>JAKZZE010000012.1:1200000-1791927 GCA_024220505.1 Rhizopus arrhizus
CTTGTCATGTCGAAGATGATGAACAATAAAAAAAAAAAAGAAACAAGGGTGAAAATAGAGGAGTTTATTTATTAAGGTGAAAAGGCGGAGTTATTTTGATTGCTCTGCTTCTTTGTCCGTCAATCTTTTTCTTTTCTTCAACGCATTCTTCTTTCTTCTCTTCTTGAGGGCTCTTTTCTTTGCTCGTTCTTTAGATAACTTTTTTTCTCGCTCTACTGCTCCCTCATGGACCTTTTTTGACCATTCAACTGCTTCTTCTATTGTGATGGCCGGTGTAGGATTGGCACGGTGGTACCTGGAAGTCCCGGTGATTAGCGCCGAAGCTTTCGAATAAGCCGAGTGTTTCAATAGGCTCAGCTCTCGATCTGCTTCTGCCTCTTGTCCCTGCTGATATCGAAAGGGTTCCTTCTTACCAAAGATGTCCAAATAGATCGTCAAGGAGGTCACATTCGGTGTCTGTCCACTGTTATTGATCATGTCGTCCAATTCGTTTTGAGAGAGTGGAAAATGAATACAGTTCATCTCAATGCCTGATTTCTCACAACTGGATCGAAGCCATTGTTTGCCTCCATAAGAAAGATGTGAAAATTGCAATGTGTGAAAGATGACTATCGAAATAAGACTGTATGAAACCATGCGACGATACCTCAAGGAGAGTCGAGATGTGAGGGATTCAAAGATGACAGAAGAAAGAGCGATACCATAATATATGCTGGGTAATATATCTGACATATTAACTGTATGGGTGGGTATGAAATGTAAGCCTTGGATATAGATGAGAGTAGCAGGATAAAAGAAGGAAATAGTATCATTTGTCATCAAGTCAGTAGCTACACAAGTCAATGTCACTTTCTATTGCTATCCTTTACATGATCTATTACCTGCCATATTGATCCATGACAGACCTGGAAGATTAATCTGTCGCTTTTCCAAAAACATCTTTAGAAATCGAATACCCATGTATCCTAACATGGCACTCCAGATGATATGTTGTACAGCCGAGTTCAATAAAAGATGAACAGAGAATCCTGAAAGTTCGTACCAAATTCGTAAGCTTGTTTTTTTAAAGAACCATTTCAAGGGCGTTTCTACAAATGTAACCTTTGGATTGATTGTACCATCGGTTGAGGTAGTTTGGGATCCAAGGCGATCAAAAACAACGGTTGGGTACTTTAACATCAATTGATGTGCTTCTTTAAACTTTTCATAAAACTTCATTTTTGGGAAAGAGCGGAGCCCTGTGTTTTCTACTACAAATCTTTGTTAGTTTTTCTTTTTCTTCTTTTTTTTTTTTTAAAAAAAAAAAGGACGTACACTTTTCATGATAAGCAGATTCTATAGTCCAAGTAGAAACATGCTTACCGGCGCTGACCATACAAGTTACTTCCTGATGGCCATGTCCACCTGGTGAATCATAATAGGCGTCATGACTAATCAAGGCACAGCCACGGATATGAAACAATCTAAATTGCTGGTCCAATGCTTTCCATGTCGCATTCATATCCTTACTGTGCTCATGTTTATCATCCAATAAGACAAGTGACCAATAGTCCTGAATATCTGATGTTAATCTATCGCCATAGGCACTATCCATACAAGAAAAAAAAAATGAATAAGATGACGCATCAAGATGATTGAATAAAAATACGTACGTCACTTCATGATGCTCTTTCTTATTTGTCAACTGCGGTCGTTCATCATGTGAATGAAGCTTACGGGAAGAAGGAAAGTGTTCTAGTCGGATATGGTCCCCATTGCGTACGTATTCCAATGGCTGTGAAGTATTATAGAGTTCGGTCGCTTTATGGATTGTCCAAATGTTGTTTAGGTCAACATAAGGATAAAGTGTCACTTCTTGCTCTAATTAAAATGCATATTAGCTAACGGCCTATTTCTAAAAGAAGTGTCCTTACGTGTGCTTCCACCCGTAAAGCGCTTCTGATGTGAATGAAGGAAACCACCAGGAGACCCTTCATGTTTAATAACAACCTGTGATCCATAAGCAATGCCTACAAGAGATACTTAGTATAAAACAAAAATAAAAACAAATCACTCAAACTTGGTTGACTGGGCTCAAAATGATTTCCGTTCAAAGAGTATCGAAAGCGTGAACTGAGGATGAGATCATGATCTCCAGCATTAGAGGCGATATCAAAATGTATTTTGAAAATGAGCATGTAGATCCAGAAAGGGAATACGCCAACAGTAAATAAATAAACGTATACTTTCTTGATGCATGAATAAACAGAATTCTTTTTATCAGAAAGTTGTTTCCACATCTCGAATGCAATAGAGCACCAAATGATAGGTAAAAGTAAAGCACCTGTCCATTTTGCACTAGGTTTATGCAAAAAGAGATGAATTAAAATAGAAAGAATAATAAAGCAAATGATAGGTTACCTAGTTGAAAGTCCAATACAAAGACCAGTTATTATTTGCCAATATAAACCATTGGATGTACTTGGATGAAAAAAAAGGGAAACAATTAATATTTTTACAATGAATTCAGCTCTATTTTTACAAGTACCTTCCAGATGTATTTTTTCGAGCTATACTCCACGACCATGTAGCAAGAACACCAAAAAATATTGAATGTATCTCTGGAGAGGCATATCTTGATTGTGTGATGATCCCATTTTCTTCAAAAAGGACTGATTAGGAAAGCTATCAACAAACAATGACACGTACCAAACACCAGTAAAATTGCTGCAAATGTAGCAGCAGAACGTGAATGGCCAAAATTTCGAATAGTCATATAACAAACAGGAGCAATCAAGGCACCAAATATAGCAGACACTTTGCGCATCCCAACCAATGGGAAATTGGAAAAATGTCTATTAAAAAAGAAAAGCAATCAGATTTATATATACACATACAAGCAGAATCTTCTGTCTATTACTGTCCAGCATAAACAAAATCATGATTCCCGTAATATCCAACAAAAAGAGCCAGACAGGTATTGATCAAACTACTAAGAGGAGGAAATTTCCCAATAAAATACTTCCCTGCCATATACCAATTCACCTGTTTACTCATTTCTAGCTCTATCTCTGTGATATATGCAGGGTATCCCAACTGCACCATTCTAGCATACAGGCTCAAACCTGTAAGCAAAACAAGTCTAACCCGGTCATCCAATGTAGGTGATTGGATGTGACTTTGATATCTGACAAGTTTCTTTTCATCACCTATTTCATTTGGTACAAACGGATCTTCTACTACTTTCCGTCTTCTAAATCTTAATGAAAACACCATGGTCAAGCAAAGAAAATAAAATAAAGAGAAAGAGAAAAGAGTTGACAAAGGGAATGCTTTATGTGAAAAGGCACATAACTCAATAATTGCTAAATAAAGTTTAATTCATGCATTTTCAATGCAACGCATTGAATTTACCAAAAATATAAAAAAATAGAAACAAAAATAAAACCACAACCAATAACTCCGTTTCGTGACGTAAAAATTCGAGTTGCCAACAGAAAAAACTCATTTTCACTTTTTTATTGTTTGTTGTTGTGTGTGTGCCTATTTTAAACATGTCTACAGTGACAAGAAGAAGAGTTGCCGGTCAATCATCTAATTCAGATGATGATAATAACAATCATAACTCAGTAGGACATAATAATCTCAATAGCGAAAAGAAAATTGCCTACGACCCGCATGATATTGATGAAAGAAATTCAACACCCAAGTTAACTTTAATGGAAGAAGTTTTACTATTGGGGCTTAAAGACAAACAAGTAATAAATCCTCCAGCTTCTTTTATTATATGACATAATATAAACCTGCCTTTTTTTTAGGGATATCTTTCATTTTGGAACGACAGTATTAGTTATGCGTTACGTGGATGTATCATTATTGAACTAGCACTTAGAGGAAGGATAGCAATGAAAAAGGATCCTATGCGTCGTTCCTATCCTCTTGCTGATAGATATATCGAAGTTGTCAATGATACTATAACAGGAGAAGTTTTATTAGATGAAGCATTAAAAATGATGAAAACTAGTGAGCCTATGAGTGTAGGAAGTTGGATCGATTTAATGAGTGGTAAGGAATAATTTATTTTAGTAAAGTAGTCAAATATGGAGTTAATTATTAATAAAGAAGTGACTATATTAAGGCGAAACATGGAATGTAATGAAGATTGGATACCAGTTGAAACAAGTGAGAGAACGTTTAGCAAAGGGTTTGGTAGACAAAGGTGTACTTAGAACAGAGAAACGCAACTTTTTATTATTTGATATGGCTACTCATCCTGTCGCCGACCCTGCGGTGAAAGAAGAAATCATAAAGCGTGTTTGTACCATGTTGATTACTCGTGTATCACCTACTTCTATTGATGCTCAATCAGATGTTCCTCACGCTTATCTTAGAAGTGTTAGTATGATTTGTGCTGCCTATGCAGCTAATGTTTTAGAGAATGCTTTACTTTATCTCCAACCTGATTTAAGAGAACAAGCATTTAATAAGGTGGATGAGCTTATGAACGATTATTCATCATGGCCATTTTCAAACAGTGCTGGTAAAGTTGAGATACCTTCAGGAACAGAACTTTCTTTAGAAGTAGTAGCTAGTGCATTAAATGTTCTTGCAAAGATGGATGCTATAGTAAGTTTATTTATTTTACTGTAATTTATAACCTGATTCTTACTCTTTTATAGTTGTAAATACATCTGTTACCCCCTTTTCCTTCATTTTTTTTGCTTAAATGTTTTACAGTATATAAAATACGAAAAATTTCCTTTTGTTTCTTCATTCTTTCTTTAATTAAAGAAGATATTTTATTTAGATACTATCAGTTATAAAGATTTGTATTAATATTTATAATGACTAACATTTTTTGTCTTGATGAAAAGAATTCTATCTGATTATAAGTTAAACCTTTCACTTCCGCTTAAGCCTCTCATCTTTTTTGATCTGTAACTGTTTTTTATATAATTGTTACACGAATCACATCAAAGCTGATTGTAAACATATGCGAAATTTACTAACGTAAAAATGTAAGAAAATGAACGTGTAATTGTAGGCATTTATGCAAGCATTTTTTTTTTTTTTTTTGAAATTCAAAGGCTTTCTACTTGTACAGTAAAACAATCTAATTTATAGAGCTGTGTACCTTATTTTCTCTTACTTGAATGACTAAATTTAATTTACTTTATACTTATATTGCATTAAGTTGAAACTTTTCCAATTAATTAAAGCATGTTTATTGTTAACATAAACGAATAATAACGCAGTTAGACAAATTGCTTGATAAAAGAGCATTGATTGCAATTCGAACTCAGATTATTTTTCTCATATTCATTTCAGGTTTTCCCTTTCCTTTTCTATTTTTTTTTTTCTTAACTACAACAATTACATTATGTCAGGTACAAGTCAACATAAGAAAACAAAAAAAGAATATTACTGATAAAACAGTTTGTCAGACAACAAGTTAGTGATTGCTTATCATCCGTACGAAGCACAGCGAGAAGATGAAATCTCTTTTGAAAAAGACGAAACCATTCAAGTAGTCGATGATTCTGACCCTGATTGGTGGGTTGGTAAAAAGAAGGATGGTTCTTCTGGCTATTTCCCAAGTAACGTAAGTTGAGTAAAAGTTATTGCTTTTGAATATGTACAAATAAATTGTGCAAAAAAAGTTTGTAGGCATAAAGGAAGATGAGAAGAAAGAAGTTGAAAAAGAAGAAGAAAAGGAAGAAGAAGAAAAAGAACAAGAAGAAAACATAAAGGAAAAGGAACAGGAAAAGGTAGAAGACAATGAGCAAGAGGCTGAAGAGGAACCAACCAAAGGTAAAACTTTAAGAATCATTTATTTGAATAAATATAAATTGCTGCATTATAGTTGATCAGGTCCTTGGTATGGCTAGAGTTATGGAAGATTATGCGATGCAAGAACCAGGCGAAATATCACTTCATCGAGGAGGCATTGTTAACGTGTATGAAATTATTGATGACGATTGGGCAAGAGGCGAATTGAATGGTAAAGTTGGAAAATATCCTATGAAGGTTAGTTAACAATACCCGATTTTTTGTTTCTTTCTATTAATAACCTTCTTAGTATGTTGAAGACATCGATATGCCTGGACGTCCTGACCTTGGTAGACAGGAGAAGCCTCAAGGAACTGGAAACGAAGATGAACATTCCACTGCTAGTGAGTTATATATATTAGAAATAGTAAAGAAAAATGATTGATTGAGGTACAATTGTAGCAAAGGGCGGTTTTAAATTAGCAGCCTTTGGTGTCAAGCAAGGTGGCATTGGAAGTCTGCTTGCTGGTGGATTCCCTGGATTGAAAAAGACGCCTACAAAACATGAAGAACCTGCTGAAGAAGAATCAAAACCAGTAACAAAGGTGCCCGAAGAGCCCAAGTTAGCCTCACCACCTGTTCCTAAAGTACCAGAGCAACCCAAATTAGCTTCGCTAACGATTCCTAAAGTATCAGAGGAATCTAATTTGCCTACATCTTCTGCTCATGAAGCTTCAGAAGAGAAGCCGATTGCGGAAACACCTAAATCAAGTAAGATATAATCTTACGATAAAAGTATTTCGCTTAAGCTTATAATCTTTATATAGTTGGAAAAGCTATTGTTTTGCATCCATACGATGCCGATAATGAAGGTAAAACAAGATATACAAGTACTATTTTTAGAAAATTTTTAATTAACAAGATGGTTATTAGATGAACTAAACCTTTTGAGAGGTGAATATGTTGAAATCCTTGATCGTGATGTAGATGAAGGATGGTGGAAGGGTACGAACGAAAGAGGAGAGACAGGTGTCTTCCCTTCAAGTTTTGTCAAGGAACTAGAAGAAGACATTGTTGCCCCTCCTACTCCCGTACGCAATTCACGTCCTCCAGTGACCAGCACATCTTCTTTAGCAAAGCCTCCTGCTACAAGACCTGTTTCTTTGCAGCCAGATATCTCCACAAGACCTATCTCAGTTCAGTCTCCTGCTCCTAGACCATCTACTGTCCAAGTACTTTCAAATGCGTCTGTAGCCATCCCACCTAAACCTCCTGTCACGCCTCAAAGGGAAATTGAACAACAAGGAACGGACAAGCTTCAGACAGAAACAAAGGAGCCTTCAGCCTCTGATAAAGTCACTGAAACAACTGCTGAAGAAAGCATACCCGAAATTGAAACCCCCAAACCCCAAGTCTGTACTGAAACTGAGCCGCTGGTACCTACAGCTGAAGTTCCTTCACTTGTCGAAGAAACAAAGTCTGTTGATTCCGTTCGACAGGACTCTATATCAAGCCATTCTTCATCTACCGAACAACAATCCATTAATGAGAATGTCCCATCTACAGTAGCCGAATCCGCAGAAAATAAGTCTATTGATGAAAAGGAGAACCTCGCTAAGGCTATGCCTGCCGAGACTGTACCTGTTGAAAGCCCATCTACTGAAATCAGCGAAGTAGTGCCAGCAGCAACAGAGACTGAAGACGTAAAAGAAGTTGAAAAAACAGATATTGAGTCATCTATCCAAGAAATATCTAATGTGGAAGAAGACAAAAAAGACACAGAAAAGGAGAAAGAGGAAGTTAGGAAAGATGCTGGTGAACAAAAGTCTGAAGAACCTAGCAATCCAGTTTCTGAAGAAGCTTCTGAGGAAGTTCAAGAGGAAGAAAAGAAGCAAGAAATCGATATTTTACCCAGCGGACCCAAGCTTACTGCACCTTCTCGTGCTCGTATTGGCGTCTCTCGTCGACCACCACAAGTAAAGAAATCAGAACCTAGTCAAACAGAAATACTTCAAAAAGAAGTATGCGAGGTATATATAAAAAACATTTGTATTTTGCTAAATTGTGTGTAACCCTTTGATAAATAGGCACCTGAAGAAGAAAAGAAACCTGTCAAGGCCGTACCTTCTCCACCAGCCAAACCAGTTAAACCTATATTTGCTAAATTCCCTACTCCATTCGCTGTTGGAGCAGGAGAGATCTCGAAAAAGGTATTGAAACCCACCCAAACTCGTAAGCCCTGGGAGGAAGAAGAAAAATCAGGAGAGACAGAAGAGACAGAAGCACCTCGTCCTGTTGGTGTCAGAAATATTGCTTCAAGATTTAATGTTAGCAGTAACAATGGTGGAAATGAAGTATTGGAAACCAAGCTAAAGAACCACACGAAGAACGAAGTAGAGAAAATAAGAAAAGAATTCCAGCAGTTGTTGCAGGAAGAGCAAGAAAAGAGAAGTCAATTGGAAAGCCTTGTTCAAGATTTACTAGAAAGAGTCAAGCAATTGGAAAGCAAAGAATAAAAAAAATATTTCTCTATCTTTTTCATTCATGTTATCAACAAAAAAGTTATTTTCAATTAAGAATAAAAGATAAAAATGAAAAGCTAATATATCTTGATACTGTCTACGACATTATTTATCTGCTTTGCTATCTTTATCTTTTAAAGACTTGTAAGTAATTATTGGTACCACTCTAGTCTATGTCTGTGGCACTAGTATCTTTGCTGGGGTAGAGTTACAAGACTGCAAGTGTTTCACCATTGTATTCATTACTTAATCTTAAGCTCGTCATATTAGGACTCAGCTTTATTTTTGATCTATTGCTTCCAGACAGATTTTTTTACCAATGATGTTTATATTGATCATGACAAAAAAAAACTAATGTATTATACTATAGAACACTAGCATTTATCTAAATGATGATGTCTTAGCTTATTATATAATACAAATTAATTATTGAAAATTTTGTAAACAAAAAACAAAAACAAAAAGAAATCACGACACAATTATTACGTGATATGACTGTTTAAATTATAAATCTGATGGTACAAAAAAAATCAGATAAAATATAAAGAATTTGATTGGATGGCTTTATTACCTTATGTTACATATAGATCGTTATCAGATTTTTGATGAAATGACAATAAATTGAGCAGAATATTGGATACAAGCTCCTACTGCACTTTGCTTTATCCAGCATTTAGATCACTAGAATCTCACAGAAAAAAAGGAGAACAACGAGCAGAAACAGCTTTCAAGGAGAACTATAAAAAAAAGGTAGGTTCGGAGTTCAGGATAGATGATTGAAAATAATTTCTCCTTTTTTCTCTTTCTCTTTCTTCTAAAAATTTTTTTTTTTATCATTGTGTTGGCTCAAAGAGATAGAATGAGCCTTCATCCTGATATGAACATAACGCGTATGCCTGTACAAGGCATGACATGCCAATCATGTGTACGAGCTATCACGAATGCTCTGTTAGCGCTAGAGGATGTTGAATCAGTTGATGTGGATCTTGAAGGCGCCTATGCTACCATTCATCATAACAAAGTACCATTCAGCGATTTAAAAAACACAGTTGAAGATTGTGGATTCGATGTGCCTATTCAAATAGCCATTCTTACTGTTCTCGGTATGACTTGTCAGTCCTGTGTCAGGTCGATTACCAGCGCATTGTCTTCATTGAAGGGTATTGTATCTTTAGAAATAAGTCTTGACAAGAATGAAGCGGTTGTTGTCTATGATTCAGATAGAGTTGACGAATTCAAGATCACTAATACCATTGAGGATTGTGGATTCGATGTCATCAACTCACTGCGATCACAAAGCGAAGAAACAAAAAAGCCACAATTACAACAGCCAGAAGGATACAAACAACCTGTCAAGGTAGCGCAGTCAGAAAGCAAGATAACAGTAGAGATACGTGGAATGACTTGTGCATCTTGTGTCACTAGCATCGAACGTGTCCTTTACGCTCAAGAAGGAGTGATCAATGTCAGTGTGGCTTTATTAGCCGAGAAAGCAGTCGTCAGCTTTGATTCGACTCTTATTCAACCAAACCAAATCATAAACGCGATCAATAATGAAGCACAATTTACAGCAGCATTAGTTCAGTCTCAAGCTGATGATTTGCTTCAATTACATATCTATGGTATGACATGTGCTAGTTGCGTAGCAAGTATTGAAAAAGGTCTGGGATCACTGGATGGTATCTTGGAAGTCTCTGTCAATTTGATCACCGAAAAAGCCAAAATTCGTTTCGACCCCAAACTAATCCATTCGCGTGCAATTGTAGAAGAGATTGAAGCGCTTGGGTTTGATGCTATCCTGTCCAATAACTCTCGAAACTCTCAGCTAGAAAGTCTTTGCAAAGTACGAGAAATTCAAGAGTGGCGTGCAGCATTTATCGAATGTCTCTTCTTTGCAATTCCTGTATTTTTCATTGGTATGATCTTACCCATGATCAGTTGGAGCCACTACGTGATGGAAATTCAAATATTCGTGCCTGGACTTTATTTATTGCAAATTGCCCAGCTCCTCATGACAATTCCAGTTCAATTTGACATTGGTCAGAGGTTTATTCGATCTGCCTTAGTTTCCATTTTACATCTTTCACCTACCATGGATGTTTTAGTATCCATCTCCACTTTATCATCCTTTATTTTCTCTGTCATGAGTATGCTGCACGCTGTTTTTAATCAATCACCAAATCCACCAGCTGTTTTCTTTGATACCTGCACTATGCTCATCACCTTCATTGTCCTTGGTCGATACCTTGAAAACAAGGCCAAGGGGAAAACCTCCTCTGCTCTCTCAAAGCTCATGTCGCTAACTCCTTCTAGCGCCCGACTTGTCACACTTAATGAACAAGGTAGTGTGGTGACTGAAAAGATGATCCCGTCTGAGCTCATTGCCGAAGGCGACTTGATCAAAGTGCTTCCAGGCGACAAGGTTCCTGCTGATGGTAATCTGTTCTCTGGCTCATCCACTGTGGATGAAAGTATGGTCACAGGTGAGGTCAAAGCTATTCCCAAAGAAATAAATGATGCAGTCATCGGCGGCACCGTCAATGGTTTGGGTACATTCATTATGAAGGCTACCCGTGTAGGCTCGGATACAGCATTGAACCAGATCATTCGTTTAGTCGAGGATGCCCAGGTTAGCAAAGCTCCTATTCAAAGCTATGCCGATAAGATAGCTCGTTATTTTGTTCCAATAGTAGTACTTTTAGGTCTGGTTACATTTTGCATCTGGTCGTTGGTTATCAACTTTTTGGATGTTGAACAATTACCAGTATTTTTACAGAAGGAGGTCGCTATGGATGGTTGGTTTTTTGTGTGTTTCAAACTCTGTATTAGTGTAATCATTGTGGCCTGTCCATGTTCTCTGGGATTAGCAACGCCCACTGCTGTCATGGTTGGTACTGGTCTAGGTGCTGAGCACGGCATCTTATTTAAGGGTGCTGATGTATTAGAAAATGGTCAGGCAGTTAGCAAAATTATTTTTGACAAGACAGGTACCTTGACTTGTGGCAAAATCGATCTAGTGGAAACGCGTGGTTGGAATATAGATAGTGATCTTCTGCTCGTTATGGCAGCGATTGCTGAATCTCACAGCGAGCATCTGCTGGGTCGAGCTGTGGTGAACGCCGCCAAGGAGCTTACTGAACTGAATGCGTTGGATGTTTTGGCAACTACAACTGAATTTAACAGTGTTACCGGTTTTGGTATCTCTTGTACCCTCACCTTCCCTATGGCTTTCCCACAAGACCTGGGGCACCGTGTCTCACTGAAACCTTTATTAGGTACACGCCATACAATCGTCATTGGAAACAAGACTTGGCTGGAGGAACATTATGGTATCGGGCTCTCGGATGAGCAAGAGGCAGCATATCTTGAACAAGGCTTGCTCGGTCGTACATGCATCTTGGTCGGCATTGATGGTCTTCCAGCGGGTTATTTATCTCTTTCGGATCAGATCAAACCAGAAGCAAAGCAAGTCATTAGCGCACTGCACGACATGGGTATTCAAACAGTAATGGTCACTGGAGACAATGCATTAGCTGCAGGTTGTGTTGCCTCCCAGCTGGGTATTGAAGAAGTCTATGCAGGTGTGACACCAACAGGAAAGACACAGATTGTAAAAACTATGCAGCAAGGGCAGTCTTCATGCATTCAAAGAAATGGCTACTTGCCACTCTCTCAAAATACCAAAACAATTGTGACTATGGTTGGTGATGGTATTAATGATTCCCCTGCTTTGGTCGCAGCGGACTTGGGTATCGCTCTTTGCAGTGGTACGGATATTGCAATGGAAGCTGCTGATGTGGTCCTGATGAGGAATGACTTAACCGATGTTGTAGCTGCAATGGATCTGTCAAAATCTATTTTCAACCGCATCCGAATGAACCTCATCTGGGCTTCAGTTTACAATTTCGTGAGCATTCCACTGGCAATGGGCCTCTTTTTACCTTGGGGTTATCGATTGCATCCAATGATGGCTGGTATGGCTATGGCAGCTAGTTCAACCAGTGTCGTTGTCAGCAGTCTTATGCTGCGTTGGACTTATAAGAAGCCAAGTTTATCAAAGAACTCTTTCGAGAAAAGTCCTGTGAAAGATGCTGCCGCTCATTTATCGCTGCTGGCCCGTGACAATGAAAGTCAAGAAGAGATTAGTCTTCGTCGCTTTGATACAGCAGTTGACGAGGACGATAACATGGATATTGAAAGAAAATCCAATAGCAAAACAAACCGCATTACGAATTTATTTTTATCCTTATTTAACTCAAGACGTACTCAGTCTTATACTGCAATTTCAAAATACGAAGTATAATGTCTGTAACCCGTTCACTTTTAATATCTGTAAATAAAGCACAATATATTTTAATTGTATAATTTTTTTATTATTAAATCTTGTGTTGAAACTATGATACAGTGAAAAAAAATTTTTTTCCGGATTAAAACGTGTTCAAATATAAAATATGAATAAGGAAGTGTTGAACCTCTCTAAGATGAACTAAAAGAACGTTTTTAGAAAGAAGGAACATTGGTTCTTTCAGCCATGGGAGGATAAGAAGGACCAATACGCTTAATAACGAGGTTAGCAAGATAGTGACCGGCTTGTACACAGCGAGCAGCATCATGAACACCTTGAGCGTACAATCCCATGAAGCCACCACAGAAACCATCACCACAACCGTTAGTATCAACAATTTCGCTTTCAGCAACCTTGATAACAGGATAGCTGTTAGAAACGTTGCCGATGGCAGTGACAGTAGATTGAGCACCGTGGGTGATGACAACCAAACGAGGCTTGTCATTGCTTTTTTCGAGTTGAGACAACTTCTTGGCAATTTCTTCAATATCATCGGTTCCCCAGTTCATTTGTTGAGAATAAGTACGAGCTTCATCTTCGTTACCAAAAAGAATGTCAGTGTTCTTGATAATGGAATCAAGACGTTCCTTGAAGAACTGAGACAAGAAGGGTGCACTCAAGTTAAGAGCAAAGGTCTTGTTGTTCTTGGCAGCATGTTCGGAGACTAAGAGAGCAGATTGGTAACCACCATCGTGGGTGATGAAGAAACTACCAAAGTAGTAGTATTGGGCTTCTTCGACGTATTTCCAGTTCTCTGGCTTTTGAAGGAAAGAGGCTTGGAACTTTTCAGCAGCAGCCAAGTTGGCAACAAGAGAACTAATAGAAATACGTTTTGCATGAGTAAAAAAAGATAACAAGCATGCATTCGAATATAATAATAGAAAGAGTAGTCAACTGCACAAATAACAAAAAGATGATAAAAAAAAACCCCATCTCTTTGAAAATCACTTGTCTTCCTCTTTCTATTGCCATTTTTTCAAGCGAACTTACCGGTCATGGCCAGTGATCAAGACAGCACAAGTACCAGTGGGAGCATCCTTGGTAATTTCATAGTTTGTAGTCAAACCATCAGCTTCAGCAGCTTCCTTCATTGTTTCAGCAAATTGGTCGTCGGAAACACAACCCATATAGACAACAGACTTGGGAGGCAAAAAGTATTGGGCGCCACGAGCAGTGTTTTGAGCAGCTCCACCAGCAACATATGCGACCTTGTAGTTATCAACAATTTCCTTGTACAAAGGTTGGTGAGAAGCGTCAGCCAAGATAGCATCGTTGGACTTCAAGTTGTACTTTTTGAGAAGTTCTTCGCTGGGGTTACATTGGATATCCAATAAAGGATTTTCCATGGCTAAAAGTGTGAAAGGCATACTGAATAAAGAGTTTATTGAAAGTAAAACACGAAAAAAGAAGAAAAAAAACTTTTTAAAAAGCAAAAAAAAAAAAGTTCGTATCGGATTTTTAATTTTAGTAGAAGCTGATTTCCATCTATTTTTTTATTGATGTTGAACACGTATTACTTTATTACAGGTACATAATGATAAAGAAGAAACAATTATTTATTTAAAGACAGATTTATCACTCACTTCAGTCTCTCGGCTTTCTTTTGCCATTGAGAGTCGAGCATTACGTTCGGTGTTATTCTTTTGTCTAGCAGCATATTTCACAAGTTTGCTCTTACGCATAGCAGCACGAACAAAGTTGGGGTGAACAAATTCAGGATTCTCATAAACAGTGGGACCACCAAAGGAACCCTCAAAAATTCTGATAGGTGTAAGACAGAAACGAGGGCCTATTTCTACCAAAGAAAGGTCATCCTTATCCAAATGAGTGTAACCTGGCGTATTTTGCTTGCTTTTTTCAACCACCTTTTTTATTATTATTAGTTGTGTGCTTGTTTAACTTATATTTCTTTCACTTGCCTGATAATTTCTAAACCAAACACGATTATCAACAATTGAGAAACTCAAGACATGATCAATGAAAGGCTTTGAGCGTCTTGTTCCTTTAGGCACATTGAATACTTGACCCAACAATTCCTTTAATAAACTCCAGTGAGGTGCAGAATCAAATGTCTTGTCAAATGATAAAATATGTCTAGAACCCTTTAAACAATTGCCTGTCATTTTTAATTCGTCCATTGTATGTAAATTTTGAAGGTGAAATTTAACAGAGGGGCCGTTGGGCGTCTTCGCCATCCAAACATACAAGTCCTGCTTTTTTCTGGTTTCAAAAAATACGGCATTATTGCAGTTATTTAGATCAGCTAATTCGTTCAAGATATAAAGGTTGTTCTTTGTGTCTAGTTTGGCATCTTTTTTGGAATGAGGCAATAATCCTTCGAGATCGTTCATAAGGTGGCGATAACTATGGAAACAAAGTTATTATTGTTTTCAGCACTCCATTCTTTTTAATGCTACCGATAAGTGACACCGCGAGAACAGAGCATCATGACTCTCTGTTTGTTGATTCTTTTGTCTTCAGAATTCTTTTTAGTTAATGCTTTATATGCTGACATTTTATGCAGTAGATCAGTAGAAAAATAAAAAAAAATAAAAGGAGTACTTTCGCGGGGACTTTGAAATTTAACCTGTGGCTTATGGTTGTCTTTGTGTAGATATGAGCCGAGACTTTATCTCTTTCTCTTGTAAGACAAACAAAATAGGTGTAATTGCTTATTTTAGTAAACGCTTTATTAAAAGAAAAAGGAAAAGGCTTTTTTTTTTTTTTTATTTGTGTAGGGCATTTGATAAAGATATAAAAAGTATATTTTACTTCAAAATCTAATTATAATTACCAACATAGTTGGTATCCAGATATGTTAGGGCATGTCTTGAAAGCATAAATGTATGAGGTCCGACTGATATTTACAAAGTTTCTCTCCCTTTTTTTATTATAAATTAATGTGCTTGTTTGTCAAATAAAAATTCATTTTTTTTCTTTTTCTTTAAAATATGTCTATTGAAAACTTGGCAGAAAATTTTAATCGAGTTCATTTTAGTTCTGAATCATTGCCTCAACAAAGGCAATATAACTATGCAAGTGGTAAGCACAAACAATACAAAAATCTAAACCATCTTAACATATAAAACACAGGTCATAAAAACAAAATTAATAGAAATCCTCAATGTATGCCAAGTGATGATGATGAAAACTCTTCGAGTGAAGATGAAAGAGAAAAGAAAAAAGCTAGTAAGCATAGATCAAACCCATTGCCAAGTGATGATGAAGATGACAATGAAACATCAGGTAACTTTCTTTTTTTCTTATTCTTGTTTTTATTCCCCTTTATTGCTCCTTTTTGGAATGATTACAAACTACTCGGAGTTTTGAGAAATTCCTGCAAACAATAATGTACTCACACATATACATAGATGATGACTGCCTGATACAAAGAAAAAAGCCCACAAGTAAACCATCAAGAGAATTAAAGAAAACTTTACGCCAAACGCGCTCTGATGGAATCACAAATATGTATTCTAATAATAACAAATTATCTATGAACACTACTCGTTCAACCGATGATCTTACAAGGACAAGAAGAATCAGCCAGCAAATAGACAACGATGATGATGACGAAATCATTGGACAGCAATTGATATATCAGCAGCAGCAGCAGCAGCAGCAGCATGATGCAGTGTATCAAATGCATCAATATCAACAACAACATTACCATGTTCAGCAAAGAAAACAACAGCAACAGCAACAGCAACAGCAACAGCAAATGCGCATGTCTGGTATGGATTTATTAATACAAAGGGAACAAGAAAAAGCAGAATCAAAACGCCAAAAGCCAAAGATTGTACCAGGCAAAGTCAAGATTGAAGGTTTATTAAGTAAATTACCTGAACAGGGAACACATAATATTAGCTTTCAACAGTTACAACTTCAACAACAGACTGTATTAAAGCCTGCTAAAAAGGTACCTAAAGCACCACAACAACAGCCAGCAATATACCCTTCACTTGACTATGGAAGGATGATGTATAACCCTTCTGTGGGAGGAATGCCAAACACATTCTATCAATTACCCAGTATTCCCATAAGTAATGGAAACTTATACATGAATTATAATACTACTCAACCTCTAAGACCTGGAAGTGCTATGTCTACTAATACCAATAACAATAACAACAGTCATCGGCAGTTACCTAGTCCTTCCATTCCTTTTGTATAAGTAGTATCTTTCTGTAACATCAAACATCCTGAAACTCAAAAAGGGGAAGAGTTTAGTAAGGAGAAAGGGAAAAAATAAACAAATAGGGTATGGTTATCCCTTTTTATCTTAAATAGGATGCTTTATTCACACCTTTTCTTTCTTTTCTCTTTCTTTATTGTTAATTTGATAAAACAAAACACGGTTCATTTATAATAATAAATATATAATGAGGTCTTTTTTTAAGCATACAATATTTACCAATGAGAATATTGAATTGAGGAAATAGTTACTTGAACAATGAGTTGTTGAAAAGATATAGCTTTTATTGAAAATTTTAAAATTAACTGTAAATACCAAAAAGAATACCATATACCGGTACTTTATACAAACAATCTTTCAAAAGCAAGCGATCAATTCCATCAATTAACAAATTGAATGATTTGACAAAATCTAGATGGTATGTACCGTCTTAGTTAACTACTTTTGGATTTTTGATTTCAAAATGTAACAGCTGCTGTTCCAAATTTTTATATCTTGATTTGAATCCGCCATCCGATTTTCTTCCTATTGCTTCCTTTCGTAATTTGCTGTCAAGCAACTTCTCATCGTTTCTCACAATATATGATTTTAGCCATGCATAATCTTAAGTATATACAAAATATAAATGCTTAAATGCTTTAAAGTATTTGCTTTCTTTTAAAAACGGTGGTGTTAACGAAAGAAAGTACGTGTTTTTGAATTTATCTTTCAAATATTGTAAGCCTTTGCTGGAACCACATTCTCTTGTACTATTATAAAATTAGATGCTAATAAGCCTCTTTTTAAAAGTTAATTAATGTTTAGCTTACATATTTCCAACCGCTTCATACATCATTTCAAAATAACCACTACTATTGAACATCAAACTTGATGCCATTTTCATGGCAAGCATTCTGTCTCTAACAGACCAAAGTTAATAATGATCGTATACAAATATTAATTTTTATTTCCATCTTGTATATCCTAACTAATTAAATTGAAATAAATCAATTTCTTTTTTGTTAATTGGAGGTTTGTACTTTCCTCAATCTCTTCAATCATTTTTTTCTATATATTTTCTTGTCAAATTTATGCCTCTGGGGTTTTTCTGAAATAAAGAAAATACCATTCAAAGCGCTATAAATATTTAAAAAGTACTAAGAACTGATAACTTTATCAATTTTAATAAATTCATATTTATATTTCGCCAATCGCAGAACTTATTTAGCCTGACTTGGCAGCTTTTTTGCAGTCTTTTCTAAATTTTTAGAGCTTCTTGCCATCATCATACCCATCAATGTGTCACTTAAAAACAAAAATACAACCAATAATATGTACAGTACATTTAGATTTATTAATATAAGGCTTACCTTAATGCTTACAAAGACTGGTTCACCTTTTACTTCGCTGCCTGCCGAATAAGAACGGAATTGAAATATAATTGTGCAAACGATAATTGAAATCATCCGTAATTAGAATTTTGTTATTTACGTTTTTGAGTTTGTCGAAAATGAACGGTATTTGGATTAAACCATCGAAAAGAAATTTTATGCAGTCTCGGATAGGATGGCCCTGTTCATTACAATTGAAACTATGTTTTGTATTGATGGGATTTCAGCAGCCAGCTCTACAACAATCCTTCCTTTAGCAAAATCGGTGATGGGGAAGCATCTCATCCTACGTAAGCAAAAGACCTCATTTACTGTCAATCTGTTCAATGACACGACTATACTTTCCGAAACATTTATTTTTGGCGTTGAGAAAATCCAGATTAAGGACGGCGTAACATTGACCAACAAAATAGTCTCTATCTTTAATAAAGCCTATATCCAGTACTTGTCCAAAAGAGAAAGAAGGGCTCTCTAAGTGTGGATGGATGAATAAATCATTGATAGTGATGTTCTCATCAAAAGTAAAGCTTGAGGAACAAAGCTATTTGTAGAGTACCACCACTAAAATCCCAGGCGGTTTTAATAAAAGTCTACTATACTTTTGCTCAACAAAAAGTCGACCACGGTAGATAAAAGTTTCTAAACTGTAAAAGGAACTAAAGATTTTTTTTTAAAATTGTGCTACATCTTGGATAGTTGTAACATCAATCAAAAAACTCTCTTCCTCAAGACCTTTCATCCAAGTTGTAATGCTTTTGGAAGAAATGAAAAGAGTCGAATGTACTAGGGCTTGTAGCGTATTTGAAGCAGAAGAATCCCTTTGTACAGGGATTACAGGTTTAGTACCTACTTTAGCTCAAAATAAATAAAAACAACATACGATCAACAGGGTCTGTCCTGTTTGTCATCAAAGTCGCCTGAGTTTAAATATATGTTTGTGTGTGTATTTTGTAACTGAAAGAACAATCCAATTTATAAATGGATTAAATTTTTTTTGGAGAGCTTTAAAATTTTTTTTACATGTGTGTGGCTGATACTATTACTTGAACAACATTCGTGGGAAATTACTGTCATTTTTTTTTTTTGATCCGCTCATCACTTAAAAAAGCATAGATTCTGTAACTATATTTCTAGATCCACCTTTTCTATTACACATAAATACTTATTAAGTATACCATTTTTTCTATATTAAAATTCCTAATAAACTGGTTAGCAGTTAGCTCAATGATACTCTTATATTATTTAAATATGCTTAGAGGATCAATAAACATATATCTAATTACAAAGTTGAAACTTGATCGCTTCAACGGATATAAGACCACAACTCAATGAAAGGCCGACAGAAATCGGATACCAAAACTGATTTGAACAAGACATTTACTCATTGTTTATTAAGGAACTCATTTCTTTTTCTTTTTCTTGTGTTTTTACTTACATCTCTTTTTCTCATTGACTATTCTGCTATCAAACTAAAGAACTCGTACAACTTTTCAGATCAAATCAATAAAATAAAAAAAGACTATATTCTCTATAATTTAACATGATGTCTCAGATTCATTCGTTTTCTCCGAAAAAAAAAAAAAAAAAAAAAAAAAAAACGCTTCATATATATTTTTTTCTTTTTTATACTTTGCTGCCTTGTTCCTTCTTTTATTTTTTCTGATGCATGAGTCAAAATCAAATATTTTAAAGGCTTATTTTTCTAAAAACAAAAAAAATCCACCAAGCACAGGTAAAAAAATAAATAAAATGGGATCAGACATAAAACTGATTTCTTTGGAATAGTAGCTGAAGATGTAACAATATCATCCTCATCCAATGAACAAGATAAATTGGAGTTTGGTATTGATAGATCAAAGCAGGGATCAAGTTTTACTGCATTTTTTAGTGTTGTTTGTGTTGTGGCTGGTACGGGTGCATTAGGTTTACCCTATGCTTTAAGTCAAGGGGGGTGGATCGGTTTATTCATTTTAGCCCTTAGTTGGATTCTGTCCGTTTGTATGCAATTCAAATTTTATAGCTTCATTTATCTGTATTAACAAAACCTTATATCAGATACTGGTATCATCTTGATTAAATCCATGTACTATGATAATACGCGTCGGCTTTCATCTTATCAAGAAGTAGCAACAGCTGCTTTTGGTCCTATTGGTGGCTGGTTGGCTTTTTTCTTTACAGCAATTACATTAGTAGGCGTTCCAGTATTATACATCCTATTATCCGGCTCAAATCTTCATAATGTCGCCAAGGGTACACCAGCAGAATTGACGTTCCCGATCTGGGTCATTATCTGTGCAGCGATCATTGCTGTTCCCTTTTTGTTTTTTAGGTCGCTTGGAGAAATTGCTATTCTCAGTTGCTTTGGTATGCTTTCAACCGTTATTGTTATCTTGATTGTTCTTGGTGTATCCGTTCAACAACTACCTGAGCAAGTGGATGTACATCACGATTCTGTCATTTGGAAAATGTTTCCTATCGCCCTAAGTTCTATTGTTTTCAGTTTTGGTATGTTTACATTGAACTTTTTTTTTAAAAACATAGAAAATGTTAACTTTTTTTAGGTGGTAACCCTGTCTATGCTCATGTGGAAGCCAGTATGCGCCGACCTAAAGACTGGAACATGGTTTGCTTTACAGGTCTTACATTCTGTGTCATTCTCTACTTTTTAACTGCTGTACCAGGTTATTATGTATATGGTACTGGTGTTCAATCCCCTGTCTATGACAGTTTACCTAACGGCGGACCCAAATCAGCATCTATCATCATCATCACTATTCATTTGATTCTCGCTACCCCTATTTTATTGACATCGTTTGCTCTGGATGTAGAAAAGATGCTTAAAATTAACTCTGAGCATCGATCAAGACCTGTTGAGTGGGCTCTGCGTTTTATGTTTCGCGGTGCCCTGATTGTGGTCATCACAGTCATTGCGATTTATGTCCCTTTTTTTGGTGACTTTATGTCTTTATTGGGTGCCTTTTCAAACTGTGCATTGGTCTTTATTTTTCCTGTTGTTTTTTATTACAAGTTGACAGGAATTCGAGGCAAGCCATGGTATGATTATATCCTGGGATTCTTAACACTTTTGCTGGGTATCGTTGGTTTAATCTTTGGAACAATCTCCGCTATTGAAGCATTGAATAATGATTTCAAGAATAGAAAATAATCCACACCTCTTTCCATACTTTCATTTTTTGTAAGCATACATTATTATTCTCAATTCACTTTAAATTTTTTTTAAAGAAAAAAATATGATTACATAAAAAAGATGTATAAAAATCTTTTTAATATACACGGTATAAAACTTGTTTCATAATAAAATCATCCTTTTTACTGGCAAACACTTTCAGTACCAGAGGCCTTTGTGTTCAAAATCAAAGCAACAATAAGACCATAAAGACCCAATACTTCAGCAAAAATCAAAATCAAGATCTATAAACACATTAGATATCTCTTGTTTGTTTTTGCTTTGATTTCATTTACCATTCCGACAAACATTCTAGGTTGTTGAGCAGTTGCACGTACACCAGCATCACCGGTAATACCAATAGCAATACCAGCTATAAATAACACGTTATTTAAACACATACAAAATGAAAAGACAACATACCAGCAAGACAGGAAAGACCAACAGAAAGGCCAGCAGCCATCTGAACAAAACCACTAAAAAGTGTTTGCTTCATAGCAAGTCCACCAGATAAAAGAACGGAGACAACAACACCATAAATACCCAAAATACCAGCCATGACAACAGGAACAATACACTTTAACACTAAATCAGGACGCAAAACACCCATAGCAGAAAGACCAACACCAGATTTGGCAGTACCATAAGCAGCACCGAGACCTGCAATGAGTTATTATAAAGATAAAATCTCGTGAAAAAAGCAAAACTTACAGCTGAAAACAATGGCAGCAGCACAACCCATGGTGCCAAAGAAAGGAGCATAGACAGGACTATAGGAATACATTAATATTACTGCTTCTCTTTTCCTCCTTCTCTCTTTCTTTCTCTTCATCTCGAGAATGAATTGTTCTTACCAGTATTCACTCATTGTACTATAAAAAGAAAAAAATATATTTTGAAAAGTTGAAATTAGAAATTAAAAAAAAAAAACAAGCTTTTTCTGCTACAACTTACGTTTAGTTTCTAAAAGGTTCAAAAAAAAAAAAAAAAAAAAAAAAAAAAAAAAGAGGAAAAAAGAGGGGGAAAGCAAAGTGTAAGAGAATAAGATTAGAAAACAGTCACGTCAGATGTGCATATTTATGATCGACTGAATGAGTGAGAAGTTTATGCAACAAAATAATAGTTTTTTTTTTATTTAACAATGATGAGAAATGAATGCTAAGGATACAAACACATACAAATAACTACACAGGTACATGCATATTTCTTCTACCGAGCAACGTAGCATTATTCATATTTAAATCGAATGTCTTTTTTACTTTTTGATTCACAATGGCTGGTTTATCCTTAAATGTTTGAGATTTCATTTTAGATGTAATATGATCTACTGTATTTTCTCCTTCTGAAGACGCGTATTCATCATCTGAAAGAGCGTTGCCTGAACTGAACATGTACCATTTGTTTCTCTTACGTTTATTTTCTTTTCTATAAGCTCGTTCCTCTCCTATACGATGAACAGCGCAAGATACATCAAATACTTCTTTCATGGAAGTTAGGCCTGACAAAAAGACATCTTTTCTCTTAGTTCTTGTTGTGATTGGTGTGATGGATATGGTTTCAGTGGCTAAGGAAGTTGTGGTAGATGGAGGGACGATCAGACCAGGTGAACAAATACTATTTTTAGTCTCAGTGACAGAAGCATCGTTGTCATCATTATGAGACGCTGCGGGTGTGTCCTAGAATTATTTATAAGCTTTTCATTACAAATTCTGACCTTTTTAGCTTACCCATCTATTTAACCAAGGATGAGCCAGGAATTGATCAATCGTATATCTCTTCTTGGGATTGATTTCCAATAGATGGCTGACAAGATCTTTAGCGTCATCTGAAATATGATCCCACCAAGGGCTCAAGAAAGTATAATGTCCCTTGGCCACTTTTTCGGTGAGTGTATCAATGCTTTCGTCGTAAAAGGGTGGGAACCCGCAGAGCATCGTATAAAGCACACAGCCCAGGGCCCACATATCGACTGATTTTGAGTATCGTTCATCTCTCACAATTTCAGGTGCTGTGTAGCCAACCGTACCACAGGGTGTCATGGTTTGTTTGTCCCACACGATTTTGGATAAACCAAAATCAGCAATCTTAACTTTACCAATCCCACCGCCACCGATACCAGGTACAAATTCACCCTCATCTTCTTTGGGTTCATCGTCATTCTCTGGTTGTGTGGGAAGTGGACTATATTTTCGTTCCATAAATGGTATAGGCTCAAATAATATATTTTCTGGTTTGATGTCTCTACAAAATTGATGAGAATGAGAGAGAGCGTGTTTAAAAATAGATTTTGTACCTGTGAACAACCCCTTTTTCTTCATGCAAATAACGAATTCCTTCAGCCACTTGCCTAATACAATGACGAGCCAAATCTTCACTAAAATAAGTCAGCTGAACAAGTTGATGGAATATTTCTCCACCATCCATTAATTCCAGGACTAAGAAATAATGCTGTATCATTGTTGTGTAAATAAAGTTGGAAATCTACATAAACACATACATGAAATTACGATTTTACCTCTTGTGTTTCCTTGAAAAATAAAAATTTCACAACAGAAGGATGATTCATAGTACGCATGATTTGAACTTCTTTAAGTACACTCGCTTTCTTCATTACACACACAATACTTGAGTAAGTTTGTGTATCTTTAATAAACCCATGATTTTTTATTTACCTGAATTTGATTTAACTCGTATTTTCGTATGATTTTAATAGCTACGAATTGATTTGATGTCTTATCGAAAGATTTGTATACGTTTGAAAATGCGCCTCTGTTTTTGTGTGTTGTTATTATTAATCAAATAGTTTCATATGAATTATATATTCTTTACTCTCCAAGTTTCTTTATTAACGTATAATCTTCTAACCCTTCATATTTTGGCAACCTTGATTTAGCTATTGTATCTTCTTTTACAATACGAGACATAGTTTTATGTTTATTCGCTTTCTCTTCTTCTGATGATACGTCATGGTTGTTATTACGAAATATACTCTTTAATTGATTGAAGACTGACATTATTTTAAAACAAGTAGATAAAAAAAGTAAAAAAATATAAAAAGAAAGAAAATAGAAAATTATATTTAACTTTTTTTTTGCAGAATCAAGTGCTTTATATAAAAAAAGGGGTACATAACTCCGCAATAGGCATTGTAAGTGTCATAAATGATATCATTTTTATTATACAATAAGACGCTAATCCTTACATTAAAGGAGGCTATTGTTTCAATTCACCTAAAATGGCCTGTTTTTCTTTTTTGGAAGGTTCAATTTAATAACTAAATTTTATGTTAAGGAACTTAAATTGAACACGGCCGATCTATTTAAACACAACATAGTTTTTCTTTGGATAAAATCAAACAAGTTTTTTTTTTTTTTGTTATCCCTTTTTATGGTTTTAACTGGTTGTCAAGTTACAAATTTCCTGTATCCATGGTAGCTCAATCTCGACATGTTCAACACTTTCTCTCTCCCATTTATTGTTTCAATTTTTGCTCCAATTGCGTATCACAAATGTTACAAAATATAAAAGAGGTCTTGTTATAAATTTGGCGACAATGGCTCTGTAGAAAGTTCAAGAAAAAAAATTGTCAGCTGAAATAAAAAACAAACACCGAAAGCAGATTCAGGGCAACCACACACATACGCGAAGTTTTTTTTTTTGTTTAATCAATTCACTCATTTTTTTTCAAACTCGCTTTCAGATGGAATGGTATCTTTGGGATGTTTAGCCTATAAAATCATACGAAATTCAGTTCTCTCTCTCTATAAAGAAACAGTCGCAGACTTACTTCGAAATGCTGAACCAAAAGTTTATAATTAGCAAGTGCAATAAAGCATTTAGGACACTTGATCTATTATTTTCCCGCCTCCCCAGTATTTAGTCTTAATTTTATTGACAACGCTTTTTCCTTTACCTGAAGACCAGCAGCACGAGCTCCTAACTGCGAACCTTTTGCTGAACGCTTAGCAGCTTCCTTTTGAGCTTTCTGTCTAGAAGGAGGGAAGATATTGTTCAAGCTATTCTCATTTTCTCAACTACATAATTCCATTTTGTTACCTAGCTTGTTCCTTTTGATGACCACGAGCCATTAGTGAATTTGAAAAGAAGAATAAAAAAGAAAAGTAAAGAACAAACAAGTAAAAAATCTTTGATTGTACAAGTCACGGACTTCGAACAAGTATAGTACATGAACAGCAATCTACACTACCTTTATCAGTTATTGGTAGGCTGAGTTGAAATAATTGGAGAAGAAACATAACAAAATTGGAAAGAATTCAGAGTAAAAATTGGCAAGAGGCCCAAATGGAAAGCAAAGAAAATACCCAAATAGATGTAAAATAAAATATAAAAAATGTTAGATGCATCTTTGGTTGAATTGTTTAGTGTACTTACATGAAAGCGAAAATAATCAGTATATGTATAGGGGTGAAACTAATAAAAAGAAAAAACGAGTAAGAACTCAAAAGTTACTATTATTTTTGTTACTTACACTTAATGCATTTAGATATTGAATAGCGATAACTGTTTAAGAGAATGTGCTGGATTCTATGGCGGCGTGCTGGATTCTGACCTTGTGGGTTGTAAGGATGCTCTCGAGATCCTCCTGGTCTTCTTGGCTATTAAGGAGCACAACATCTGAATTTTCCTAGAATCTGGCCATTCTCACAAAGTGAATGAACAATATACGGCATGTTGATGCAGGCAGTTAAACCGTGACTCCAGAGGCAAAAGTATTCGTTATTGGCGTTATTCTCATTAGTATTAACGACAGGCACTTGGCGGTTTTGGTTTGTACATCTTAAATGGCCGTGTCAATAACTTGAAGGCGAGCTTATTTTCTATAAGGATGAAGGTTGGTTACATTCTAAAGGTTTTCAGAATCACTTCTTCACAATTTGAATAGCATTTACTTGTTCGAAATTCATCAATCAGGAGAACGCAGAAAACATTCTTCTGGAGGAATCTTTGAAAACCCACACCACAAATGAGCTCATGAAACCTGGGGACTGGAGCAGACCAGTTTCTCATCACGAAAATAGCATCATCACCAAATCTTCGTCTTGAGCTGGCAATCAGGGAATGGCCAACAAGCTGGTTCCTGAAATAAGACGATAGCTGAAGCATTCGGTGAATCGGATGGGCAGTAGCATATTTGGTTGATTCGCATGTTCATACAATGAGCCTGAAGAGTAGCAGTATGGTCGGAGTGGCTCCTAAGAAAAGCAACGTAATCTCTCAGCACCAAAACTCTGGAATGAACTAGGTCACATTCAACTAGGGCAGCTGCGTCGGGCTTGATGCTTTGAAGAATACGACGGTATTTTCTTGATTTACGAGACCTGTCTTGATGTGGCTTTGTGTATATTCACTGTATCTTCTCTTGAACTATAAAATCTTCGTGAACGCAGTAGAGTAGATATCTTCTTCCAGGATCAACAACCACACTGTGGCTTTCCAGTTCTTGCTGGTCTGTTAAGGGAAGACTGTCGATATATCTGGTAGGTTCATGCGGAACAGTAAACATTAAAGAGCAGTGACCTTGAGTATCAACTCTCTTTTTGAGAACAGCTACTCTAATACCTTCCATCTGAATCCCTCACTTCGGTCCCCTTAAAAAAATCCTGTATCTCTCTTCTTTTTACAGCAAATCAAGCAGCAAAGTGAGCAACATTAAAATTAATGGCATTAACGACAATTATCACAAATAAGTTTCCTATCATGAAAAAGTGATTCATCTTCAGTTTGACTATGAAGCTTCATTTTTGTTTTGACAACAAAGCATGGCTGATAAACACACTAATTGGTATCTATAAATTTATAATAAGTTAAAAAGACTCTGCTGGTAATAACCTTGTAATGAAGAAGCTAGTGATTTAAGCATGATTGAGGTATATGTTATCCATAAAGTGTTTGGTGAAGCAGCTAATACATTATCATGTCATTAGCATATGAAGAGAGCACGGGAAAAGCACTTGAGATTAGTTACCAAAGTTGTTTATTTTACAATGAAGAGTGTACAAACGTACACAATAATTATGTTGTCAGTTCTGATTCTTTTAAAATGAGTTTCAGAAAAACGGTTCTCCTTTTTCAGTTATTACTACGAACAAAAGACAACTATGGGCTTGTACTTGGTAAAGATGATACTCTTCCCACTGACAGCTATATTGAATCATATCCTAATCAGTTAAAGTCATACTATCTTAGTCGTATTGGAAATACTCGTGTGAATAAGCTATCTATAATCTTTTACAAGTTATATCATTGACTATTAACAAGCGAAAAGAAACAACAGATAGAATTAATAGATAGACCAATTTATAGTCACTAAAATCACAGAATGTAAATTGCTTGATTTTTATGTCAGAATAATTCAAGTGCTTTGAAATGATTTTTTAAATCCGAATTCTTTTTCTGTCTTACTCTTAGTTATACTGTTACTTATTAAAAGAACCATCTTTCTGATTATTCATGGCTTGACCAATTTGGATTATACAGGCGAATTTTTGCTCTTCAAATGAAAAGAGAATAGTTACTTTCGCAACATATAATCCCTACAATTAAGTATGTAGTTTATCCTCTACTGGTTTAAGGATGCTTTACTGCTGAGAAAGTTGACTTCCTTGTTGTCGTAGATAGCACATTAAACCAAGATGAATACATTAATATGAGACAGCGTCTCCATCCTTAGATTCAAGAAAGCATATTTAATTGCTACGTCTTTTAGGAGGATGTATTTCATATCATATGGGATCTTGTGCATAGTTGTAGAAGCGGATCATTGAGATCAATACCTTTGACATATGACCTTCACAAAGCCCCGATCTTAATCCAATTGAAAAAGTTTGGAGTGTTCTGAAGAGACGAATGATATATAGAAAGGGTGAGCTTAGCACAAGAGATGATTCAATCCGTATGTTAAAAAAAGAGCGGGTCCGTATATCTACTGAAGCATTAAGAAAATTAGTCGGTAATATGCCAAAAAGATGCCGGTCTGTTCTAAGAGCGCATGGTTATCATACCTGCTATTGAAATAAAAGCTATTTTTACAATGCTGCTTTTATGTCTTTCAAGCTTTCTTTTTATATAGTTTTATTCTTTGTTTATTATTAACAATTATTTGAGTAATGGGGCATTGAAAATGAAATTCCGATAATGTATGCCGAGCTTTGATGATCTTGAATTCAGGTTTTTTTGTATGCAGAATGTAGTACTGTCCATATGGTTCAAGGCAATGACTCTTTGAAAGTATTTTTTAGATGCAATGGTGTAGTTTTCAGAGTAAAGCCCATGTATTGCCAAGCTAATAAAATCTGAGCATTGTCTATATTTGTATATAAAAAGTGTAAATTCTTTCTCATTTTGTGATAATATTGATGAGTTGTGTCTACAGCACTTGCTAAATATTTTAAAGTTTTCATGCTCATGATGTTAAGTCTTGATAAATAAGGACATTATTGTGTTGCAGAATAGTGTTTTATGATTTGTGTTCTTTTTATATTTTTAATATTAATCTGAGTTTTGAAAGAATTCAATAACCACTATAAATGAATAGCCCAAATGAATCACCTTATTTTCTTTTCTTTTTTTTACACAAAAAGGAAGAGTAGCTATGGTGAAACTTTCAAGTCTCACAGAGCTTATTACCTTTATTACATCACTTGCCGTAGTGCAAGCCAAATACTTGGGGAAACGTGAGTCCAACCGAGACTATTACACTTTGCACTTGCCTCAAGGAGAATTGGAAGCAGCACAGCAGATTGCTCAACAATTAGGAGTTCGTTTAGAAGGACAAGTGGGCGAACTAGATACTTATTACATGGTCAGCTCTCTCAAGAGCCCATTTCAAAAAAGAGACGAAGAAGATCGAATATTGACAGATTTCAATAAATACAAACGATTGTCAGCATCAAAGTGGAAAAGAGATGAACAAGTATGGACAAAGGTTCAGTCAATAGAAAAACAAATACCCAAACGACGAGTAAAACGTGGACCTATACCTCCTCTTACACCAAAAGAAATAGCTATAGAAACTCGAAAGGCATTAAATATCAAAGATCCACTATTTGACAAGCAGTGGCATTTGGTAATCAATACAGTTTTACGTAATAATAAGAGTACCAACACATTGGTTGGCAACATAGTTAAATCAGAAAAATCCTGGCAACGATATTAATGTGACAGGTGTATGGAAACAGGGTATTACTGGCAAAGGTGTAACTGTAGTGATTCTTGATGATGGTTTGGATTTCAATAGCACTGATTTAGCAGATAACTTTGTAAGCTTCATTTCCATTTTTTGATTTTTATGAGCGCTACAAAAAAAAAATAGAGTGTGGAATTTAAAGTTTTTTTATGTAGTATGCCGAAGGATCTTACGACTTCAATGATCATGAGCCTTTGCCTAAACCAAAACTTTGGGACGATACTCACGGCACACGATGCGCTGGGCAGATCGCTGCTGTCAAGAACAATGCATGTGGTGTTGGTATTGCTTATGAATCTAAAGTAGCAGGTAATAAGAGGCTTTTTTTTGTCAGCCTGATGAGCTTATCCCATAATTTCTAGGTATCCGCATTCTTTCTGGAGATTTAACAGATGCAGATGAAGCGCTCGCACTCAACTACAACTATCAACATAACCATATCTTTTCATGCTCATGGGGTCCACCTGATAATGGTGAAAACATGGAAGCACCCAAGGCTATATTGACAGACGCCATAGCAAATGGTGTTCGAAATGGAAGAGATGGCAAAGGGTCAATCTATGTATTTGCAACAGGTAATGGAGCCACATTGGGTGATAATTGTAACTTTGATGCATACACAAACAGTATTTATACCATCACTGTGGGTGCTATTGATCATACCAATAAACATCCTGCTTATTCTGAATCCTGTTCTGCTCAGCTTGTTGTTACCTATTCAAGTGGTAGCGGAGAATACATTGTAATATTTGCATCCATGTGTGGCATATTGAGAACTAAAAAATTGCCTTATAGCAAACAACAGATGTAGGCCGCCAAGATTGCTCTGATAGGCACGGTGGTACTTCAGCAGCTGCGCCTAATGCAGCTGGTATATTTGCCCTTGTGCTTTCGGTACGACCTGACCTAACCTGGCGAGACATGCAGCATTTATGTGTACAAACAGCTGTACCTATCAGTACAGAAGACAGTGACTGGAAAGAGCTGCCTTCGGGTAGAATTTATAATCATAAATTTGGATATGGTAAACTGGATGCATATGCCTTGGTAGAGGCAGCCAAGAAATTCAAATCAGTTAACCAACAGACATGGCTTGAACTGCCTAGTCCTGTTAAGAAAAGAATAATTCCGGATTCGACAAGCTTGAGAACTAGAAAAGCACTTAAGAGCATTGTCAAAGTCACAGAGGGAATGATAAAGGCAGCTGGGCTGCTTAGATTAGAACATGTCACAGCCACTGTCAATATTGAGCATGAAAGACGTGGTGACTTGGTGATTAATTTAGAAAGCCCCCATCTCGTGAAATCCGAGTTGGCCACCAGAAGAATACTGGACAAAGTAAAGATGGCATATTGAATTGGAAATTTATGTCTGTTAAGCACTGGTAAATTGAGAAGTTTTAAAAAGGAAAATAATATTAATTTTTTTTGGATAAAAATATAGGGAAGAGGATCCAATTGGTGATTGGGTTTTGAGTGTCTATGATGTTGGCAACCCAAAAAGTACAGGACATATGCTAAATTGGACTTTAACTTTATACGGTGAACAAGATCCAGAGTTTAAAGGAACTCCTATTCACACCACAATTGGATATCATGAAGATCAGGAACATGAAATATCAATTACTTCAACAGCTGCTATCTCTACGCCTACCGACGCTGACGATACTCCCTCAAGGCCTACACGAATCAAGCCTGATAGCAAACCATCTACCGCTGAAAAAGAAGAAGATCAAGTACCTAATGATATAAAAGATGTGAATGATTATTTGACTGTTGTATACGCTATCTTTGGATCTATGGCCGTTATAGGTTTAGCGGTTGGCTTCTACTTGTTTAAACGTAAAAATTGGCATGTAGTCCCCACGACTGATAGACAACAATCAAGATCTGATGGTTACGAATTTGATGTACTCCAGCCTCTGACACAAATAGATGAAGAAGAGGAAGGAGAGGAGGAAGATAGACTGCTTAGAAACAATCACTAAAAAATAAAATTGTCCAGGCTCTTTTTTCTACTATTTTCTGCAGCCCCTGGTATTCACTTTTCTCTCTCCGATTTTTCTTTTCTTTTCTACCTTTTTCTTACACTACAAAAAAATAAATTATGGCTTCTCGGGTTCATTGGAGAAAAGCTTCAGTGCTTTTCGCAGCAACTTTAAGAGGACAGGAAGCTATAAATAGACCTTTAGCAAAGCGATTTATTAGCACAGCTAAAAAACGTAATTAATATAAAGAGATTTTTGACATTTTTTTGACAGATCTTTCAATAGAGGGACACTGCATTCTAGGTGGTGCCTTCATACCTACATATCAAAAGGTAAGTAATAAATAAAGATACACAGTTGCTTTATATTTACAGCTAGTATATAGAGATTCTTTCACGCAACTGGTAAATTCGAAAATTATGCAAAGGAAAAACGAGAAAAATATTGACATGCTCTTGAATGTAGCGCCAGCTACCTCAGCCAAGAAAGATCCATATGAAGTATTAGGTGTAAAGAAAAACGCAAGCACAAGTGAGATTAAGAAAGCTTACTATGGTGTAAGTTGAAAAGAACATGTTAAGAGAGAAAAAGCTAAACATACAGAATAGCTTGCTAAAAAATATCACCCTGATACCAACAAAGACAAAGATGCTCGTGAGAAATTTGTTCAAATTCAAGAAGCCTATGAAATACTCTCTGATGATGAAAAACGTAAACAATACGATCAGTTTGGACATGGATTTGAGGGAGGAGCACCTGGCGGTGGTGGATTTCACGGAAGTGGTTTCCCTGGTGGATTTGACCCTAATGACATCTTTAGTCAATTCTTTGGTGGTGGCTTTGGCGGTGGTGGTCCTTCTAGAGACCCCTTTGGCAGAGCTTCAGCAGGTGATAACATTCAGACCCCTTTAACATTGACATTTATGGAGGCTGTCAAGGGTGCAACCAAATTTGTTGATGTCGATCGAGTAACAAACTGTACAACCTGTCGAGGAAGCGGCCTTAAGCCTGGTAAGAGTAAGGATACATGCAAGGTTTGTCATGGTTCAGGTGTGCAAACCATTATGATGGGTGGTGGATTTGGTATGCAGACAACTTGCCAATCATGTAGCGGTGAAGGTTTTTCTGTTCCTCCTGGCTGTGGCTGTTCTACCTGTAACAGTATGGGTAAAGTAAGAGAACGCAAGACTGTACAGGTGACTGTTCCTCCAGGCGTTGATCAAAGCTCAAGAATACGAGTTGCTGGTGAAGGTGATGCACCATTAAAGGGCAGTGGCCCCAACGGTGACTTATTTGTCACATTAAATGTAACATCCAAGTATATAGCTTTTATTATATTTGGATTCTAACATTTGCATATGCATAGATTCAACCCTCAAAGATATTCCGCAGACAGGACACTGATATTTTTGTTGATGCCAAGATTCCTTTCTATAAAGCAATTTTAGGTGGTCGCATTCGCATTCCAACAGTAGATGGTGATGTTGAATTGAAAGTTCCTGCAGGTTCTCAACCTGGTGACAATATAGCATTAAGAGGTCGTGGTATCCAACGTCTTCGCAGTACAACCCGCGGTGACCAAATTGTGACACTTGATGTCAAATTCCCAAGAAGTTTAAAAGGAAGACAAAAAGAAATTATTGAAGAATACGCTAGTTTAGTAGATGAAGAATATAGACCAAAGGAAGAGCCGATCAAGGCATCCACTCCTGACACACCACCACCATCACCAAAGATGTCACCTGAAAGTGATGAAGAAAGTAAAAAGAATGACAAAGGGTTCTTTAAGAATGCCTTTGGCAAATTCAAAGACAAAATTTGTCCTGAAGATGAAGATAAAGATAAAAAGAAAGACAATTAGAACGATAGAAAGAAAGAGAAAAACAAAATAATAAATGTTTTTTGTTATATATACAAAATGTGCTTATATATTGAATGCAAAATAATTGGGCGTGAGGGTATTTCTTTTTGTTAATAGATATCATCAGTGAATTTCTTCAACTTCTTTTTGTAGCCTTCTTCTGCAACACAGTCGCTGCAATACCATTTTCCTACTGGGGGTTCATAGAGTCCTACACATGCATAATGGAACCATTCTTTCTCGCACTTTTGTCATAAATAGGCAAATTAATTAATCCAAATCATGCTATGCAATCTTTGTCTTACATTTTCACCATCACAAGCAACCATGTCTCCAAAGGATACTTGGTTACAGTAACAATATTTGGGTTCATTTGGATCGATACCCATCACTGGGAAAACACCATCCTGTTCACCAAGACTTGCTCTAAAAGAAGGTACAGTACGCCTAGATCAGTATTAAAAATGTTACAAAAAAGATATGGAGAGTAATATAAAGTAGATGAGGTTGTACCGTTTTCTATAAGAGTGAGGCAATGGCCGTTTTCTTTCAGTGTTTTTCCACTCATCATGTTCATACATCTTTTTTCCCATCCAATCATCACCTATATCATTCTTTGCCATTTGTGAATCAATGCGTTCAATATGTCGAGAGATAAGGTCATACATCTTTTTTGTCAAGTCAATCTTTTGGTCTTGCTTCTGAAGCGCGAGTTTATAGTCTTTTTCAAGTTGATATTTTGATGCAATCAAGCTGGTATCAGACGGTCCAGTATTCGATTTGTATACCTTTGCATAAATTCTTTTGTGCCTCGTATAAGTATCCCTAAAACCTAATTTTCTTGGTCAACACACTGAGTTTTCTTTTTAAAAAAAAGCATAAAAAATGATTGTACGCTGAAATTCTTCGTCCATTCGTCTTAACTCTTGCATATTTTGGTCAATTTCATAGGGCAAGTTCTGAAGACCTAAATAGCAAAGCTGAGTTTGTCTACTTTCTAGTTTCATTATGCATTATCTTACTCTCCACATAGTCCTCAAAAATGTCAGCAATGGACATTGTCATTTTGTTTTACAAAGCAAAGGGAAAAAAACAACTAAAGGGGCGCAATTCGTAGTTTGAATCATGCGTGACTTTTGAAGGACCCTGTAATCAAAAACGCGACTTCAAAGTGCAACGCATATGATTCAGGTGACAGGAGATACTGATGCATAATGATCAGTTGTGGACAATCAAAGCTACTATATAACATTACACAGAAGTTATAGATTATTTGAATTACTCTGTTTTTTTTTTATATTTCCTTTTGCCAAGCTCACTATCTTTATTTTATTTTATTTTGTAAAAGGAGGATTTTATTCCGGTGACGCAAGGCGTACACCATTGTAAGCATTAGTTCACTATCTTTATATTAAACTACACTACACTTTTTTCAAAAATTATTGGCACACTTCAGGAAAACAAATTACACAGAATTATTTTTAGATTTCACAAGTGTTTAAATTAGATGGCACACTCTTTGCAAATAGATTTCTCACTTTTACTTATATGCATTTAAAGCGAAAATATGCGTACGTTTTATCTACGAAATGAGAAAGGTGAAATTATAGATGAAAGTGGAAATGAGCATTTCGAGATGGATGTTGATACTGAAGCATATCCCGTCGATTATATCATCAACTGTGATGAGTATTTGGACTGTAAATCACTTGGAAAAAAAAAAAAAAAAAAAAAAAAAAAAAAAAAAAAAAAAAAAAAAAAAAGGAAAAGGAAAAGGAAAACCTCACAGAAAAATGAAGCCTACATGAGAAGCCTGATAAAGAAGATGAAAATGAAGTTTGTTCATACCGGAAACATGGCGATATTATCAAAGAACAATTATTTTTCTTAGTTTACGAAAAAGCCATAACTTCAGGGCAAGCAGCAACTAGCTGGGGGTGTCAATAGGCGTACGGCTTACAACTAGGTTAAAAAAGATCAGGAAAATTCAACAGATATTCTAGAGCTAAGTAATGGAAAAAAAGTGAATCGCTCTTCGATTTTGAACGAAGAGCATAAAAAGCACCTCATCAGCTTTTATGATGACAACCAATCTGCTGTAGTTGACCAAGTCATGAATAGTCTGACGAGTGAGTTTGCTGTTTTAAGGATAGGGAAGACGGCTGTTTATAATTTTATGACAAGTGAATACAACTTGACTTTTAAAAAAGCTCACATGCATTCGATTCAGAGGAACAGTCCTGATAATATTGAGCAAAGATTATATTAATAGTAAATATGTATAAACTATAATCAAATATCATTCTAAGCATTTATGGGTAGCCTTTTGTGCGCACTGGACTTGTACATAGTATTCTAATATACATGGTTAAATTCTCCTGGTCATCTTTATTTTCAATTGCTTCATAAAGGTTCTTCATTGTGTTACTGATAATCTCCTATTCGAAATACACCAGTATTACGTAAAAATTGTATTAAAAATCATTACTTTGAGCTGATTGAGTTTCTTCATTAAGGTGGGCAAAAGCGAAATATCATTAGGTGTCATTCCAATAAAGTTAAACTCGCTTATCTTTATCATTCGGTATTGGCCATCGTATTTTAGATCCATTTTAAAAACTGTTATTATACGATCCATAACATATATTAGTAATAATATAGTAGCTGTTACAAATATATTTTACCTTCTTTAATAAATAGTCCAACTGCTTCTAGGTTGACAACTCTTTGTAATATGAGCTTGTTAATATCAATCTGCATTTCTTTGCCTAGTTTTATTAAATCAATCACATTATTCCCTTTAGCATGGTTATCCTTTCTTTTCACTTCAACAAAACAAAGCTCGAAGGGATTTGAAGAATAGGGTTCAACGAATAAAACGAAATCAGGGATTATTAAATGATTCTGAGGTAACCCTTGGCTCTTGGCCATGAATGGATTTGCCGAATTTTGCTATCGTGCTATTAAGAGGTGAATCGACGGCGGGAGCGTTACTGTGAGCGACGTCAGCTTGTCCTTCTTTCAAAAGTTTGACTCTTATGCTATACCAGGCAAAACGTATACATCTGGCATATCTGATTTTGATGATCTTACTCAAAGCATTGCCTTGGAAGCAAAGTTCCTGTTGATAGTCAAGTTCCACACATATAGCAACGAGACTTTTTCTGAAGAACACGACCGCCCTACTGGGCTTTCTACTGGTGCTAGAGACTTGACTTGGTCTCACACTTCCATCTTCGCTGTTGTTTATGCCAAGTTTGGTTCTCCTGCTGCTTAAGATGTCTACTCTAGGAAAAGTTCTATATAAAAATAGTTTGATGATAAATTAATGCAATTAATACATTTGAACAATTATGACCTCATAACTATTCGTTTATAGCAATCTTTGTACCTTAAACTTTCTTACTTGCCTGATTTAGAGAAAAGAACCTGCAGTTTTGTTTTGAAACGAGTAGAGATACTCATTGAAACTTAAGAGGGGTTTATCCGCGAAAATATGTTTCAAGCTGGATACGAGTAAGCAAGAAAATGAAGAGTTAGATAGATGTATTGAAAGCACAGACTAAGCCAATCTGATCGATGTAGTCTATGGGCCCTGTTACTAATAAAAACACAAACAGTTTGTGAATGTAATGCCCATTTATTGTTGGAGTAAGATACAACACTTGTGTTTTTTTTCTTTTGTGGCTATTGAAGATAAATAAAGGTAAAACGGGGTAAACATGATGTTAATTATCATATGATTGTGCACTTTATTTCTATATGAAAAGTCAATGCCCCATAAATAAACAGAGAGAATACATAACCACATTTTCATCTTATCCTAGTCAAGGCTTGATTAATCTTGAAATGTTGCAATCATTTGAATGCGTTTCTTTATTAATCTTTATTCAACTTGAAACATATTCATGTAATTTGTTGCACACAAGTTTGAGTGTAACTTACCCCTTGCTCGGTATATGTTTCGAAAGTACAATGTTCCTTATTTGAACTTCATGATCTCTTCCTGAGCAAAACAAAACAAAATACGGTCCATACAAACCATATTCTTAAATGAAAAGGAAAGAACAGAAAAGAAAGATAGACAGTAGAAATAAGAATGGGTTTTTAAACTAAAAGCTTGCAAACTTAGATGCTAGTAGGAAGAAAGAAACAATAGGTGTAAACACCATTTTAAATTAAAAATAGCTTTTCTTGAAACAAAGAGGATAAATAAACAAAAATGACTCGTTTGTACAGTATCAAAAAAAAAAAAGTTATTTAAAGAGGTTCATTTTTAGTTGAAAATTGTATTCTTCATCCTTTCAATTCATTTTATATGCTAGAACTGTAGATAAACACTCCCTCGTCTTTTTTTTTTCTTTTCGTGTGTCCTTATGTTTAATCATTCGATTTGGACCTTTAAATTGTTGGCTGTGATTATACTACTTTAAAATATGCAACGTTCGATAATCTCTGATTGGAGATTGATCTCTTCTTATTCATGATTAAACAAGACACAATTGTGCTCAAAATCTGCTACCAATATAATTTATTGTGCTATTTTCTGTTATGTGCAAGTAAAAATGATCAAGTAATATGCCTATCTATAGATACATTTGTTATCAGCTAAACATATGGATTCTTCAACATCAGTCTGTCGGCGTTTTTCTCTTTTACTTATTTTCGACTGCATGACTAATAACAAACATATTTAATTATATAAAAACACTTTTTATGATTTTTTAATCTTATTTAATAAATAGTAAACTTAATTTATGAAACTATTAGAAAGTCTCACCAATTTTTTTTTTTTTTCAAAAGAAAAAATAAATGATTTATGGTAGTATTGTCTTTATTGTGAAACATGAATGGTTGTTTAATATGCAATAAACATTAACCGACCAGCGGTTTATTGGTACTTTGTGCAAAGCGAAAAATCAATTGGCTTGAGGATTCTTTCTTCTGCCTAATAAAGTTGAATTTTCCATGCTTAATTCAATAAAGCTATTATGCTTTCTTGGCTTTGCTTTTTTAGTTTTCTTTACAGAGTCCACATGGCTCATTGCCTCTAGTTTTTTCTCTAATGCTTCCAATTGCTTATCCCTCATTACTTTTCCATCGCTTGCTGTAGTTCGTATGGATGAACTTTCATCAGTAGATTCTTCCTCTGTTGTTTCCCCTTCATTTTCTTCTCCTTGAGAGCTTATAGCATTTTTGAATAACGCACGTTGATCATCCCGACCGTTTCCTTTTAAGCTTTTACTTCTTGCCTTTTCTTCAGTCATACGATGAACAGTGTAAGAAATATCAAACATTTCCTTCATAGATGACACACCCGAAAATAAATCTCTGCGAGGAGTGGTCGCACCAGACGCAACGATAGACGGCGCACGTGAGTTAACACGGGAATTTACAACAGATGATATATTGGATGAGGGAACAGCTGCTTCCAACTCTTCTTGATCTCTATTGCGTTCCAAAACCATACGTTTATATGCTTCGGCCTCAGTCTCTGGTTGATCCTTTGCGATATACTTTTTATTTTCAGATGCTGTATCATCTAACATAGTGGACAAGTCACTGGAAAGGGTAGGTTTTGTTTTCGTGTCACTTTCTTTAGTCTGGGTTACTTTCTATAAATTACATGTTTTATAAATAAAACATTATATCAACTATGCTTTCTCTTACCTGTTTCTTCATCCAAGGATGGTTAAGGAATTGATTGATAGTATAACGTTTTTCTGGATCAACACAAAGTAAATTTGTGATCAGATCCTTTGCTTCGTCAGAAATAGTGTCCCACCAAGGGCTCAAAAAGGTGTAACGGCCCCTTGCTACCTTCTCAGTCAAAATACTAATACTTTCGTCATAAAAAGGGGGGAAGCCACAAAGCAAAGTATATAAAACACAACCTAAAGCCCACATATCCACCGACATTGAATAACGCTCGTCATTGACAATCTCTGGAGCTGTATAACCTACAGTACCACAAGGTGTTCTTGTTTGCTGATCCCAAATCACTTTGGATAAACCAAAATCAGCAATCTTCACTTGGCCAATTCCACCACCGCCAACACCTTCTACAAATTTTCCTTCATCCTCTTTGGGTTCATCAAATTCATTAGTCGTTAGAGGCGTATCTCGTTCCATAAAGTCAATAGGTACGAAAAGTAAATTTTCTGGTTTTATATCTCTAATTTATTGCTTTTAGTTGATATTACGGGGTTTAGTCAGGGTTTTCTTTGTACCTGTGAACAATCCCTTTTTCTTCATGCAAATATCGAATACCGTCTGCAACTTGATAGATACAATGACGAGAGAGATCTTCACTGAGGTAAGTAAGTCGGACAATTTGATGAAAAAGTTCTCCTCCTTCACATAATTCTAATATTAGAAAAAAATGCTGTATATAATTCAGTACGTGCACAATTGAATGAATGATGCATATCTTACGTCTTTTGTCTCTATAAAATCCAATAGCTTAATAATCGATGGATGGTCTAATGTTCTCATGATCTGTGCTTCTTTCAAAACACTTGCTTTCTGTACAGAGAAATGTTAACTCCCTGTTATCATTTACATAAATTATCCAAATACCTGTTGAGTGTTTATTTCGGCCTTTCTAACGACTTTGATGGCCATTTTTTCGTTTGTTTCTAGTTTGATGGCTTCATACACTCTAGAAAATGCACCACTATACAGAGCATATGAGCTTGAGTTGAATTCGACATTGTTTTATTAACCTACTCTCCAAGTTTCGCTGTCAATCGATATGAATCAAGTTCTGGATAATTTGGCATAGTGTTCTTTGCCTTATTTTCTTCTTCTACAATTCTAGCAGCTGTTTCATACTTTTGACCTCCAATATAAGAGTTCTTTATAAAATTCTTTATTTGACTGAAAACTGCCATTTGGTTTTTAATGAAGAGAAAGAAAAAGAAGAGAAAGAGAGAGAGAGAGAGATTGTTAAGTTGCCAGAAAACAAAAATTGAATGTCCGATTGTTTTATTAAATCCCAGATTGCAAAAATGTAGGTTGGCTGCAATTGATCTATTCATTTTTGCTATTTAATACATCATTTCTTCTTTTACAAGTGTGTCTTGTGAACATGTTCCTTATAAATTGCCTGAGCTTAAAACAATTTTTTATTGTATGAATTTACAGAGTATAAACTGCAGGATATACAGGATTCATCACTTCAGGGTTCTTTTAAGGATAACTTTGCAAAGGAAACCTTCTTTGAGTGTCCAGATTACCCTTCAAACTTACTCCTTTATAATTCATGATTAGCTTTTATTCTTAAAGCATAACATGACACCAGGTGATTTCAAACGCCTCGGCAATGACTATTCAGTTATAAATCCATCTGTTTTATGTTTTTTTTTTTTTTTTATAATTTTACTGAATTCCCCTTTTATTACCAACCATCCTTTTCTTATCATTCGTTAGAAAACAATAAAGAAAAAAAATGGGTAAATGGGGTCAATAAGGTACATTTATATTAGTACCAATGTTTTATTTTTCTTCTTAAATGACACCATCTCTACATCTTCTTCACACGATGACGACGATGTTTATGACGATGATGCTGTCGACTGACTCCAGAGTCTTCTTCTTTAACTACTGTAGCAGGATATGTGACCATTCTATTTATAGACAGAAGAGGTCTATTACTTTGAACAGAATACACTGATTTTATAGGAGACGGAATTCTACCAACATCCATTCCTGCTGAAGGTGGTAAACCCCTGACTGCATTAGACACGTGTATTGCTGGCGGTCGCACCGGCACAAAAGCTGTTGGAAGGTTTGCTTGGCTGATCTTGGAAAGACTCTCGCTTGCTCTTTGATCAGCAGCAACAGAGGGTGCTCTCTAACACTAAACAGCTTTTGTAAAATGAAAAAGAAACAAGTATTTTGTGTTTTACCATTCTTGAAACTGACGTGATGACAGATGATGCTGTTGGAATAGGATTGTAGTTTTGTTGTTGTTGTTGTATATTTGGTACGATTGCTTTTCTTTTTAATTTTTCATACATACTCTAATATAAATTATATGGCTTGTCAGATAATATACTCAAGAAAAGATCGTTACTTGTAATTTCTGAAATTGCTTTGTCTTTTCTTCCAATTGTAAAGCTATTTGTTGACACTTTTTCTTTTCTAATTCCTTTTCCCTTAATGAAGCTACATGAGACTGGTTTAGACTATATGCTTTGGCTTGAACTTTGTTTTTCTTGTACTTGTCTGTTTCTCTTTCTCAACTTCAAAAAAAAAAAGAATACATATAAGATAAGGTACCCTAACCATTCTTCATTTTCACCTTTGATAATATGATTCAAGTCTCGATTCATCATATTAAATTGTTCTTTCAGAGCATTGTACTTTTGTTCTATATTGCTTTGTAATATTGACTTGAAGCATAATTCTTGAGAAAGTTGATACTCATAAAATGCTATAGCTCTACCACTAATGTCAAGTATAACTTCGGGTTTTAAGCCAGCCAGCACAGACTATAAACAAAAGTGTAAAAGGAAGATTCAGCCTATTGGCAATCTTCTTTTTACTTACAGATTTGTACCGCTCTGTTGGATTTAACTGTGATAAAACAATGTCTCCACTATAAAAGAAGGACGAAAGAGTTCTACTTGTACTGATTATGCAAAATATAAATTCATACTTGCCTATCTGGTAAGGTTGTATTGCATGCAGGGCAAACAAGAGCCTCAGTAAACATCCTGTTGGAGCATTCTAAACAAAAAATGTCTATGTTTATAGGTTTAGTATAAAGTGTTTAACTTGAATTTCTTTAATCGTACGTGAACATGATGTGACACATGCCTAAAACGATATTATCATTAGAATACATAAATAGGTTAATAGTTATTACCTGTGATTCTGTTGAAAGAGGTCTTCTACATTGTAATATATTGCAATGTATATCTGATTCTGCCATTATGTTTTGTATAAATTGAAAAAAGAAATATTAATGGAAAAAAAAAAAGACTAGCAAGTCTATAAAATAAAAATTATGTTTATTACTTGAAATTTGTGTTGTCATGCAGCGCTTTTTATACACGAAACTTTGAGTTGGCAACAAATATTTTATTATATGCTGTGTTTTGCTTACGAAATGACAATAAAGAATAAGAGTTTAATAAGACCAAGATATAAGACTATTTTACTTGAAAATGTATGACCAGAACTCATATGTCTTTTACAGTGTAAACATTGATATATATCTTTTGTACTGATCTCTTTGTTAAATGGTATATATAACTATGCACGCCAATTCATAACTTCACATATGCACTTAATCCATATCATTGGTCCATCTTAATAGGATTTTACACACGAAAAAAGTCCACTTTTCTATAGAACCGCATTGTTTAACAGAAACAACACTTGATTTTTATTCTCTGTGTATCTTTGGAGTATAATGTCAAAGAAACTAATAATAATTTTTACTACTACTTTTGAGAGCATATACTGCCTGTAGTAATAACTAAGCTTATATTTGTATCTTTTTCTTTGAAAAAAAATGTCGCATACAAAAATACATACAGTATGAATGAACTTATAAAAAAAAAAAAACTTGCTACGGTTCAGTTAGTATGAGCCTTAAAACTGTTTTAACAGGCTTTCCAAATAACAGCACTAGCACAGGATGCTTATGTTATTTATTTACTTCAAACTACTTACGACCTCCTAATATTCCCTTTTATTAGGTCTAGACGGAGACAAACAAATTTAAATTCTTGCTTTTTCCAGACTGTATTCTTGACATACGATCGTATACAGACAAGCTCTGTATTGTACTTCAAAGAAAGCCATTGTATAGCAATCAAACATTATTAAAGATTAATGGTCTGAGTATATGGAAATGAAGATTTATTAATATGTATGTATATTTACCAAAATAGAATGGTAAATGAGGAGCAAGCGCTTATATTAAGTTATGTAAAGATCTGCATAATGCTGTGGGCATTTCACCATCCGCATAGTACATGTATTAATATCTGCACTGTGAAAAGTATATAAACTCTGGACATATATTATTAAATAAAGTCATATATAATTTTGGGTCCTATTGAAATCTCCATTTTTATTTTTGTGAACAAAACAGATTCTTTAAACCCTAATAAGTATTATTTTTTTACAGCAGTATAGAGAATTTTATTAATTTGTATTATCCTTCAAGCTTTCTTCAAATACATTTACTGAGTGTTGAATAAATGTTCTAAGATGCTCAGGAGGAACAGCATTACATGCCTCATTTATTCTTATAAATAAATTATCCTGGTTCTGAATGTGTTATCTCGTAAGAAGAAAAAGACTATAAAGTTCAACGAGACTTAAAAAGTCATGTTTTTATTTAATATCATTGTACCTAGTATTTATACTCTTTTCATGAAAGTTCAATTAAATCCTTTCCAAGATACTTTAATAAATTATAGCTGAAGATTTAGTATAAACAGATTCTATTATGAAGACCTGTTCCTGGTTATGCAAGTGGACTGTTTATAATTATTTCTCAAGTAGATCTATTTTCATTTATGTCTCATTGTATTAGGAGCTATATGAAAACAACTTGTATTGAGTTAAAGGAGTGGAGTTAGTTATGACCGAATAATAGAGAAAAGATAGTAATAAATCTTTGTAAAGCATTCACTACTCTGATTTCTTATAGATTGAATATGAACCATGTTTAAAGTATGTTGGAATACGATAACAATATAGTATTCTTTCATTTCTAGGTTGTAATTCATTTCATCTACTGTTTTTAAATAAAATTCATATAATGGCCTGTGATGGTACCTTTGGAGATATGCTTCTTTGATTTAGATGGCGCTTTTCTTTTGCGATTGTCAATATCAGTTTTTATCCTTTTTAATGACTGCTCTGTTGGGAGCAATGGCAGGGTCAAAGTGAAAACCTGGCTCGCTTGTCAAGGTAGTGGCGATGGTAGGATTGGTGATATTGGCTATATCCATATTGTACTTTGGCTTGCCGGTTGGGTGATGGGCAAGATCTGTAGGCATAAAGGGCGGAGAACGATCTGCGAGGGTGCGTTTAGTGGCGGCAGAAGTTTTAGGATTAGGGGAGACTTGAATTTTGTTATTGTGATCTTCTTCTTACTGTCTAAAGAAGTATTTTCTGGATTTCTCGATGGAATCTCGATTTTAAAAGGTGAAGTTTTTATTTTAAGGTTTACCTTGGATGGATTGATTGAACTAATGATGGATTTATTAGCTTCTTGTGAAATATAGCATACGGAATATTATTTAGCCGAAACAAAATGGAGTTACAATTAAAAGTAAAAGAAAAATAAAAAACGCCGAAAAGGTCCTGTGATGTAATTGGTTAGCATATAAGACTCTGAATCTTATCATCCGAGTTCGAGTCTCGGCAGGACCTTTGATGTCGTTCAATCGAATAATTATCTTTTTTTTTGTTTTGAATTGCTCAACTTAACATTCCAATGTAACAAAGATTACAACATTAACACCAGCAATGGCTGTGGTTTGTGATTTTTTAATTTTGAACCTTATTCTTTTTTTTGAACTTTATTTCGAAATCAAACCTTATATCAAAATGAAACTTTATTTTTCTTTGTCTATAAAATAGACAAGTTTTTACTTTTTATTTTACTTCACTTCTCTTGACTTACATAACTTATCTTTACTTATCTTAAATATATTTTATCCAATAAATCAAATATCTTTATCCCTGAATCTTTTGGTATAACACTCTTAAAACACAAGCAAGACAAGTCCCTTGAAACCAATTATCTTCATTGTAAACATTCTTAAAAACTCTCATCAAGTTACCTTATTACAAACAAGTTTGATCTACTAACAAGATCTGGTGATCACTTATAACAAGCGAATCAAATATCAACGCTTAACTCAAGTCTTATTTTATTCAAATTTTATCAATTTTATTCTATTTCAAGACCGTTAATTTTTACAAGCCATTGAAGGAACAAAAATTACAATGTTTTAAGCAAAATAACAGACATACAATAAATCAATCTTCTCACGCTTAAAAAGCAATATTTTCTTATTGGATCACAATTACCTTTTCTTTTCTTTTTTATTTTTACCTATTCTTTCTGATCTGATACCTGAGCTATCACGAAACAAGAAAACCCCCTTTTATTATTTTTTATCTTTTATAGAACAATCTTACTCTTAATCTTATTGATCTATAAAGATCTAGTGGTCACTACTCAAAGCCAAATTACTCTATCAAAAGAACTGTTAAACGTTCAATTAAATTAACTAAACTTAAGTCATACAAGGCTTCAAACCCAAACTAAACAAATCTACTTTACTTTTATACGGCCCAAATTTCAAATACTAACAAGCTACAATATCACTAATCAAATCCAACCAAACATGAACTCACCAAACAATATAAACACTGAGGATTTATTCCTCATGATTTAAAAAATTTCATTTTTGATCTTTGCACTTTAAAGCCTCTTGCTGTGCAATGATAAAAATAATAAAAGAAGAGGTAGAAACAAAGACCGAGAAACAGTGTATGTGCTTTTTGAGATTGATCTTTATTTCAGCTTTAAGTTAAAGTAAAAATCATTCTAATTGAAGGCAGGTATTTATGTCTTATTGTGTGGCTTGATATCTTCTATTGTAAGCGTTCTTCTAATATTCAGGTACTTCAGCAAGTGTCATCTATAACTGTGATTATGAAGCCTTTTCATTTGTTCTTTTGTATGTCTGTCATAGATTATCTTTTATTCTGGGAATTCCTCACTGATTTGAATAAGGTTATTTTATGCGTTATTTCAATTATATGAAAGATTACCAATATTCCTGACATTGGATTGTATTCTTGGCAATAGGGAAATACCGTGTTATTTTTAGTTGATACTTATTCTTATCAAAGAGCTCTTATTAGTACAATACATATTCTAAAAGAATATTTGAAGTTGGTTATATGATAAACTTGTATTTTATTTTAATTATGATCTTGTGTTAAGACTTATGTTCATCAATGTCAACTACAATCAGTTACTGCTCTACAACACTTCTACCTATCAAATCTACAATTTTATTTGAATAAATTTATCAATTATCCTCTTTTAATGCTTTATTATAACTCCAAAGTCAAGTCCCTTGAAGCTAACTACCTTCACCGCATCCCTTTTTGTTTTATTTTTACTTTAAACAAATCTTTTACGAATCAAAATAAGATTGATCTACTTTACAAGCTCTGGTAGTCACTATATCAAGCGAATCGAGCCAAATCCAACTCACATAAAGTCAATTATTATATCAATTACAACTCAAATCTCTGCTTATTTAAACTTTAACCCAACAAATCCAACAATATTACACTATTATAATAAAAAAGTTATAGAATGAAAAAGGTCAAGAAAAGGAAAGAAGTTTTTTTTTTTTTTTTTTTTTTTTTTTTTTTTTTTTTTTAAAAAAAAAAAGATTAAAAATTCTAAAATTTTCAATGAAATTTCTGAAGATGTTTAAGTCTGGTTTCCTGAACTCGTTCACTTCTGGTTTATAGCTAGCAAAAGTTGATGCCAAATATACTGCACCTAGTGTTAATGCTTCTGTACTATTGACAATGCCTTCATTTTCTGCTCTTCTTAACATCTCGCCTAATAGCGCACCCATAGATTCGCACTTGTTGTCCATTTTAATGAATCACAAATTATCAAAATATAGTAGTTTTTTTTTGTTTTGATGGAGAAAAAGAAAAAAGCAAAAAAAAATTAATCGTATAAATATTTATCAATCATTCAGTCAAAAAAGAAAATCTTTAATCAAGTTTTTTTATATTGTGACCATAGTAGCAAGTAAAGGAGTTACATGAACGATTTTGAGGAAGTCATCTATGACGCAAAGTCAATATATGAAAAATGTCAACAGAAGAAAAACTTCAGTATAAAAGAAAATTCAAAAAAAAAAAAAAAAAAAACTTTGTTAGAGACTTGAATGCCACTCCACAAAAGGCTGGTCGCAATCACTTTTCTTAATGAAACAAGAGGGCTCTTAGATTATGACAAGCACAATTTCTTCTCCAGTCGTTATGATGTCTTTATTTTGCACATATTAAGTTTGTTTTCTTATTAATTTGAAGGAATAAAAAAAATGAATGGTATCTTATGAAGGGGGTAATCCACCAAGTTTAGCATAGCAGTTATCGCAAACACGTTGATGTTGAGAAGATAATACTTCCAATGATTCAAATGGTGCACGTGGATCTTGAAGAATTTGAGAGGGTTGAAGATAAGCTCGGGACATAGAGCACCGATCACAGTGAATTATACCACAGCATCTGCAGTGATGTCTTCGAAGTAAGAAACCAAATCGTCGTTTACAACCTCTGCATTCCTTGACTTCTGCATCCGATTCCCAAGTGTATTCTCTCGCTGTCATTTCTCTTTGAGGTGGATCAACCTCTACTTCTTCAATTCCATGACCAATCAGATCTACTTGACTAAGACTAGAGCTCTCCAACAAATTGTCTTGCCAATTAACAATGATCGCGGTCTCCCTGGACCATGGATTTGAATCCAAATCAGCTGTACCAGTAGCAGCAGCGCCAGTAGTGGTTGTGCTAGTTGTTGTTGATGTAGATACTGTTGTTGTTGCAGCAGTAGCCGTTGCTACAGTTGCTATTGTGTTATTCATCGTATTATTTGAGTTTCTCTTATTTGTAAAGTCCAATGCTCGAGCAAGCTCCGAATTTTGCTGCTGGAGTAAAGGAGAGATGGGTGTTGACACAGTTGGGGCAAGTTCAGCAATCTGTTTGCTGAATCGATCAATTTGTAATGTATAAGAAGTGAGGAGTGTAGTAGCTTGGTGTATTCTGTATTGATTTCCGTCATTTTTTATGCCTGCACGAAGTACTTGAACAGCTTCCTCCAACGCACGCAATTCAATTGTAAGCTGCTGAACTTGACTGGTTGTGTCGATTGAAATGGTTGAATCCAATTTGGAATTTTGTACAATGTCTTCAGCTTTACTTAGATAATCGTCTTGCTCATCATGCATAATATTACCCAAATGATTTCCTTTTAATAAATCCATTCTACGTTTCATCACTCGAATCCATTTTCGACGTCTTACCCATCCATATCCACTTGAGGGTGCTACTGGTGTCCAACTTTCATCTGCTTCATCAAATGATCGAGCATATTGCCAACCTGAATTAGAATCCATACGTGGATCACTGTAATCAATTTGCCAATCAGTGAGCCAAAACCAATCTGAAGTGCCATGATCATTTTGAGGCAAATGGACTTCATCTTTTGTACATGGCTCATTAGAAGGATAGAGAGACCAGGGACCATGTCGAGTAAGTGTATTGGGTGAAAAGTAAGGTTTAGATAAAATACCCAACATGGAAGATGATTTTTCATTTTCATAGATAATAATCATGACAGTAACATGATAATCAAGCAATTGATACAAATCTGTATGTTGCATTTCCCACCACAGTTTTCCTGCTTTATAAAGCAAATCACAAATACATGATTCTCCAGCAGCTGCACTCACATCATAAGCAGCTTCACCAAAGCTATTCTTTATCAGAGGATTTGCATGTGCTTCTTCTAAAAGGTATTCCACAATACTCACATAACCCTTTGAAGCAGCATTGACTAAAGAAAAAGATAAGTAAAAGATTAAAAGTCAGTGTATTCCTCTTCTTCTTTTTACTAAGTGGGGTGTGTCCCATTTTGCTCTTTACGTCAACACGTGCATCATGTTGAATGAGTAAACGTGCAATAGGCAAATATCCTCTAGCACATGCATTATGTAACGCGGTCCAACCATCTTTATCTTTTGAGTGAACATTGGCATTTTTTGATAAAAGATATTTCACAACTTGAAGGTGTCCATTATAAGCAGCTTTTAATAAAGCTGTCTGTTCAAAAGAGGGGTAAGAGTTAACAAGTTCCTTTAATCATTATATTGTCATACCTCGCCTTCTCTATCTTTTGCATCTATCGTAGCTGAATAGTCATCAACAAGATATTGAACAGTTTCTAAATGACCTCTTGAAGCAGCAAAATGTAAAGGAGTTAATCCAGTTGAGGGATGAGGCTCATTGGCAGCCTTTTGAGGAGCAGGTAAAAGAGGCAATATTTGTTTTAATAAACTCAAATTACCCAAAGCAGCAATAGAGTGAAGTGTGTTATTTGAAGAAACAGGTTTTTGTATCTTGGTGTGAGTGAGAGTGATGGGAAGTTTTATATATTTATTGTGTGCATTTCCATAGTATTTGTGTTTTTGACCTGGAACAGGAGGTGTACAAAACTCTAGGATATCGACTCCCATTATGTTATGTAAAAAAAAGAAAATAAAAAGAACAAGTTTCGTAGTTTGAAATTAAAAATAAATAAAAATTAAATAAACTTCACCCCTTTTCCTTTTTCATCAAAAATCCATTTTTTTTCTCTATTCAATGATAGACCAAATAGGGGATTTATTATCAAAAGAATATGAAGACTTGACCTTTGAAGAAATAGCAACAAGAATAGCCGAAAATAAACGTCAAATAAATAAACTACTCAATTTAAATGACACAAATGAGGAAGAGGTGCAAGATTCCTCAAATAACTGGACAATATTATTTCAACGTGCAACTTCCACTGGAGATATCTCTAAATTAAAAGAAATGCTGTCAAATCAAGAAATAAAATCTCACATTGATATTAATGCAGGAGATACGCCGCCATTAATTTATGCAGCATGTTTTGGGAAAATTCAAGTCACCGAGCTCTTACTCGAAGCAGGCGCAGATATCAATATTCAAGATAGTCGTAAGCCGTTTATTAAATTAGGAAAAGATAAAATGAAGAAAAGATAAACTTATTGTTACTTTTCAGTTGGATGGTCTGCTTTAATGTGGGCAACTAATAATAATCATTTATCACTTGCCCAATTATTATTAGATCGTGGTGCATCTCCGCAAATGAGATCTATGAATGGAAAATCTGTATTTAACTTTGTTGACTCAAGCAGCTTAAAAGTGACGGAAGATTCAAGAGATAGTACATCTTCTAGTGTGTCAAGCTTATTTCTTAAAACGAGTACCTGTTCGTCTTCAAGTGAACACGAGTTTGATTCGCACGGTTTAACGGAGAATATAATTGGGTTTCAGTGGGATACGTGCGCTTATGATGAAATGCTTGTATTTAAAGAGGATGATTTAGATTTTATACTAGATTTAATTATCACTCATTTTGAGTTGCCCTTATCTAACTCGGAAGACATGTATATACCTGCTAATGTGATATTTTTGGCTGCGAGATATGCCTATCATTTCTCAACTTTAGAACAATTAGAGCAATTGTTAAATGGTTCATTTAGCAGAATTCGCAATATGATAAGTCTACAAGTGCGTACGTGTGGATTACACTCTTTGCACATATAAAACTTATTAGTTAATATAGGACCAGAAAATTCATCTGTTGGCCTTCTGGATGAGTAATTTGACTCAATTGTTATTCTATCTTAAAAAGGATACAGAACTTGTGTTTGCTACAGTAGAGCAGCAGCTTAACCTATCAGAACTAATGTCTGAACTATTTTCAGCCATCACAAAGGACATAGAAAAAAGAATATTGCAAATAATTCATCCAGCCATGCTTGAACATGAAACTATACCCGGTATAGACCAAGTTCAGTTTGCTGATAGTTGGCAGCGATTTTTCTTTCGTAAAAATACTAGATTATCCATCATACAACCTGCATCAAACACAATTTCACCTCAATCTATCACACAGTTACTTTCTTCCATTTTGCACATATTACAATCTTATCAAATTCACTCATCTATCATCACCCAATTACTTTCTCAAATTTTTCATTTTATATCTTGCGAAGTATTCAATCGTATTATCACAAACAAAAAGTATTTGTGCAGAACAAAGGCAATACAAATACGCATGAATTTTTCTCAATTGGAAGATTGGATCTTAATGCATGATTTCCCTACAACCATTTCCAACTATTTGACTCCTATTACACAATTATTACAGCTCTTGCAATGCTTGACTCAATTGGAGGACTTGCTTGATTTCATTCAGGCCACACAAAAATTTGATGCACTCAACATGTCCCAAATCAGACGCTGTGCGCTTTCTTACAGATATGAGGTCAACGAAAGACGGATACCTGATGAAATACAAAAATATACAATACAATGTGTACAGGATACTGTAAAACAACAATCAATTAATGTACCAAGAGCAAGTATAAGTAGCGGAAGAGCGAGCACAAGTAGCGGGAGACCAAACACGTCTTTTTTCTCTAGAAATACGCACTTGACGCCCATCCCTGAACAATTGCCTGGAGAGGAAAACAGTGAAACAAAATGTACAAAGTTCAAGTTGTCGTTTACTGTACCTACCTTAACACAAATAATTCGTGAGCATCAGACATTACCTAGCATATCTCAAGAATGGATGGATAGATTAGATAGATCACAACCAGAATCATAGAAGATATCTTTACAAAATACAAGTGTACATATATGCAATTCACTACATCAATCATTGATGCTAGAGACATACTTTTTTCTTTCAGATATATATTGTAAAGCTCATTAAAAAAAGACTTGTCTATGTCTGACAAGTCATTGTTTCCTGCAGAATTAAACTATTCTCGATTGGAAGAGGAATGATAAATTATTGAACTATACTAAACTGGTTCTCAACGTTGTATAGCTTTTTTAAAGCGTTGAATATACTTAACCAAGCTAATTGTATCATAATCATTTGGATGTGGATATGTATACCAGTCCTTACATTTTAGTTAAGCTGTTTAAATCCTGCACAAGAATAAGATCTGAAAACTAAAGAAAAACAAATCAGTATGACAAATGGTTTTTTATGATCACACTGATCCCAAAAAAGAGTTGCATTTGTATAATAGTCAAATATTCTTTGCAAAATTTCAAGACGCTTCTTGAGAAAGTGGCTTCTTTGTCTAAAGGCGTTTTAAATAGTGAAGAGACGCTGTAATTATACTTGAATTAATATTGATTACTATTTATAGTTTGTAATAAAGTCACTGAACACATTTTCTCCTTGAACAAAGAAAGTACTGTAAATCTACCTAATAGGTGCACAGGAAATTTGTACAAAAATAAAATATTCAGTATGAAAAATGATATACAGTTTGCATCTATTTTGGTCGGGAAATTTGATCTTGTTGTCTGTTATTTGTTGGCAGCGTTCAAATCAACTTTTTTTTGGTTCAATTAATGGCTTGCTTCCTCAGTACTGCAAGCTTTTCTGAGACTTATCTTCTTATTTCCACAATGAAGCTTCATGGAATTTCCTCTTATCTATAAACTGTAATCGACTATCCATCCCCCAGAAGGGTAATCAAGATGAGAATTGATACTTATTTTTTCGTCAATAAGCCATTTATCCAAAAGATCTAACATAGAGTGCTGTAGCAAGGATTTGAGAGCTTTATCTAGAAGCTCAGATTCTGATAGACATTGTGTATTTGAGAGTTTTTTTTTATCCAAATATATATCTTTACTATCAGAATTATTTAATAACAAAGGTCAGTGATTGAAAGTTTATACTTATACTCGCATTTCCTTAACAAATAAAGGTAGTCCTTTATTAGGACAAGTAGGATTCTCCAGTTTTTCTATTTAAAACAGACCTGTTGATAGCTTAAAAATAGATATCAGTAAATATTCATTTCAAGATATATGTGAACTTTTACTTAGTTTTTATTATTGTTATTCAAGGAAGCTTTCTGCGCCCTTGTTCCTCGAATTATCGTTTGTGGTATTGGCAGTGTGTATTCGATTCAAAGTGAAATAAAATATAGAGAAAATTGATAATCGATGAGTCTCTTGAACCTCTTTATTGGATAAAGACAGAGAAGCCTATTGTGCCTAAACTTCATCTCATTTTATGAAACTGATAACGAAAAAACCAGAGTTGAACTAAAGTTGTTTATAGTGGTGACTGTATAGCATGTTGTGCTACATTGAGTATTTCTCCATGGCCTGGCTTTACGTCCTCAATTGCAAGGGAAAATGTTGCTTTAATTTTTATATATGGATAACAAAGCCTCAGAGTGATATGCTACTATGGTTCGTTGATTACTGTCTCGTCTAATTTCGGTCAGTTACTGGCTACATGCAAGAGCGAACTCTCTAATATGTCACTTTGATTCAGTGCTTTGTAGTTGCAATCTATCTGTTGCACTGGGCTTGTGTGTTTGGCGGACAAGTTTTACGGTAAACTTGAAAGATAGTTTCATTCGAATTACGGTATTAATAAGCTGCTTATAGTAAAGACCAAAGTACTCGAGGCAATCCCAAAAGCATCAGATTAGGCAGAAGCCTTGTGCACTCCACTTACCGTTTGTAATCGTGGCCTTAACTTTCAGATATTGCAAGAAACAACTATTCATGTCCCTTTTTTTTGCCTGTCTTTCTTCTTCCGCTAACCCTCGTAAATTTGTAGTATGGTTCTGTTAGAGTATGCTTTTAAGCAATTCAACTTACTAAAAAAGTAAATAAATTACTAGTCAAATATATTCTTATGTTTGAAAACTATATCTGAATACAATAGAGAAAAATTTACTTTTTGCTCAAATATATTAGCGTTCTACTAGTGTCGATATTCATTGGCAAAACCACCTTCAAGGACGGACATATAGTTTTTTCTTTCTCAATCACAATTATGTTTTAGAATCGTAAAGTGTGTAAAAAGAAGCTTTAAAGAACCACGCAAATCTTCAATTTATAAGTTACTTAGATACTTGCTTGAGTAGAAGGAAACATCTGTACGCTTCTCAAGTAGACGTCCTCTGTATTTCTAAACCTCCCATTTTGAATGTGCATCCGCCAAAAAATTATAAGCATACGTCAACAGCTCCGATTAAACTGCAAATGTTTTTATGTTTTTAGAAAATTGCTATTTTTTATTGATTTTCCTTTTTTTTTCCCCGCTGACCCCCTTACCAAAGATGTCTCATGAAATGAACAGCAGCAAAATATTTGAAACAGAGGATCCTGCCAAAGGCTCTGGCAATGATACTGATTCGGAAAAACCTGCTAGACGTTCTGGCAGAAGAAAGATAAAGATCGAATACATTGAAGACAAGAACAGAAGACACATTACATTTTCTAAAAGAAAAGCCGGAATTATGAAAAAGGTATATGAACATACATATATAGTAATTTCCAAGATGGAGGTACTAACCCATTTTTATTAGGCTTATGAGTTAAGTACTTTGACAGGAACCCAGGTATTGTTGCTCGTTGTTTCTGAAACTGGTCTTGTTTACACCTTCACAACCGTTAAATTACAACCAATTGTAACAAAACCAGAAGGAAAAAATCTTATTCAAGCCTGTTTAAATGCTCCTGATCCTAATGAACCCTCTACAGTAAGTTTGATCTCTGGTTTTACCTTTCCTCCTTTTTAATCACCTGGTTGTTTTTAAATAGTCTGGAGACGCGTCATACGCAAACACTTCACCCCAAGTGACTGACACCAAGCCTAAGCTTGAAGACACAAAGGTAAGCGCTAATTTTTTTTTCTCAACTTTTTTTATTAATAAAACTTAGATTGAATCAAAGCAAGAGGTCGCTCAACCAACCAATACAAGATACAATGTAGGAGGAGCACCAGTTGCATACGCTGCCCAACAATACGCACCTGGTACAAGTGCCAACAATACGAATAGTCATTTGCCATACAATTACCCTGCATATCAACAATCAAGTCAGCAGCAGCCATCCCAATATGGTATGCAGCAACCATTCTATGGTAACCAACAACATCACTACATGCCTCCTCAACAGCAACAACCAGGTTATTGGCAACAGCAACAAAAGCAACAACAGCAAACGCAGCAACAGCAGAGTACAAATCAGCAAACAGGGTTAGCAAAACAAGAAGATGAAAAGACAAGGATAAATTAAATTTGAATCTTTTTGGTCTTTAGTGATTTAATAAAGTGATGCCTTTTGTTATTTATTGCTTATAATCTTCTGGGAAAAGAGAGAAAGAGAGAAGGAGAGGCTTCCGTGTGTTTGGATAATTGAAAAGCGTAACTCGGCTAGACATAGAGCTTACTTGATCCTTTTGTTATCTAGAAACATCAAATTGAATTCATTGAACAGTTTCGTTTGTTGACCTCCTTTTTTTGATTGCAGCAGTTTGACTAACATGGAAACCAGATTTGACCAAAGCCACCGGCTGTTTTTGATCAAATTCATTTTCCTATTTCGTTCGTTTGCGAGTACCTAATTCTACTAAAATGGAAACGTTTTTAACTGAAAACAAACTTTTCTAATTTGCATAGCAAAAAGAGTGAAAACGAAGCTATTTTGAATAATGATGAACTACATGCATGTCAGATGTTTGTAATTTTGATTGCAGAGGGTTTGGTTTAGAAATTAGCAGCTACAAATCTGTATTTACCAAGGTTACAACAGAAGCTACAACTGCTAAAAGAAAGGGTTACAAGCAGAAAATCATAATATTGAAAAAGAATCTCAAATGATATGGATATACATGTTTAGGAGTCACATTGATTAGAGAAATATGTTGTACCCTCTGTCTATGCTTAAATTCTACATAAAGTAGGGGAGGAACTAGCTTGATACAGAAACGAATGAAAACATTTTAAAAGAAATAGTATTGCTATAGTTGCAAAGCTGTAAATGGAATATATCACATTTTTGTTAAGGACTCTCTTTCAATTTATTGGACAAACCATTGATGGTATGTTTTTCAAGCTTAAATGTTCCAATTTCTCCATATCGAAGCTGGAGAAATATTTGTGGGAAAACCGTTTACTCTCTTTAAAAGTATGTACGAGAACCTTAATCACGAAAGTAAAAAGATGAGTATTTAAAGCGCGTTGTATTGACATGTTTGTTTTACATGATACTCTATATTTATTGATAGATATATGACGTAAAGATGATTATGCAAAAAAAAAAAGTTAATCAAAGCATGAGCAATGTATTGATTTAAGTATTGCTCAGAAGTTTGGGTTTTAAGCTTGCATATACGACTACTTTACTGCTCTTGTAGCTCAAAAGTATTTAGCATTTTATACCTAACTGCTACGTGCAACTCTCTGGTCAGAAATGCTTGGATCCGGGAGAGGATCCATTAATCACCAAGCACACAGCATTGTGTAAAGCAGGAATGGCGTTGAAATAGTCGTGCAATCCACTTTTTTTTTTTTTTTTTCATAAAAATTATTAACTTAAATAAATGGATATGAGCTGCAAGTTCTATCTTATATGCTTAGAAGAGATTCAGTATGCTGACATCTTGAAACAGGAAACTACTGTCTAATTCATGTAAGCTTTATAATTATTTTATTGTAAATGCTATAGTATTCACAGCAAAATTCCTATTTTTTATGCATGGTCCCAGTAACCAAAGCTTATTTGAGTATAGCTTCCACATGAATTAAGACGTACACGAAAAATTATTAATGTATCTACCAATATTAGCATCCGCATACACTCTTCGACAATTTCTTGTTTTATTAAAGAAATATGGGTGACATTTAGTGTTTTAAAAAATAGCAAAAAAAAAAGCAACAACATACTAAAAAAGAGAGCGATATTTCTCTATGGTAACCAAAGCTGTATGCAGTAAGCGTAACTAATGCTTGTAATAAAATTAGCTTACTAACTGTTTTTAGATCAAGTTTTAGAAATGATAATAGCTTCAAAAAGCATATTGAGTCATCAAAATGTGTGTGGGTCAATATTAGGTATGCAGGAAAGCCACCTTCAAATGAATTCATAGAATCACATGATAGATGTTGAGATCAGTGACATCAAAATTGATCAACACATCCTAATGAATAGGCATGTATGTTTTAGCAGATGAGCCGATACCGAGTCGAGACTACGAAAGTAAAATAAAGCACGACATTGAAAGTACCGAGGATAAGAGTCAATACAAGGATACCAAATGAGTTGGTATTTATAAATTTACTAAAGTTACCAAGTTTGCTCCAAAAAGGTGAGATTATGCATTATTGATTACACTAGTTTCTCAACAAAACCTAAAGATGTGGTTATAATGTTGAAATGATTTGATGGTAAGATTAATGTATATGAAAAAAGCCTAATTTATATGTTGAAAATTATATATTGAAAGCAAAGAAACATTAGATATACACAAGTTAGGAGTAGAGGTATTGAATAGTTATTCATTGCTGAAGGACAAAGCTATTATTGACAATCTTAAGCGTAGAACCGGATCTGCAATAAAAAACAAAATATGATCTATATCAATTGGATTATTATTATCTTTGATCGTATATGATTTTTCTATTTCTGTCTCTCAACTATATATTTCATTATCCAGTTAGTGATTATATCCATGTAGAGTTTCATCAAAGTCTACATCCATTGTGCTTCAGTAAATAAAAAATACCATCCAAATTTGGAAAAACTATTCAATTCCAGATCGAGTTTATAAAAAAGTTAATCTTTACACGATTAAACCTTACATCCTTCTTACATTAAAACTCCATGTCAGCTTGTAGAGTCCTTATGGTATAAATAAAAGCAAGCTTGAAAAAAATTGAGTACTACAACGTATAAAATATTTTTTTTTATAGGTGGCTGAAAAGCCTTCGTTGGCAGAGTCCTTGAGTAAGTTGCTTGCTCCTAAAGGACAGGTAAATTCTATTTATTTCAAGTTACAACATAACAAACATAAAAGTTTAGTTTATAACCCATAAAAGAACAACACCTGTTCATGAATGGTCAGGCCAATTTCGAGATCAATCTGCCGAATTTCAGTTCACCTCTGTCACTGGACACGTCTACGGTCTCGATTTTACAAAAGAACATAACTCTTGGGACATTGATCCTCTCCAGTTGTTTGATGCCAAAACAATAAAGCTGGAATCGAATCCCAAAATGAAGATGACATACCATTTACAAAATATGGCAAAAGGGATTGATTATTTGGTTCTTTGGTTAGATTGTGATCGAGAAGGTGAAAATATATGTTTCGAAGTGATCGATAATTGTTTGCAGTATATGAAACAACCCTCAACGGGAAATAAGATGAGTCATGTCTTGAGAGCAAAATTTTCAGGTTTAAAAAAAGAAACTTAAAAAGAACCAAGGTGTTTATGCATGAAAATATAGCTATTACAAAAGAGGATGTTTGGAGAGCAATGAATAATCTCTCAAAACCAAATGAGAACGAATCAAAAGGTACCAAGAGAGAAAAAAAAAAAGGGAGACAGAGAACGAGGATATTAATGATACCTTAGCTGTTGACGCACGACAAGAGCTTGATTTAAAAGTAGGCGTGGCCTTTACTCGATTTCAAACACGATTTTTTCAAGGTAAATATGGCAATCTTGATTCGACCGTCATAAGCTATGGTCCCTGTCAGACACCCACTCTGTCATTTTGTGTGGAAAGACATGATCGTATTCAAGGATTCCAACCTGAATCATTTTGGTCTATCAAAGTGACAGTGAAAAACTCTGATACATCCACAAACTTGACTTGGAATCGAGAGCGGGTCTTTGACAGACAAGTGGGCCATTTATTTTTTAAAATGACGGAGGAGGCAAAAGGGAATGGTGCCAGGTAACCAATTGGGTATTCTTTTCACAAGAGCGTGCTTTCATCATATAAATTAGAGTTACTCACGTCAACGTACAAAAAAAGTCAAAACCAAGACCTCATGCCCTTAATACAGTATGTAACTTGGTTAGCATCAACACATGTATTCATATACAATAGGTTGAATTACTTAAACACTGTTCCTCTAGCCTTGGAATTAGTCCTAGTGAAGCTGTAAGTAACAATTTTTTTTTCTTTTACCCTTATTGATTATGAATAGATGAGTATTGCAGAACGTTTATATACTCAAGGTTATATTTCATATCCTCGTACAGAGACATCCAAATATCCTGAAACGTTTGATATCAACTCTGTTCTCGTACAACAAGCAAATCATCCACATTGGGGACATTACTGTGATGATTTGTTGAAAAATGGATACGATCGACCCTCTGGTGGTGTTGATGTAGGAGATCACCCGCCTATGTAAGAATAAGCAATGCGGTTCAGCTTTTGAAAAGAATTAATGTTTATTTAGTACACCTACTCGGGTTGCCCTAGAATCTGATCTTCATGGTGATACCTGGCGAGTCTATGATTTTGTGACACGTAATTTTATTGGATCAATTAGTGCTGGATTGAAATATACGACGACCACTGTGAACTTTTTGATCGGAAAAGAAGAATTTAGCTGTAAAGGATCGAGCGTCACGTCTTTGGGATTTGCTTCTGTCATGCATTGGTAATTTATCCTATCCAAATGTCCAGATACAGAATTAACCAGTATAAAAACATAGGATGGGAAGAGCAGATGAATATATTCCCGAATTCAAAAAGGGAGATGTCTTGCACATTGAATCAGTGAGTATTACAGAGGGAAAGACAAGCCCACCGGATTATTTGACAGAATCAGAATTGATTGGTTTAATGGAACATCACGGCATCGGTACTGATGCCTCTATTCCTGTTCACATTAATAATATTTGCCAAAGAAATTATGTTCAAGTTTCAGGTTCATCAAGAAAGTTGGTGCCTACAAACCTAGGCATTGTGCTTATTCATGGGTAAATAAAAATAATTTTGTGTGAGTGTCTGCATTATTAACATTTGATAGATATCGTAAGTGCTGTGGTTGGGAAAAGAGATTCTTAATAATTTATTGTTACTAGAAAAAATCGATCCAGAATTATCATTACCTACAATGAGATCTGACGTGGAACAGCAACTAAACTTGATCGCTTCAGGAAAAGCATCACATAAGGATGTTTTAGATTACTTTTTGAAGATGTTTGAAAGAAAGTTTGAATACTTTACAAAGAGTGTATGTGCTAACTACGATTTTTTTTTGTAAACTAATAACCACAAGTAGATTGATTCTATGGATGAATTGTTTGAAGCAACCTTTTCACCATTAGCTGCTACTGGCAGACCACTGTCTAAATGTGGTAAATGTAAAAGGTAAAATGATTTTTATTGTTATTATCTACACAATATACTGATTATATACTAATTTAGATACATGAAATATATTGCCTTGAAGCCCAATAGACTTCACTGCAGTACGTGTGATGAGACATACGCTTTACCTTTGAACGGAAATATTAAGTTGTATAGAGAACTTCGCTGTGTAAGTTGATTGTATATACAAGATATTATGTTTATACTAATACGGTCTATGTATAGCCCCTAGATGATTTCGAATTGGTTCTCTATTCAACAGGATCTAAAGGAACAGGTTATCCTATTTGTCCTTATTGTTATAACCACCCACCCTTTGAAAATTATACAAAAGGAATGTCATGTAATCATTGTCCTCATCCTACTTGCCCACATTCAATGGTGACCAATGCTATCTGCCCTTGTCCCGAATCAGAAAATGAAGCAGATCCTTGTAAAGGTTCACTTATTTTAGATGCTACATCAGCACCCAGATGGAAGCTTAGTTGTAATGAATGTAACATAGTGTCATCATTTGTAGATACAGTCAAGAGTAAGTAACATACTAAAAAAGAAGAGCATCAATTAAGTAGTAATACAATATAGATGTAAACATTATAAAGAATGATATGTGTGAATGTGGTTCAGTTTTATTGAAGATTGAATTCAGAGAAAATCAAAATAAGGAACCAATGACTGGATGCGTCATGTGTGATAGTGAAATTGAAAACCTCTTGACTACTAGGTTTGTTTGGTTATATAATTACTTAAACTATAGGCGCTCATCACATTTATATAGATTTGCTAGAAAGAATGTACATGTAAGATTTAAAGGAAGACGTCGAGGAAGAGGAGGTCGTCGTAAAAAGTTTTAATAAAAAGGGGTTGACGTTTTTTACATTGATTGGCCGTGAACTTGTAAACTTTAAATTTTTTATTACTTGATTTAATTTCACACGATTTTCTTTCTTTTTTTTTCTTCTTTTTTCTTCATCTTTCTTGATCTTACAGTATAAATGATGATCAAAACCATTATTTTAATTGGCATAACCTTATCGGCAACTGCCATGGGCGAGATTCAACATCAATTTGAGAAAACGTATGAAACGCATAATGGACCAATTCAGACTCAGTTCATACTCACTGTCTTTTTGTTTTCAGGCACATGAAGGAAGCACATCAAATGGAAGTAGCAGACGAAGTCTCATTTTTTAAGATACATGATTTAAACAAAGATGGATTTTGGGAAGAGGATGAGCTCATGTCCATGTACGGCATAGAAAGAGGCATTGACCCAAAAGCAGAACATATACAAGTCATCATTGAAGAAATTTACAAAGCAATGGATTTAAACAAAGATAGATTTATTTCTCAAGATGAATACATCACATCCACATTTCTACCTACAATCACCAAGCAACAAGAAGAAAAAGAAAAAGAAATAAAAAAGAAGAGCAAAAATAAAAATAAAAAACAAGACAAGAGCAAAAAGAAAAAGAAGCAAGACGCAGATTATGAATTTGTTGTGCCAGCCAAGTTTCGAGCATAAATAAAGAAAGTAATGTTTCTTACAAGATTTTATTAGCATCCAAATGCTTTGTGAATTCAATCTTTTCTACTTTAACTTCATCATTGATCAATTTGTAAACATAAATGACAACCACACTTGCTTGAATGTCCATCAGCACAAAGGAAGGTATAGACTCTTCTGTATTCATGCTCGAATAAGCACCTGTCGCACTGCCTGGATTGACAAAAAATCGACCGCCGTTCTCATAAACCTCTAGTCGGTGTGTATGTCCCGTCAAGAGAACGTCGACTTCTAGTTGTCGAGCGGTGATAGAAAGTGATTCATCATCACCCCAAGGAATAATTTGGTGTCCGTGAATGATGCCAATGTTGACGTTGCCTACTTGAAGTACCTTTGTTTGTGGTAGTTGCATATCTTGATCATTGTCACCCTTGACTACCGTGATATCACCAGCAATGGATCTTAAATAGTCCAAAGTAGACTTATCTGTTATGTTGCCTGTGCATATAATCTTTTGAATCTTTCCTGGTATCTAATAATTTTACTGTTATTTTCTTTATTGTTATTCAATATTATTTTACTAATAGTTTTTTAAATTTGAGAGGAAGGTCATGTGCACGTTGTGGAATGTGTAAATCACCAATGACAAGAACAAGCTAAAGATGATGGTTAGTTTGATGACCAGAAAGAATACATTCAAAGCTCATTACCACCATAATAATAAACTTAAGAGAGAAAAAGAAAAAGCTGCTTTAATTTTCTTGTTCTTATTGGGTGAATAAAAAATTGGCCAATCGTGTGACGTATTGCTGGCTTTTTTTTTTTTTTTACCCTGTAAAGAGAGTGTCATTTTTTTTTTCTTATTTTATTCATTTATCCTTACAATGCGTTTCACTCGTACTCTTTTCCAAGCTGTTACAAAGGTATGAAAAGATCAAAAGAAAATCTGATTGAAAAAAGACCAATATTTTTATTTCCATGTAGCCTACTACAGGCATCGCCGGTGTTCGTGTTCAGCCAAACCCTCGACCTCACTTGATTCAAACTTACAACCAAACACTTGAAGCTTTATCTCGTCTTCCCACCACAGCTGTCTACAGACAAGCCACTGAAGCATTAACACAACACCGTTTATCGATTGTTGAATCCACTGAAAATGTAGACGAAATTGAAGCCAAGATTGATGTGGGTCAAATTGAAGAAATTATTTTACAAGCTCAAGACGAGTTGAAATTGGTTGGAAAGATGGAAGAATGGAAGGCTTGGGAGTCATTGGAAACACCTATTCCTGAAGGTCAATGGCAATATCCTTCAAAAGAATAAATAGACGTAGAGATTATTAAATAAACAGCTCTTTTGAATTGCCCTATTCTCTTTGATAAAAAGATAGAATCCATGCAATAAAGATCACGTACTTGTAAGCCTAAAGGAGAGAGAGAAAAGGATATCAGTGTATCTATTCTGTATGTCATTAAAATGCAAGTCATCGCGATCAGTATCAACAGGATGTACTAAAGTATGTAAATAATGCCGTGTACCTCATCCTATAAAGGGGGGCATGAAACTTTTGATTTATTAATTTTGATGATTGCCAAAGGGCTGTTGTTGTTATTACAAGAATGACTGTTTAAAAAAAGATTTGTTAGTTTAGTGTAGATCTTTTCTTTTTATAAGAAACTTGTAGTTATTTTTATAAATCAGAATGGTACACTGCAGCTGGATAAGAATAGCTTTACCTGGTTTGATGTGGCATATTTTAATTTCTTGAAACAAACAAAAAATAAAAATGTAAAGCAAATAATATTCTTGCACACTATAATATGTACAACTCTATTTTTGGTTGTATAAGGAGGCCTTTTTATTAGTTGTGAAAATGCTCACGTTATTTTTAATTGATTAAAAAAAAAAAAGCAAAACTTGTTAAAATACGATGACCAACAAACAGGCTAAGAAGAGTAAAGGCGATGATGATGGTTTGAAAGCATCACTTTTGAAAACAGAGCCTTGAGTAGCACTTGATGATGCACCTGTTTTTGAAGCAGAGTTAACAGCAGAAGAAGAAGCCAAGGGCAAGATATTAATGGGTACATCAAGATGAGTATTTGTAAGAGAGTCAAGAAAGACAACATTGTATACACCAGAGGTAATGTTATTGGGAATATTGTAATTTACAGAATGTTCATAGTAAGTTGTATTAGCCTTGGTCTTTTGAGTGCCAGTTGATTTGGAAGTATCCAAATTTTGTGCGATCACATAAGATACATTGGTATTCGTGGTTGACGTAAGCGTGATAGAAAGAGAGATGGCTATTGACAATACTGTGTGAATAGGATGGTGATGATAAAATGTATAGACTTACATGCAGTAGCACTATCAAATATATCGACAGTACAAGGCAATACTTGTCCAGCAACATAAGGACCATTAGAAACAGGGCTAGTCACATTATAATTTTGCATAGGAGAAGTCAATTGAGCAAAAGCACCACTCACAGCCAAGCCAAATACAGAACAAATCGTAAAGAATTTCATTTTTTAAATAATAAAGAGAAAGAAAAAGGACAAACTGATAGATGTCTTTGACCCCTTTTTATTGATTAACAAGATGGTATTGTGTAACCTGTCGATTATGGATAGATTATGTTACACATTCATGAAATTAATTAAGCAAAAGTAAAATAAAGAGTTGCTAAAGTAATCGAAACCAAGATCTTTCCAACACTAGCCATTCTTTGAGAACCATCGGATGAAGCTAATGTACTTGATGTAGTACTACTGCTTGGAGATCCACTTGGCTTAGCCAAAACTTGACTAGACATTGTAGGACTAGAAGATACGATGGCTGAAGTAGACCAAGCACCACTACTGGCCGTACTCATACTAACAGATAATGTTGATGATGCTATTTAAAGAGAAAAAAAATGAGTGAATGCAAAGGAGAGAGAGGGGAGATAGGGAAGAGGGAAAGGGAAAGAAAGAGAAGAGGGGGAGGGGGGAGGAGAAAAATTTGGTAAATAAGATGGGAATCTAGAATTACCTTCAGAGATTGAGGCACTGGATGCTGTTACGGATCCTGAAAACGATACGTCAGATGATAAAGTAGCAGAAGAAGCAGCAATTAAAGTAGTTGAGCTATCAACAATAGTACTTTCAGCTGAATCTAAAGTGGTGGTAGCCGTAGCACGAGTAGTTTCAGTAGGCATGACAGATGTCGTGGTAGTGATGGTGGTAGCAGCTAAAATCTCCTCTGTCGGGTTAGCTTCTTGCTTTGTAGTCTCTGTCAAATAGTTTGAAATTTGATCTTGGCCCACGATTGATTTCCACCAAAAAATATCAGTATTAAGAGGAGGTAAAGTAGGTTCAGCAACAGCAGCGGTCATAGTGGCGCCATTGTCATTTTCTGTTTATATTTCATCAGATCTTTGAGGTCCTTTTGTTAGAATATATCTTTGTACCTTCAAGACCAAAAACAACAAGTTGTTGAATACTAAGAAGAGTAACTAAGGATAAAGCACTTGTAATTTTCATATTTAGAAAAAGTAAAGTAAAGTAAAAAAAAAAAAGGATACACTTTTACATATATTTATACACAAAGCAAACATAAACTCTCCCTGTTCTCCCTTATGCCCCCTTCTCTCTATTCCTTCTGTGTTAAGAACATCCTAGATTCTACTATACAACACTTTGCATGGATCTACAATTCTTTAAGTCCGGATTTTCATTTGTTAATCCATCAAATAAATGTTCTTTAAAAAAGGGAACATAGTTCAGCATTGTAACACGTTGAATACATCAAAAGTAACTGTCTTTGAAAACAAAGGGTCTCTGTAGTGACACACATCAGATAGAATAAGAAGACATGAAAACATTTATTTACAATGAATTGATTATTTGAAAGAATTATGAACAAAATTATAAAAATATCTTTCACTTTGTCAATGCATCATTTGAACTTGTAAAATAAATGTTCTCAGCACTAACGATGATCATCAAGAAAAATAAGAGTAAATCTAGATGAGAAGCTTTTCAATTTGAGTCTTGATGTTCAAGATTTGAGGCTTCAAGTCAGAGGCTTCGTTGGTGGTGATGGAAGCAGAGATCACAGGACGAGAAACACCGCATGCACGACCCAAAGCAGTCTTGGAAGGAACAAAGACATAGGGAACGTTCTTGTCTTCACAGAGAAGAGGAAGATGAAGAAGGATTTCAAGGGGTTCAGTATCAGCTATCAAATGAATAAGTAACATGTCATTTGTTTTTACTTTTCTCTATTTACCAGCCATAACAATGAATTCAGAAATACCTCTGTTCAAGGTCTTGGTGGCTTCGTTAGCACCCTTCTTCAATTGCTTGTAGTGAGAAGCTTGTTGAACGAGATCAAGGATGGTGCTGGTCAAAGAAGCATCAGCGAGAGGGAAGGCTTTGGGGTTAACGGCAGCAGACTATAGATTCAACGTTAATCTCGTCATTTTTATATTTACTGTCTTTTATTTTACCATGTTTACAAGTGAATAACAATAAAGTTAAAAAAAAAATTAAAGTACTTTATGAAATCCATTGAAAAATAAAATTTTTTTTAGACAGTCCTTAATGACCAGTCACAATCGTGGTGGATTTATTTTCTATTTCTTTTTTTTTTTTTTTTTTTTTTTTTTTACAACTCAGATGCATTCCATTTGAAACTTCCAGAAATTTTTTATTTTTTTTTTTAAATTGAAACCAAATCAAAGAGACCAATCAATAATAGCTCATTTTATTTGTGCTGCTTGATAATAATTGCATCTTTTTGGGAAGCATATTCTGTCCAACTTCCATCATAAACTGCTAAATTTTTAGCGCCTGCTCTTTCAAGTGCCATATATAAAATAGAGGCTGTAATACCACTTCCTATTAACCAATAGATTGATTATAAATATTGATGAAAATGATTGATTTTACCACAACTAGTAACGATCTCTTTAGAAAGATCAACTCCTTTTTCTTGAAATATTTGGCATAATTTTTGGTCGTCATAGAACTCTCCGTCGGGTCCGATGACTTCATTAAAGGCAACACTGATCGATCCAGGCATATGACCTGAACTTAAACCTACTCGAGGTTCTGCTGCCTCTCCTGTGAATCTTGCATAGGGGCGAGCATCGAGTACTTGAAATGCATTAGAACCATTTTGAGCCTTGCGTGCATTATCCAAGATGGTTGGATAATCACGAACGATACTCTGGTTTAATTGAGGTAGCTTGTATTCTTTTTCTTTTATTCTTTCAGGAACACCACTTTCAACCGGACCATGTTCTTTCTCCCATGCTGGTAATCCACCACTTAGAACAGAAACAGATTGATGTCCAAATGCCTATGAATATTATAACACATGGTTTTGTGTAATGTGTTTATGTGTACCTTAAATGTCCAATACACTCTACAAGCAGAAAAGATACCAACCGAGTCATAAACAACAACATGATCGTTTTCATCAATACCCATTTTACCTAAGAATTCCCTCTATTCAGAAAAAAATAAAACAATATCAATTCATCCTTATTACCAACAGCATCAGCAAATACTTTTGGTGAAGGTAGCATATGAGGAAGGTCAGTGGATGACTCTTTTATGCCATCGATATCAAAAAATCGACTTGTTATTATTCTTTTTTCTATAAATTCTTGATAAGGATTACGATTCGTATTAGGCATATGCCATGAACCATCCAAGACTTTGACGCGTTCAAGGTTTGACTTGAGTTGTTCAGTCGAGATAAGACTTGCAAAAGAACGTTTTGATTGTCCAGTCATTTTGTCTGTTATCAAAACGTGTGTCAAACAATAATAAAATATTATATTCTTGGTTTTCTGTCTTACACTGTTTGAAAGTAGATAGAGTGTGCCTCAGCATTCGTTTATTGAGGAAATGAAAAAAAAAAAAAAAAAAAAAAAAAGTACTAAAACAAGATGGTGACGGTTGATTAAACTGTGCGACAGAACCTATCTTTTAAAATTAACCTAGTTTGTACTACCTTTCATGCAACAAAAGATCTGTGTGCTTGTGAGATGTTCAATATAAATATGTCCACCTTCTATCCTATCTCTTTCTTTTTTTTTTATATATAAACACATTCCTCATCTACCCTATTTTCCTCTCATATAAAATGACTATATTTATTGATACTGAAAAAGGACTCAATTCAACACATATGAAGTCTACTGATTCAGATGAAGCTTGTGGTAATACAAATACTCTTTGTCCTCCCCCCCTTTTTTTTTTTCTTCTTATATATCCTCTTTCTTATACATACATTCTAGATCTTGGTGAAAAAACAAATTCAATGATAAATGAAAAAACAATTCATTTTGAAGAACACTTGAAAGAGAATACAATCATCATTGAAGATCTTCCTGTTCCACCAACCACAAGTCATAGTAAAAAAGAGAGCCACTGATCACAAAACTTGTCTTCTTCAAATGGATATGTGATCAGTGTAAGGATGACAAGAACAGATATGCTTTTCAAATGGCTACGGCATTCACTTTAGCTGCTCTCTTTGTGGTCATTAAACCTGTTGCACACATATTTGAAAATGCATTCTGGATTGGTAAGTTATAGTTGACCTGTACTACTCTATGTACTCAACTATAGTTACTTTTCTAGGTGTGGCTGTGGTGACCATATTGGATAACACCGTCGGTGGTTTTCTTACACTCAGTTTTCAAAGAATTATTGGTACTGTGGTTGGTGGTGTGTTGAGTATCATTGTCATGACAGTCGTTCGTGCTATCTTTCAACCCCAGTGGGATGCAAGAGCTGCTGTCTTGCTCTGTTTCTTTATGTTTGCTCAAGTTTTTATTATCGCAAGACTCAAACAACTTCCCAACTACTCTTATGCAGGCGGCATTGTAAATATATTCTCTCAGTGGTTTACATTTGGTTTATTGACTTGGTTTATTTTAGGGTTTGTTAACGACCGTTATTATCTTGTTATCTGGTTATAACGATATAATTCATGGTCGATTATCCAGAGTATCAGAACTTGGTGCATGGAGAACATGCAACTTGGTGATCGGTATAGTGCTTGCAATGTAAGTCAATCTGAGCCTTAAAAAAAATGATGTCGGGTGTCTTGGTATTCCAATCATTTAATTTCTTATCTTAGGATGGTTTCATTTTGTGTGTTTCCTGTTACATCCACTGGCATAATGAGAGCAAACCTCGGAAAATCAATGGAGAAATCTGCTAATTTATATCAAAGACTGGCAGAATTTTATCTTGATTTCAAACAAGGAGAGTCAGATCATTCTTTGGCTTCTATGCTAGAACGTAAAGCACCGATAGAGGAAGAACAAGAACCACCTTCCATAAAAGAAACACTTCAACGTATCTTTTCAAATACCCAAACGGATCCACAAGTAGAACAGAACCAGGTCTGGACAAATGACGAAATCACAAGTATCAGTAACGAAGCTATCTCCATTCTCTTTCAGCTTCAAACAGAATCTACACGCTTAAGAAACGTATCCAATGAATACAACTTTCGGCTCTTTTTTTATTTTCTCGAGGGAGGCAAAGATCACTGCAAGCGGTACATGCGCCGTGCGAAAAGATACAATGAAGCGATCGATGCCCTCAAACGGACCGTTTGGCCACTTGCCTCCTTTCGCTTGCTGTTTCCTCTCATTCACTCTGAACAAAAGATGAGGATGACACCCACAAGAGAAACGCTTGAATGCTTTACCGATAGTCTCACAGTGATGCGAAAACTCGGATCGATCCTGAAGGATCGTCAACGTCCGCTGAGTGATTTTAAAGAAGATTGGTTGGAGATTCATCGGATGGTGGCTGCTGGGAATGCACATGCTCAGCGCGAGCTCAAAGAGACGGTTCAAATCGGGATGAATCATCAAAACATGGATGGTTACAAGTTGCTTTCTTATTATGGATTCCTCGTCAGATTTTCGGCGATTTGGGACGGATTGAAAACAGTAGTAGACCTGCTGAGCCCGTTGAACGGTAGTTTGAGTCGTGCTGGTTCTGTTCAAAGTGAATCCACTTGTTTACCAAATAGGGAAGTGATTCATGTACCCGAATAATATATATTTTCTTTATAATAAATTTCTTATTTTGCTTATCTACCAAATCAAGTCGCATTTTGTTTGAGACATGTTACCGTAGTACTATTATCCATTAGATTATTTCTTTTTTAATCAATGTTTTTAATTTTCATGGCGTGTGCGTGTGTGACACGAAGCACAGAAAAAGTAAAAAAATACTAAATCTAAAACAAGTCAAAGCGTTCAAAGGAGATAACAAAGCGTGATTTAATACTTTTATGGCGTAGATCATTTCTTTTTTTTTATGTGAGCAAACTGACTGAAACTACAGTATTCCCTCGTGAATTTTAAGTGTGACTTTAGTATCTTTTGATGATACTACTTTGTTTGTTAAGCTCTGGGTTCTTATTCTCGTCTTTTAAAAATAAGGAAGGTGGTTCATGCAAATTTAAATTCAGTTGTATTCCATTTACTTTCTCGTCCCCCCCCTTTTTTTTTGTACTTGAACCCGAAATTTTGTTTGAGTTATCTTTGTTGTATGAAATAGAATTAAATTAAATTTGATCATTATCTGGTTTCATATCAAAACAAAAGTACTTATCATTCACGCGGTAAAACTCAAATAAAAAATAATCTTACAAGTTTTATTAAAAGACTTGAACGAGTATGTAGTGTCCTCACTCTAATCCCCCCCCCGGAGTCAGATCAAAAGGGAACATAAGGGAATTTTTTTTAAAAAAAAAAAGAATAAGAAAAGATGTGTCAGGACGTCAAATTCAAAGAAGATCAGATAAACGGCGGGTCAACAGAGATAGAATGAAACGAACGTGACTTGTAGGGTAAGTAGTAAGTTTGGAGGGAAAAACAAAACTTTGATAGTAAATGATATTTTAAAACAAATTGATTAGTTGAATTAATTTATTTTCTTAACAATCTAGATAATTTTCTTTTACTGTACACAGTTGATCTTGCTTGTGTTTCTTTTTGATTCTCAGTTTATAGAATCGAAGCAGTCTATGTACTTTATCTTTTCATATCTAAATTAAAGTAATCGTACGTTCCTTCTTAAATGCCGCATGAGATTACCCAAGATCTTCGTGCTATACAATTTAAAACGATGTCTACTTTTGTCTCTTCTTTTTACGTTTGATCATGTCAATTCTTAAAGATCGCGGTTGATGCTTTTTCGATAAAGATATCAGTGTATTTGAATGGAATTACGTTATAAGGCTCTGGGGCCCTGTAATAGAAACCATGTTTGATAATACAGGTTTAAGGCTGAGGCTCAGATGGTAGCATTATGTTTCACTTTATTTTTATTCTATCTGGACATATTGTTAGTGATACCATCTTAATTTGCCTTTATTGTTATTATTATCACCAATTAGTCTATTTTTAATGGAATGTATTGTTTTGGATTACTTATGAACCATGGCATCTATGCCAGCAATTCATGTACGACTGTACTTTTATACTGTTTTTTTTTTTCTTTTAAGCGGTCCATGTCTCTGTGTGTATAACATGAGCTTGCAAGTCCGAATATGCAAAAAGTATATAAATCAATGCTGTTTACTTTATTTTTCTTTACAATATAATTCCATGGTATTACACTCAAAGGTCGCCATCGTTGGAGCTGGTGCAGTAGGAGCCTCCACTGCTTATGCACTTATGTTTAAAAACATTTGTACAGAAATCATTATTGTTGATGTTAATCCCGACATCGTTCAAGCTCAAGTCCTTGACCTTGCAGATGCTGCCAGTATAAGTCACACGCCCATCCGAGCAGGTAGCGCAGAGGAGGCAGGGCAGGCAGATATTGTTGTCATCACGGCCGGTGCGAAACAAAGGGAAGGTGAGCCTCGTACAAAGCTCATTGAACGAAACTTCAGAGTGTTGCAAAGTATCATTGGTGGCATGCAACCCATTCGACCAGACGCAGTCATCTTGGTGGTAGCAAATCCAGTCGATATTTTGACACACATTGCAAAGACCCTCTCTGGACTGCCTCCAAACCAGGTCATTGGCTCCGGTACCTACCTTGACACGACCCGTCTTCGCGTCCATCTTGGCGATGTCTTTGATGTCAATCCTCAATCGGTCCATGCTTTTGTCTTGGGTGAACACGGGGATTCACAGATGATCGCTTGGGAGGCTGCTTCGATCGGTGGGCAGCCGTTGACAAGTTTCCCAGAATTCGCAAAGCTGGATAAAACAGCAATTTCAAAAGCGATCTCAGGTAAAGCGATGGAGATCATTCGTTTGAAAGGAGCCACGTTTTATGGAATTGGTGCCTGTGCAGCGGATTTAGTACATACTATTATGTTGAATAGGAAATCAGTACATCCAGTTTCTGTTTATGTTGAAAAGTATGGAGCCACTTTTTCTATGCCTGCTAAACTTGGATGGAGAGGTGTTGAACAGATCTATGAAGTACCACTGACGGAAGAAGAAGAAGCGCTGCTTGTAAAATCTGTAGAGGCACTGAAATCAGTTGAATATTCATCTACAAAAGCCCCAGAAAAAAAAGTCCATGCTACTTCCTTTTCTAAAAGTAACTGTTGATAATTTACAAATAATAAATCATGCTTTGCACTGCTAGTGTATACATAAAGAAAAAGTTAATAGTCAGTTGTTATACTCGGTGTAGCTAATTTTGTGAATGATACTTTTAATTACAATATAATTTATACTTTTTTATTCTGATCTTTGAACTTGTATATAACATAGATATTCCAACAAAGCAAAAATTCCATGAAAAAAAAGGTTATTTATAATATATTTTAATTTACAATCGAATTGTAAATTGTACACAATTTTATGAACTTATTTTATGCAATTCAGAACTATAAACAGAGCAGTTTTCTGTTTTACTTTCTTCAAAACAAAACTAAGCTTATTGGCTTTATATAAAGTATAGAAAAATCAGATAAAAGAGAAAGTTAAAATGACTGTGTATGAGGGGTATTGTTGTTGCTGTAAGCTGGGAATGCCTGTACCACAGATATACCCGTGTACAATAATAAGAAGGGATACAGAAATTCAGTTGTTAGCTGTAAAACCTTTATACTTTACTCGTAACAATCTTCCTTGATAGCTCATTTGACAATATGACGCCCAAATATAAAAGAGTGTTTATTATCCATGACTTAAAGGTAGAACAATAAGTTCCAATAAATCATTAATCCATCTTTCCTTGACCTGTACCCATTCTTCACTCATCACTAATGTATGCCTTTCTAAATTAAGTAATGCACCGGCCAGATGTCTCTCTGATCTTCCTGTGCTCACTAATGTGAGCCACATCTCTCTTTCTTCAAGCCAAGCCTCAGAGATAGCGGTCCATAGTAAAGCTATCTCTAACTGGACAAGTTGGTAGGCTACTTGCTCAATACTGTTTGGTTCCCTTGGTAGCCATGTTTGTCGTTTAGATAACCATTTGGGTGATTTATGTCGATTGTTTATGTAGGATTCGTAAAGCCTTATTTTGTTGTTTAATACTTTTATACTGCTGAGTATAGATGTTTCATATGAAGGAGGTACTTCATGTGATGTGGATGGTATCCAAAATGCAGGAGGTGGACTTTCTAATCTTATTACTACTACTTCATCCTCTGTTGTTGGATTATCATTATGTTCTTCGACATATTCTTCTTCCTCTTCTTCGTCATCATCATCGTCTTCGATATCTGCATCTGCATTTTGTACATCTGTTATGATTGTTTGACTGTGTTCCTCTTCCTCGCCTTCAGTTGTAGTTGTAGTTGTGGTTGCTGTTATATTACTGGTATTGTCTTGTAACCTTTAAAAGAGCTTGTTTTGATTAACCTTAAATAAAAGTTAAAATATGGCAATTAACTCGAACTAAGGTCAATAGCTTATAAATGATTCTATAAGTACTCCAAAAGATGTAACTTTTAGTACCGTTTAATAACTTTTAGTAACTCTAAAGTAACTCCAAAATGCAAAAGCTGACACCTATTCCAAGTTAATTTTTAACTTTAACTTAAAATTAACTTTATTTGAAACTAAAATTTCCTAGTGTTAATTGATATTTTGTTATACAATATTGTGACATGTTCCATATGAAAGTTGTAAATTTTTAATTTGATATCTGTTTGAATAAATGGTGAATATTCTCAGCAATTTGTTTGTTTCCAATTGCAATTTCCGGTGATAATAATGAAGCTAATCTCTTCAGTTGCCTATTCATGTCTTTGTTTCCAAGTATTTTGATTGATGAGTTATCTTCAATGTATAATTTTTCAATATAAGCAAATGTTTGGTCTATTTCCCCTTGTTGTTTAGTGCATTGGGTTCTTAGGGACGCAACTGTGTTTTGGTCTAAACTTGCTTCAGCACCCTTCTTCCATACTTGACTTGCAATGTGTCTAAATAATTTAGAAGCAGCTACACCGCTAGAATCCCTATCCTGCTTCCTCGAGCGATCCGCTAATGTCCATATAGTTAAAGGCCTGGAGCAAATGTCATTTGTATACTTGGATGAGAATCGGTAACACAAGTAAATCGATGGTCGATCAAATTTGGATCGTACCTGTCGCAATTGGGAATATTCGTCGAATGGATATAATTGGTGTTGATTTGGCAATTTAATTTCGTTAAATGGAGCTCTTCTTTGTATCAAACTTTTTATATCTTGAATTTTGTGTTTATCCACAAAAATTCGTGTGTCTCTGCTCGGTATAAATCCATTGGAGCTTGACGCGCCGATGATTGGGCATTCATCATTATCATGTCCAATTGATGAAGTAAACAAAATGTTCATAATTTTGGTTCCCAAAACTAGTTTTTTTTTTGCATTGTCATGGTCCATTAAAACTATTTCAATATTTTCGTATCTTGTGTTAATGTGAGGTAAAGAGGATTGCGGAATGTTTTCTTTCTTTGCTGATGATGTTTTCTCGTAATGAGCATCGAAGGATGGCAGTCTTGAATATATTTCGCCACCAAGGGTAAGCAAAGATTTGGTTTTCTCTACGAAAATCATCCCTCCCAGCAATCTAGCGCAAGTTTGGACCATTCTGGGGTACAGCGTCCAGCTGCAATTCAGCCAAAATGCCATCTGGTGATCAATTTCAATATAATTTGACTTCAAAAGGAGGCTTCTGCATTGGCTATTCAGAATAATGTTGCGAATGGAAGGGAAGAAAACTTCAGGTAGATAATCCTCTGTAAGTTTCTTTTTTTTTTGGGGTACAATTGAAAATGATGATAAGGGATTTTTCTCTTATGACGCCACCACGTTCTGAATGACTTCTGGTGCAGCTAATAAACTGTGCTCCTTTCCTTCATGATCAATACATGCTATTGGCTTTAGTTCCCCTAACTCCGCTACCAGTTTTTTTTTTTTTTTTTTTTTTTTTTTTTTTTTTTTTTCTTTCTAAGCAAGCATACTTACCTGGGTCGTGCATCTGGACTCAAGAACCCTGGATGCACAGCAGGGCCGGTTGTCATTGCACAGCGACGACTAACCTTGCTGCGAACATCTTCGGATGTCTCAAGGCCACAATTTTTTTTTTCTAAGCAAGCGACGTGGCTTTTAAAAATACGAATTCTATTTCTGAATACATGAAATCAATTTTGATTAGCTGCGACATTGCTTGTTGGAAACACTGTATTCATATGCCAAATAATAAAACTTAAAAAGTTACGCTGAGCGTTTGTTTTCATAAAGGGCCAGGGTTAAAAGTGAATGATGTCAATAATGATTTAAGGACAATTAATGATACCATCATTCAAAGACTAAACCAAGCAAAAAGATGTATCGGTTGCAAAAGCAAACAAACAAAATCCTAGTGTTAACAAATACCATTTGATTATTACAAAGTCATCACTAGTAGTTTTATGAACAAAGTTATCGATGTATCGTCGTTATGAACGCATCGCAATTTTGTGGTTTAGAAAGGATTATTACAGAATTCGCTCTGAAAGCACCTGGCTTTATGTCAATCATGAATCCATCGTAAATTCTTTTTGAATCTGACCACGTAATCATGGCATAAGAGCCTAAAATACTTTTTACTCCATTCGTGTTCTCAGTAGAAATGCCAAAAAAAAAAGCCTGTAAAAAGGAAAAAATACAACAAAGAGAAAGATGATGGCTTATTGCTGTCAAGAATGAATGAATGGATAAGAGAAACTTGATTTCCTCTTTCAAATAGTTTGTTGGATTCTTAATATTATCATAATGATTTCCAAGTTTTGGAATAAATATCTACTTTGTTTACTACTTTTATTATTGTAGTATCATATTTTGTATGTCAATAGTGAATTGTGAAAGGAATTATTATTTTTATACGATGAAGAATTAAAGAAAAACTTTTTTAAAATTCTATAAATGTCATAATGAGGGGCTGGATAGCACTGAACATATTGGAGAAGAAGAAAAAAAGCTAGATTAGCAGGCTTAAGAAAAAGGTAAAAGATATATAAGCAAAGAAGAAGAAAATAAAAAATACAAATAGAATAAAAGAGTCAATGCAGGTCAGCATACTGTCCTTATTTTGAAGGAATGAATCATAGTTTATCTAAAATACATTGATAGAGTGCTTTTCAAATACATGCAGGGATACAGGCAAAAATTCGTAAAAAGAATAGAGGCAGTAAAGGAATGAGGGTTGCAGATATTAGATGTAAGTTTAAAGAAGTGTACACAGGAGAGAATACGGAGAATATAGAATAGTATTTGTTTCGAAACAATCAATTTAAGAAAACACTCAAAAGAAAGTAGTCTACAGCTTTAATAACAGCAGGGATATTGTGTGAGATGAAAATAAGAACCTGTGTGAGGATTTATTAAATGAATATATCGGATGGAAATTGTTTAACAGAGAACGATATCTGATATGTTGGGCAGAGAGAGAGAGAGAGAGAGAGAGAGAGAGGAATAGGAAATTTTCAAATTTCTTCTCTGATACAAGGTAATGAATAACAAGTACTCTGGATGGAAAGTAAGATTCAAGTGTTCGTTTTATAAACTTGATATCGTCTAAAATGATCTTAGAGGAAAAAGTGTACCTTTTACGTTTCAAATTTGTGACCAAATAAAATATAACGTGTTCGATATCTTAAAGCATCCGTGTCAAATCAAGTATCATGGATATCTCCTGTGATACAAGTTATCAAAAACTGCACTCTAGTAACACTGCCCTTGAGTAGATGATATCCTTGGTTCTTCTTTGCCCAAGGCTACTTGTGTGTGTGTGGCTTTCTGCAAGACAATTTCTCACAAAGACGTTCAAACTTGCTGTCTATTTATTGTCCCACTACGTCACTAGATTCTGTTCTCTGGATTCCCATGTCCCGTGCTGAACGTAGCAGGTGTACCCTCTAAAAACTTGGCTGACTATCTCGTGGTAAACCAAAGTCCGTGTCCCAATATCCTAAGCACCTTCTTACCAAGAAGCTCGCCATTCAATGTCTCGATATGTACAGTCGATTGCTGATATCACAGCCCATCTACTTTCTGCCCGGAAAACGATTCTTGGTTTGGTTGCCTCAGAACCCAGACTGATGTCCTTCCTTATCCCTTTTTTTTTAAATTCCCTTATACTCCCTTTTGATCTGTCTCGGGGGGGGGTTAGAGTGAGAACACCACGCACTCGTTCAAGTCTTTTATTACAAATAAAACTTATATTTAATTATATATACAAAAAGAAAAAAAGAAAGAATTTAAGCCACTAGTTGTATATCTTGTCTTATCAAATAGGGATCAGATGAATTAAGAGTAATATTTTCTACACTTAATAATAATTTAACATCATCCAATTGCATATCTTCCCTAGGCATTGTATAAATAATAATTTCAACAAATAAAGGAAATTGTTGAAAGAAGCCTTCCATGTCTGCAGTAATAAGTGGTTGACCATCCTTAAGCGAATGATAAGTATAGACATGTCCTGTTCTTATCTTGATCAATATACGTGAAAGACCCATCAATCCTCTAATCGAATTTCGTGACTTTAACTTGTTTACAATATCTTCTGCTAATAATTCAACAGAATCTTCCAGAATAGGTAATCGTTCATCATACGTTTGATAGCATAACTTTTGCTGAAGCCAATCTTCAAACATTCTAGAAATGTGTGAAGCTGCTTTTGTACTCGTGTTACCCAAAGTAGGTAGCTTAGTAGCAAAGTGTTAGTAAAAGGATGAGTGGGAATATAAAATGAAAAACTTACAGAAATAAATCGATTTCCACCATCCATAAAATAAGTATTTTGATATTTTGATATTCTTGTATTTTCAGGATCATTCATGATTGCTTCAAATGAACATAGTGATTCTTCTTCATCTTCATCTTCAATAATTAATGTTCTTTCATTATTATTACTGTTGTTATAATTATTAGTTGTAGTTGTTGTAGTTGTTGTATCATCCTCATCATAAATATGAAACTTATCATCATTCAATGGTTCTGAATCTTTTATAACTATTTTATTTTTATTAAACAAACTATAATATTATTATCTATTACTTACTTTTTGATGAGCTATCAATAACTGAATGAATATTAGGATCAATCCACATAATAACAGAAATAATAAATAAATAAAAAAAAAGATAAAAAAAAAAAAAAATAGAAAATTATAGAAAAAGAGGGAAAAAAAATTAAGGTTTTAATTGTTCCAGGTTTTTTTTCTAAAAAGAAAAAAAGTTCCCCCGTCTGTGTATAAAAGAGTAAAGAAAAAAGGAACAGAGCCTATTGAAGATATAAGCTAAATAGTTTATTATCACTGCTAATCTTTGATAATTTAAACAAATCATGCGCAAATGAGTGTTATTAATGAGCCTTGGGTGCAAGTACAAATTTATAAACAAGGGCACCGACGATAGCAATAGCAGGTAAAATGATACGCAAAGAACTACTATAAATTATTGAGTTGTGTTTATTAAAGTTTTATTATTCATCTACTTACGAGCTCTTTTCTTCTGGTAATTCACCTGCACGAATCACATTAACATTGTATTCCTTCTTTTGTGACTAACAAAATGTGTCAATTTTTTATATAATTTTTATAATAAAAATATACTAACTGCTTCATCTAAAGCACCAATCAGGTAGTTTTCCAACATTTCGCGTGCTTCGTCAGAGTGTCCAATGTCTTCGAATGCTTCAGTGGCATCCTTGCCTGATATTATAATATAAATACTTGAATGATATCATTCATATTACTTACCTCCTTCATCAACCAAGACTTCTTCACCTATTAAATAATGTTACTTTTTCAGACTTTATCTATTCTTTCTCTCTCTTTCTATTCAACCTACCACCAGGGTGCTTTTGTATGTGTTAATAAAAGGGGGGTTTTTTTTTGTTCCTTTTTTTTTTTTTTACCTCTGCAATAAAATGGGTAATGTCATAAACCTTGTTATGAATAATAACCCACAAGTCACTCTTAGTCTTGTGCTTGCTAACTTCGTCTAAACTAAAAATCTTGGCAGTCATCTTAATAATGTAACTAGAGAGAGGAGGGAAGATAAAGAAGAAGAACAAGAAAAAAAAAAAAAGGTGATGTTTGGTTTTATTGTCTTTTATGTGATTGGCTATTGATGTCGGTAAAACCAACCTTTCCGTCTCATCAATATTTTTTGTACGACTCAAGACATTCTACTTATTTTATGCAGGGACTATGTCATAGTAAAGAGGCTTTTTGTGAATCATTTACTACTTCACTTGTAAGATGAACTTCCCCTTTTTTTTCCAAGGTATTTTTGAGAAATACCTTCTTTTTTTTTGCATCTCTTTCTCACGTAATCATTTTTTATCCTAAATTATATACTGTTTGTTGATTGGCTGAGCTATTATTTTTTCCGTTGAACATATTTTTGGTTGATGCTGTGAAATGAGGCATGAAAAATCCTAAAAGATGGTTTTATCGTCCTCTATTTCTTTTGTAGTTCTTTTTTTTTATGCTTATATAAAATAAATAGGATGCTTTTTATATAATCTTACATAACTTGTGCTATATTTATTCGAATAAAATTGAAGTCTTATTAATTTCTATTATACCCTTTCATGGACTTTGGTGTTGGTGACAAATACTAAGTCATACATTGACTTAAAAAGTCGCAAGTACGTCAAATTGCAAGTTAACGAATTGATTCATCAACCATTCATCTTTTTGCGAAAGATGAGACTTGCCTCAACCACTGATTTTAAGAGAAAGGATTCGTTGATAAACCATTTAAAATTTTGATGAAAAAAAAGTTGCGAATACCAATCAAAGACCTAATTTTCTTAAAATCATATCACCTTCAAACATCATCCTAACCAAATCGAATAAAAAATAATGAAGGAAGGGAGAGGATAAGCTTCTGGACAGTTATAATAAATCGTGTTAAATTGGGAAACTAAGTCAGATTATTTTGTTATACAAACTGTCAATTAGTTGATCCCAGGTTCTCAAATGTCTTCTCTTGTCGTGTTCATTGCTGTATCCATTCAGTAAGTTCGAGAAAGACTCGCTGGACATAACTTTGTGAAACAGCAAAATGAAAAATAAAATTTAAGCTATTTTTGCTTGATTTAATTTTTTATTGATTTTTCTTGGTATATTTTTTCTACAACTTCCTTTGAAAGGAAGCAGGCATACTGTATATATAGCAACTACAATAAGAAGGTTTTTATTGAAACAATTAACTCAGATCTTTGACTCATCGATCTCGTTTTAGAAATGAATTCAGGAATCCAATCTATTGCCGACTTTACAGCCGAAACTAAACCAACGACAGGTGACATTCCGCCTCCTTTAGTAGGAGCGGCAACAACAGTGGTTGGAAATAGTTTATACGTTTTTGGTGGAAGATTGGTCTCATCGCGACAGATGACTAACCATCTTTACATCTTGGATCTTGAAACACTATCTTGGTCTCGGCATATTGCCGAACCCGATTCTCCTCTACCGCCTCAGCCTCGTTATTTTCATTCAATGAATCTTTATGGGAAATATCTGATTGTCTTTGGAGGAATGAGTTACTTGAACAAGCGCTCTTCTCAAAGCTTATGTGCATTGGATGATGTATGTCTTTTTGATCTGGAATTGATGGTGTGGAAATACCCAGATGTACTACCTAGCATTTATAAACCACAAGCACGCTATGCTCACTTATCTGTGTGCTCTGCGGGTAAATTGATCATCATGGGTGGTCAAGATATGTCAAATCAGTACATTGATGAAGCCAACGTGCTGTGTCTTGATACCTTTCAGTGGGTTACCGGTGGAGTTCTAAAGAAGCAGTACGGTGCCTATAGGTCTGTCGCCTTTTGTCCAGAAGATTCAGACACAAAGCTCATCACTGAAACCCCATTTTGGACCAAGGATATGAATGAGGATATGCCAACGATATGTGTTTATTCCAATCATAACTTTGCGGATGTCACAAGAAATCTCCAGAGCTTTTCACTTCCCGTATCCGACTTTAAGGATCATTCTGCAGAAATGTCGGGTGTTTCACTGCCGCCCGGATTAAGATTCCCTTGCGGATATTTGCTAGGACATCATATGATCATGACCGGAACCTATCTCACACCAACTCTCAAAGCATTCAATCTCTGGGCACTCAATTTGACAAATTTGGTATGGGTCAGAATCGATGTAGGCTCAGTCTTGGCGCAAGGTTCGTGGAACAAAGGGGTCTTGTATGAAAACAAGAATCAGTTTATTATCTTTGGTGATAGAAATAGAGATTTGCTAGAGGATTATAGTCATCGTCAGGTGAATTACAATCATATTGCTATCGTGGATTTGGAGGCATTTGGGATTTGCACCATTCCCAAAGAAACATCTGCCCCAGTGGCACAAGAACTTGGCTTGAGTATGTTGAGTGAACCAAGCATGGCGGATATGGAGATCATTACGAATGACAATCGCTCTATTCCTGTAAACTCAGGTGTCATTAAGCTAAGGTGGCCTTATTTTGCCACTCTTTTATCAGAAAAAGGGGAAGCAGCCTCGGGATTCAAGCGTATGTGGATGCCTGAAATCTATGCTGTCACACTCGCATTTGTGCAATACTTGTATACCGATCACCTAATGACAGCTCAGCAGCATCGACCCAACATACTTTCACGCCTTTTGCTCTTATCTGATGTTTACCATTTACAGCGCTTGGGTGACCTTGCGACTCATGCTCTGCATCAGGCTTTAACTATTTCAACAGCCAGCATGATCTATGAAGTATCTGCCATGACCGGTCGGACCGCCCTTCAAATCCGTGCTTTACGTGTCATGGTCAATGCGAAAAAAATGATGCAGCAGCAACAGCAACAGTATAATGGGCATCAAGCTACCTCTCCCTTGCTAGATTCACCTTCTCTCTTTGCCATGCATTATTCAACTTCATCCCAGCCACAGCCAAGTAACCAAAAAAGTCCCATTGATGGTAGCAGCAGTCCACCAGGACCCTCCTCGCCCAATTCCCCTACCAATCCAAGATGGATACCTGCCTCAAAGTCATTTACAACGAGCACATCAAATCCAACCAATTCATTTTATACCACTCCTACACCAAAGGCATCTAAATCCAGTACACTCTATTATGCTTCTCGGAAAATTCCACCAAGTATAGAAAGGCCAAGAAAGGCCAGTCTATCGCCATTCTCTGTACCTCATGGAGATAAAAGTACTGGAATGATGTCTCCAACTTATGAAGGATCAAGCTCAAAGCTTAGGTTCTAAATATACCTTTGAAAAGTTACATGTATTAAAAAAAAGTGTTTTTATTCTCCTGAATGCAATCCAATAGCACCTTCTTTTCTAAGTTTTTCAAGTTTTTCCTTTGTATATCCTAGTAATTGTTCAAGGACTTCATCAGTATGTTCTCCAAGAAGAGGAGGTGGCCTTCTTATGCTTGTCTTTGCTTCGCTGTATTTCACTGGAGGACCTACCATTTTGATTTTACCAGCACGTGAATGCTCAACTTCATGGACTAAGCCTCTCGCTTTGATCTGAGGATGCTGAAATGTTTGTTCGATATTATTGATAGGAGCAAATGGAAAACCAGCACCGTTTAGTGCCTCAAGCCAGTGGTGGTTGTCTTCTTCCTGCAAACGGTCCTGTAATAGTTGAATAAGCTCTTTTCTATGCTTGACTCTGTCCACATTCCTTTGGAATCGAGCGTCATTCAGGAGGTGATCAAGGCCCATACGACGACAGAGCTTTGCAAACTGACCGTCATTGCCTGCGCCGATCATGACAAATGAATCTCTTGTGGGAAAGACTTGGTAAGGCACAATAGAGGGATGTGAGGTTCCCATTCGTTTGGCTTCTTGGCCGCCAATCAAATAATTAGAAGCGATATTGGCCAAAGAAGCCACTTGGGATTCCATCAGGGAGCAATCGACATGTTGTCCTTTGCCAGTGACAGAGCGTTGCAGCAAGCTAGCCAAAATGGCACTGTGAGCATAAAGGCCTGTCGTAAGATCCGTAATGGCCACACCCACCTTGACAGGTACCCCCGAAGGCTCTCCTGTGATATGCATCAGGCCGGCTTCTGCTTCAATAATGACATCGTATCCGGGTCGATCAGCATAAGGGCCGGTCTGACCGTAACCGGTGATGGAGGCATAGACTAACCTTGAATTGATTTTGTTCAGTTGCTTATAGCCCAGCCCCAATTGATCCAGTTTTCCGGGGAGATAGTTTTCGACCAAGACATCGCTTTCCTTCACAAGGTCGTACAGCAATTGACGTCCACCTTCCGTCTTCATGTTCACCGTCACAGATCTTTTGTTCCTGTTGACGCAGAGAAAATAAGCAGATTCACCGTGGGTTGAATCCTTGGCGTCCTTGTTCTCTGCAAACGGAGGTCCCCACCCTCTCGTATCGTCTCCGCCATTAGGGTTTTCGATTTTTATTACATCCGCTCTATTGAATACAGGAATGGGTCAATTTTATCCACACTATTCTGCTTATTTACCCCAAGTCACCAAGCATCATTGTGCAGTAAGGGCCGGCTATGTCATACTTTTTACTCAATTAATTCTTTTTATATTTATTTGCTGTGTACCTAATACTCTTGTCAAGTCTAACACTCGAATTCCTTCCAAAGGACCGCGACTTGCAGGAACAAAATCTCGGAAATGAGTTGAGCATGTACTAAATGAATGTCTAAAGATTGGGTAAAAGCTTTTTTTGACCCCAAAGCGTCCTGTGTTCAATAAAGCCATGCTTCTTAATGAGAAAAAGAAGAAGAAAAAAGAAGAAAAACGACAGAAAGAAAGTTATTCCCCACACTTTTAATTCACTTTATTAATGTCGCTTGAAACTTTTCCCTGATTTGTGTAACCGCTTTATTTGGATGGTGAGAACTCTAGAGTAGCAATTCAATAACTATAACGTGTGCCTCTGTCAAAACCATCAACGTATTTTTCATCACAAGCTGAGCGCCAATGACATCTACTTGATCGCCCAAGGTGAGATCGACCAGCGTTTGCGTCTCGAATAATCTCTTGTCATCATGATGAAAATAGATATAGGCATTTCGTGTACTTTCGATAACACAAGTAAAGAAAAGTGAAGGATCGTGTAAAATATACCGTGCGTCTCTTTTTGATGCCTTTACAAATGCAAATGCATCAAATGTAGCAGTGTGCTTTATCTGAATAGAATGATCTTTTCCTTCTGACAGCTCGTAAACAATGCCGTCCACATCCATTTGGAGACATATCGAAGGAAGAGATTTAAAAGTGTCAAACGATTGGCTGATCCAACGATAGGCACCCGAGGAAAATTCCTCTACTTCATTACCTAGGGTATCATAAACGCTAAATACGACTGGCTGTCCGGCTTCATCGATATCTTCATCCATATCTGTTGCAGCTGGATGTTGAGCAGCTTTCAGATATTGCTGTTCGCTGTCTTGTGAAGTAAACTTGACCAGCTTTTGACTGATCTCTGATAATTCAATGGCTGATAATGTTTCCAAGACGCCATCATCTTTATCAAATAATTGAGGCCAGCGTGTGTTCTCGTCTACTTTGCTCATAAACAATGTCAAAAGCCCTTGGTTGCCATCGAGTGTCCACACGCATTCATCTGCACGCACTGTACTCCAAAGCTTGCGAAAAGGAAAGGTGATGGGTGTGTCTTGTACAATGAGACTAAGATGATCATGAATAAATTTACAATTGATGGAGGACTTGGGTGTATCTGGCGGCAGTTGAATCCAGACAGTGATATCCTGCCCGTCTTGACTCCATTTGTAAAGAGGTTCCTTTTCATCTTGTGAATCAACTTCCATTGGTGTTTCTTCTTCCTCAACAGCTTCAATCTTTGGATGAACTCGGTTGTATTTGGTTTCACTACCTATTATACAGCGTTCACCCGAGGGTGTAATGGCACAATAAACAGGAACTTCTGGCCCAATTTGGATGTGAAGCGTTTTGAGATACAATTCAAAGGAGCCGTCCTCGACGTGCTTTGGTGTATGCTCCGTTGGAATTTCTATCTCCAGGGTGGCAATATTGAACTCGGTGTTTTTAGAAGCTGCACGACTGTAGACAACCAAGATGATCTTGCTCTTGACTCGACGAGCAGTCAGCAAGTAACACGGGACAGGTTGAATTCCTTCATCCCCCTTTCCCATATAGCAAACAGATCCTAGCGAGGCGCCCAGTATCTTTCCATCTTTTTCCTCTATCCCAATCAGTTCAATATCACCTACACCATTGGAAGCCAAAATCAATTCATGACTGATAGCAACAATTGAAGATGATTGAGATTCAATTGGTACCCTAGAATCTGGTTCAGTAAAAGATGGTACAGAACCAAGAGGCTTGATGAGTTGACTTATGAAATGAAATTGACTTGTTTTTGTGCTCTGTAGAATATAAATGCATTAATTTCATAAAAAAAAATCCTAATACTTATATTACCTTGTCATATAAAACCATGTGTACTTGGTATTCTTTATCAATAATAAAGCTACTTGATCTGTTTTCGTCTAAAGGATATCCATAAAATAAGTGACTTTGTCGAATCCTAGCTTGGAGATCTCGAAATCCGAGCCTGTGGTGATCTTTAATAGATATACTGTCTAGTTGTATTCCTCCTTCAGAGAGATCAGTACGAGATATGTTTGTTATATCTACGCAAGGTTGAAGCTTGTAACCTTCGAACTTTGAATTTATTTTAGTTGCATCATGAGCAAGACGAGTATTCATTTTTGACATTTAAAAAAAAAAAAAAAAAAAACCAGAAAACCTGCGTTTACTTAAACATTTAACGTCCGCTTGCATATGAAGTCTTGACAACGCTGTCAGTGCTTCACTTTTTTCAAGGTTTATTTTCTTATTTACGCTAGCAAATGGACTTGAACATGATATTGAATCATCAGATATCCGATAGATGTGGTTTGAAATGAGAATGGATATTCAAAACGTTGTTCTTACAAAACATGGTAATGAAAACCATTAAAATAATGTATATTCATAGCCGAGTATCTTTTTAGATCCATTTTCAGTATGTAAAAAATAGAGATAGATCCAAAGAAAAAAAGGATTATTCAACTTGTATACTACTTTGACTAGTACAAAGAAAACATATTTTATATGGACATTCTGACTAGACATTTTGCACTTCCGTCTACATATTATTAGAAACTCCATAGACGAGGACAGAAAAGAAGAAACTGGCTCAAAGAATTGAATGGGTATGTGATCTTTTTTATTTGTGCGATAAGGTAATTTACGAATAAAAATAAATAATATGCGTGTACATGTTTCAACTTGAGAACAAAAAACAAGCTATATGATTATGTTTTATATTAAACGAGCTACTTCTCTTCGATTTCTTCTTCTGTTGGTAGAGGTAAGAATCCTTCTGAATTGGGCTTCTTTACACTATGATTTTGCATATAATAAATTGAAACCATGGATAAGATGAATAATACAACAAGCACTGCTCCGACTGTAAATCCTTTATCTATAATGTATAGAGCGTAAGTTACATAAGAATGCTTTTTATACGTGCACACTGTACGATAATAAGGAGCATCTGTCACTGGCCATAATAGTAATGAAGTCCACGTCCAAGTGAGAGAAGAGGATGTGTTCATAATTGCAATAGCCATTGCTCTTATTTGCATATTGGGTGATATTATCTCTGTTGCCCATGTCATTACCACCTATAATTGTAGATTGTTACATTGAGTTTCTTTTTTTGTTAAAAAATTCTTACAGAGGATAAAGAGCCCAAACCAGCGTGTGTTAGCAGAAAAGCGAAATACAACAAAGGAAATGGTTGTACAAATGCAGATAACATACTAATAAAGTACCATTTTAATATCCATTTAACCTATAAATTTTATCACTTACCTTATGCCAATTAAACCAAAGAAAGCAGGAACAATAATACACCAAAGCCTTGTACGATGTCTATCACTAATAAAACCATTGCATAAACCAGCAATCATTGTTACAATTGTATCGGGCTATCATTTATTAGAAGGGAGCACAAAAAAAAAAAAAAAAAAAAAAAAAAAAAAAACTTACAGTTGTTAGGAGATTAGCGGTGATAGCATTGTGTCCCAATTTCTTAACCACAATACCAAGTACGTGCGAAGCACCCATAGCAGTATGTATAGAAGACCATCCAATGATAAATGCATATAAATATTTGTTCTTTATCAGTAATTTAACTTTTTCCATTCTTGTTAATTGAGATGATAGATGACTATCGTTTTGCTGCTGCTGTTGTTGTACTCTTTGTGATGCTACCCATTTCTCTCTTTCAGTTAACCAATCCGTGTTATGAGGATAATCTGGTAAATACTTGTATCCAAAGTAAGCCAGTATAAGAGTGATTGAGGCATCAAATAAGAACATCCATCGCCATCTAATGTATATAGAATATAAGTGTTTTGTGCTTTGTATCACAAGCAGATTCTTACCCACTAATACCAAAGATACCGTCCATTGTCTTGAGCATGATAGCTTGTACAACACCACTGAGACCACTTCCAAATGATCCACAAATGGTCAATAACGCTAATCTTTTTCCCAATTCTTTTTTAGTGTACCAAGTACCTACTAAAAATACAATCTAAAATAGTAGCAATGATCAGCTTCATAATAAAGGAGTAAAGGGAGAAAATAACTTACGCCTGGATAAAAGCCAGCTTCAGCCAAGCCTAATAAGAATCGAATAAAATAAACATTTTGTACAGATTGAACGCATGACATCGCAATTGTCAATAGACACCAGATGAGTTCCAGTGTAGGAAGATATTTTGATGGCCTCATATTTGAAAGTAATATGTTGGATGGCAATTGCATGCTATAAAGAATTTATCATTAATTGATTATAAATGGTTAATTAACACTAGTATTTACGATAAATAGCCAAGCATGAACAATATGCCCATCCAATTATATTCAAGCCCTTTTACATGTAATTCTTCTTCCATACCACTAATGTATGCGCTCGCTAATAAATAAGTATTAAAGTATACAACGTATTTACTTTTATTTACCTAAATTTGAGTTATCCAAAGCCTTTACTAAATTACCAAACATGGCAAATAATAAAAGTCTTTTATCCAATTTGTGTACAAGTTCTCTTTCTTCATTTCTATTAAATGTTTCGATTTTTTCTTCCATTTCGTAAAATTTAAATCTAAAAAGAGAAAGGAGTAGAAGAGAAATAAATAGAAAGAAAAAGGGAGAATGAAAGTTATAAATGTATTGCTTTTTGAAATTATCCACGTTTATTGCATTAATTGATTTTATACGTGAAATGGGTTTCACTGAATATTTTAAACTCAGAAGAAGAAGGGAGAGCAAGGAACCAAAAGATTTGTTAATCTGAATAACGTGCATACAGAAACTCAAACCAAAAAGTACCTCTGTTATTTTCTGTATAACGAAGTACTAATACATTCAACTTTCTTTATTGGGGAAAAAGAATACCCTTAATTGATAATTATTTCTTGTACAGGGTTTATCAATTTATTTGCCACATCAGGAAAGTCATTAAGCTTTGTTTTGTCCCCTGTCAATAATGTATTTTCTTAGATATTACAATGCGATAAGGATAATTCGGTTACGTATAAACATGTGTATGGGTCTGCCGAAAGCAAACAGTCCTGCAGAGAAAGCAGATCACAACATAAATACAGTCAAAAAATGAATGAGAACCGATGAACACCCGTTATTTGTGCGAGTTCATGAGCTCAAAAAGGGGATATTGATAGAAATATAGAATCCATAGAAGGATAGAGTATAAAAGAAAATAATGTAATGAAATCTAGTTGTATTCATCCTAGAGGTATTTATAGTATCATTCTATAGCAGAGCCACAACCCATGCATATCTTTCACTTCTCCCCTAAATAAATTTATTTTATAAGCTTCAGTAATCATCCTTCTTCATCATTGAACATAGTTGCTGGCATTTCAAACTAACTTGTATATCGAACGTCAAAGTCTCTACTGCCATATACTTTAACAATGTGCATTATTCTAAGAAAGGTTTAGCATAGCGTTTAATTGCATTCCATATCAAGTTCTTGCCGCCTGTAAAGGTTATTAGAAAGGTCAAAGTAGGTATATTAATGATAATCGACGATTTGAAATGTAGAGGCTTAAAAGTGATGCTCTATCAGACACTTAAGCCTCTTCTAAATATCTTATGTTTAAAGAGTACTCTGTAATTAATTTTGAATGCTCTAACAACAGGTCAGCTTATGAATGGTAGACAATTTATCTAACCCATAATTAGGTTGATTAGCATGGACTAAATCTGGTGGATAAAGGCAAATAGTTTTTTTAATGTGGCAAATAGCTCGGGGAAAAACTTGTATAATTATACAGCTTTAAATGGCTAGTCAATTATTATTATCCTTATGTGGGTAATGAATTTTCTTCTTGTTTGACATTACGTCAGATAGTAGAGAATAAATATCCTCAAGTAAAAACAACAGTTGGATTCATTTTGCTTTTATTGGAGCAATAAGCGAGTATTTTAGATGAATTCCATATAACGCTTTAATTCATAGTCAGTTACTGCATTTTGCCACACATTCCATTCATGCTTTCTTGAGATAACATAATGATTTACAAATTCATCTCCTAACACTTTACGCGCCACAGAATCCTTTGCATCCATGGCAGCAGTTGCCTCTTGTAGTGTACGTGCTAATCTTGGGCAACTTGCAGCTTCTTCTGCTGTTTGACTTGGTCCGTGTGGTAACTCCTGCTGTGTCTTTATACCCCAATAACCACATCTAACTACAGCTGCTATTGCCAAATGAGGGTTCATATCTGCTCCTGGAACTCTCTGTTGAATAGGATTTTAGCTATAGCACATTATATTCTTATTTATTTTTACCAATTCTAATTGAGCTGACTCTGGAGAGTTATAAGGAGGAACAAGCACACGAACTGCGCAGTTACGGCTTTCAATTCCCCATGAAACAGTTGTTGGAGCCCAAAAGTTTTCAACTAGTCTCTTATAACTAGTAATTTTTCAAAAGTTAATGTTGATCATTTGTATCTGTTATCTATACATTTTTTTATTTACCTATTGATTGTAGGTGCCAACAGTGGTAAGATGCTAGGCAGTCCTCTTAAAAGACCGGCTAAAAACCAAACCATATTCTTTGTCATATTTGGTATATGGCTAGGTTCACCAATTCCAAATATATTTTCTCCTTGTTTATTTTTTACACTGATATGAATGTGACCTGAAGTACCTGGATATTGTTGATGTGGCTTTGCCATGAAGCTAGCCAGGATACCATGTTTTTTAGCAATTTGTTTAGCGGCCGTCTTGAATAGCGTACATCGATCACCCATCTCCTTTGCTTCCTTATACATCACCGCAGCCTCAAATAAACCTGGACCATACTCAGAATGCCAACCTTCGAGGTCTATCTTGAACTTCTTTAGCCAGTCAAACATGTTGTAGTAAAACTCTTGATTTTCAAGAGGGCGGAGGATAGAATAACCGCTAGTACCCACAGTGATTGGCTTCGGGTTCGCGTGGCCCTTTTCAGTTAAACTTTCGATGCTTTCTGTTTGAACAATGATCTCACTGCATGGTTTCTTGTCTTTTGCACTTACCTTTAAAGCAGTAAAATTCAAACTCAACGCCACAATAGGGTGTCATACCCATCTCTTTTTCAAAATCATCCACAGCACTCTTCAATACATTACGCGGACAGCAAGCAACAGGCTTTCCAGTGATTGGATCATGGAAGTTAATAAGAAAGAGAGGAACATTGTCTTCCCAAGGTATCCGACGAAATGTAGCCAAATCAATCTTTGCAGTCATATCATTAAACGAGCATCTGCTTCCAGAATAATCATTAGGTATTGAGTATAGATGATCTTGTACATCCCAACCAAGTAAAGCAGTACAAACACCTGAAATTTTTATTAAAACTCTGCTGTTGTTTATGCATATAAACTTACCATAACCACTTTTGACGCTTTTCAAAAACTTTTCTTTATGCAAGATCTTGCCACGTAACACACCATCCATGTCAACCATGACTACTTTGACCTTGTCATCATGTTCAAGTACTTGTTCAATGTTATCGTATGTTAACTCTGTCATGAAAAGGATAATTTTCAAAGAAAAAAAAAGAAAAAAAAAAAAAAAGAAAAAATAAGCTTTATGGTTTTATTTAGATTTAAGCATCAACGGACTAGCAAAGATGCGCATGTTGTGTGACATTTGCAAGATAAATAAACAACTTCATATAAGTAGCTATAACTGAGCATAACTTGGTGCAAGTACCGCATAACTATTATCAATCGCAAAGCCGATTTATTTGTTTTGACATTTTCTAAAGTAGGGTGCATAAAATTACAAAGTAGACCAAGTTTATGTTAATGAAAAAGTACTCGCTCAAGCAGCTCATACGTTAAACAAAAAAAGAAATTTAGTACCAAAAGAACATTTGAATTTTAAAACCAGTTCCTAAAAAAAAAAAGACTTGCTACGCTATTCTATGTTAGATGATACACCCGAATACGATGATTTCATGAAATCAATATTTATAGCTTTTTATATTATCTATATCTAAAGCAAGCCTTTCAGATGCTTGTAACTAACTGGTTTATGTGAAGCGATGTATCGTCATCCTTTAATCAACAGCCTCAAAACAGTAATAGTTTTTTTTATTATTATTTAAAACAACCTCTCGTTTTAATAACCATAGTGATTTTCATATAAAAATTGAAAAGGAACGGTTTATAAATAGAGCTGAACCAATGAGATCCATACAAGTGAATAACATATGCATAAAGAACTCTTCTTGATTATTCAGTACGTATTCTTAAATGTCGTCAGAGCATATTTTAAAACTTTACTAAATTCATGATATCCTTTCAATGCTTTCTTTATTCCTCTTCTCTTTCTTATTTTGTATTTGATAAAGCCTATCAAACAAAGAAAATGCTATTTTAAGGTCTATTTGGTGTTTTACTGAAACAGCAAAGTGATCTTCCTAACGAATGGCAAAAACATATTAAACGCATCAAATCCTTAAATGATTATTATAATTAATTAACCACGAAATATGATGTACATCCTCAAGAGAACCCTTCACGTACTTTTCAATGGTCAATCAAAATAAATATTTTGAGAAGTAATAATTCAAGCATGATGAAATCTTTGTTTCGCTGCTTTAATGTTCAGTTTGTTTTATTCTTTCTTAATAGTTAAATATCGCTTACTTTGTTAATCATAATAAGGATAGAGCTATCACTGTGATCAGAAACTACAAGAAAACTATCAGTGTCGAAAGTAGACATGAGTTTCAAGCAGAGTATAGATGATTATGGGCATGTTAAAGTCAGACTAATTTACAAGAGTAGTGGAACAAAGCAGTTGACTAATGGTCTATTCAAAAGTTACAAGTATTAAATGTCATGTTTATATGCATAGTGGACCCCTCCCCTTTATTTATACAAGATCACGTTACTAAAGCAAAAAAGTGGAAAGGAAGAACAGTTTCCCGAGTTTAATTTTCTTAATATACTTCCTTATCAATGCTGTCAATACATTTAATATGACTTTTTTGATGCTTTTGATTGTTTATACGTGTTAGCATATATACAATGTATATATTATTATTATCATTGCATATTGCAATAATCATTTCATTGTACTTGTTTAACCAGTGACGAGTCAATGATAGCAGTGATTCTGATAAATATGATAATAATGTTTTTTAAATCTTTTTATTTGGAAATACTGTACAGTAAAAATATACACAATTAGGAACTAGAAATTAGGATTGTTGTTATAGTGAACTTGGTCTGGATGAGGCATTACATGCTGTGGTGTTGGCATGGGAGAGAATTGAGTTGGAGGGCTCGTATGGTATTGATTCGAAGGATATTGACTAGCATCATAGGGTGAGTGCTGATACTGACCCATGTTGCCTCCTTCGTAAGGAGAAGAGTGCTGATAATGTGGTTGCTCATAATGAACGGGATTATTTAGAGGTGAGGACTCATGTTGATGATGGGTTGGTTCCTCTTCTTGATAAGTGGGTCTAGCATATCCTTGCTCAATGCTTCCCTCTTGTTCCAATTTTGTCTGTTTACTCATCCTGTGCTCCTTTAATCTGTTTTGAATATCTTGCTTTTCTCTCCAGAATGAAATAAGGGTGCATAATAAAGTACTGAGCCAAACGATGCAAGTAATCCAAGCAAAGGCAGCGGCCACCTTGGCTAAGTTACACTAAAAATTCCTTATTTAGATCCTTTTGTCATCACAATGAGAATTTTTTTAATTTTACCTGTGTTCCCCAAGCACTCACATAAGAATCACCATAAGTCTTTTGAATATCAGAATCCACCGTACAAGCAGAAGCATCATTTGCATAAACAGCTGTAGCAATACCAGCAGTAGCCCAAAGGAAGGAATTGAAACCACAAAAGATCAAGTTGGTGCGATTCTTGAGACAGAATTTACCAGGGCGTCTAAATTTGTTGTGGTGCTCATACATCCAAGGAAAATAGACTAAAAAGAATGGAATAGGTAAACTGATGATAGCCACGAATAAAGTATAATTTGGTGCTGGTTTGCCTCCACCCTAATTTAAAACCGTTTAGATTGAGACCTTTAAGATCTTTGACTAAACTCACCAAATAGCGTGCTTCAGTTGCTATCATAGGAGCCACAATACATATCGTTAAAAGCGTTGTAAGTAAAGTAACCAAGTGTAATATTTTCTTGGTTGTATCTATTATGCTTGTTGTCTTTTCGGATAAGTCAACTGGAACTTCTAACTTGAATCCAGCCATCTTTGTTTAAATTAAAAAAAGAAAGAAAAGAAAAAGAAAACAAAAGGGCTGAGGAAAGCATTAAATATCTTTGATTTAAAAATAGTAAGCGTTGTGATACAGTAATTCAGCCTCTTTTGGTGGCGACCACCTCATTTAAAGATCCGTTGCGGCCCGGATCAGCAGTTGCAATTTGCTAATTTCACTACTTTAACTAACCTTCCATCTTTTGTTATTTTCAGAACAATGTCCAGTAAATGGCACAGAAGTAGAGATACATCACATTCAACTATAATATACACATGATCTTATTACTTTTGCTTAGAATTCTATCTTGAACATTATGCCAAGAGCGATGACATACATGTTATTTTAGCTAGCATTAATACAATTGGTCATTAAAAAAGAAAAACAATAACAAAGCCAATCTGAATTAAGTCAAGTATTGTCAGTCTTGACAATACCAAATTATTCTATATAGACCAATCCATACTTTTTGAATACATTTATTTTATCATACCAAAAAGGAATCGTCTTTGCCAAGACGAAAGAATTGGAAACCTTTTCTGTCGATTTGACAAAATTAAAACACAGTGTGGCTGACTGTGATAAATTTAGCTCCGTTATGATAGACAAGAAAAGGAACAATGCTAAACAGGCTATGCTTCCCTACTACATAGTTTTATTCTTTTTAGACAAAAAAAAAAGGAACCAAGAATTTCTTGTTTCATTTATAATTAAGGTAATTGTGCTATTTTTCTTCTGCGCTGCATTTCAATGGCAAATCAAAGTGTACATGAGCATGCATTTCGATTTTTAAAGAACAGTCTTTACGGTCTTGCAATGATACTATTGGCGTAGTTAAATTAGCCTTCAAAATGGATATTTTGTTACTTTGAGAACTGGTGGACAAAGAGCTTAAAAAGGTGGAGATTAGCAAGTTAAATTATAGAAGGACTACAGAAAGAAGAACCGATGAAATAGTATTAAATGATAAAAAATAGACCCGAATTGCAGATTAAAGCATTGTTAGGCTAATTAAGTACACAGGGAAGCAATACGCCTGCATAATTCTTTTGGATAAAACAGTCTGCAGTCTGCAGGGTATACGCCACTAATTCTACTAGATTTTCCTTACTAAACGAACTTGGGCTTATTCTTACTATTAAATGACTTGAATACAAATAAAATTTATTAGTACATGGCAATACTACAAGAATCATAAAGCTATCTTTATATCAACACTATCAAAGAAAGTGAGAGTAACCTTACATAGATAAAGTTGATAATGCTTATCTTTTATGTTCTAAATCCAATGATAGGTATGGTAAACTTTACTTGTAGTTTTTCTTTAGGAAACAAGAAATTATTATATTTTATCTTATTACGAAAAAACCCTACATTTACCCATATTACAATTATTTCATTGCATCTAAAGTCAAAGAAGCCAAGGACCTAACTATGGTAATATTGAATATAAAAAATCTTCATAAAAATTATCCACTTCAGGTTATTGCTTTATGATATCTCATGCAAAAAAAAAAGAAAAAAAAAGTCTATAGATAGAAAAGTACTTTGCTGCTTAAAAAACTGATTAACATATATATAGTACTTTCTACATATCTCTCATTTGGTAATAGATCAAATGTGTTTACTATACCAACAACTCAAGCAGTATCAACAAAGCAAGACGTAGCCAGTATGAAGATAAATAAGATTCGAAGCTAAGGATGACCGAAGCTTGATAACACCCCGATTCATTGTCTTTAAATTTTTCAAAGATATTTAAGCAAGGGATGTGTTTAATATAATTGTTCTCTGTATAAATCAAAAACTCAATTGATACCGCAAGCACTGGAATGAAAATCAATACCTTTTAGCGTACCTTGATCAACGTCACTTTTTTTTTTGGGAATTGCAGTTTATTTTTATTTATTTTTTGTCCCTTTTCCGTTTTTTTTTTTAACTCACATAAATACACATGAGCTCATTAATGAGAAACATAACAACGCAACTATGTCAAACAAGTAAAGTTTTACTATTTTTTCTTCCCTTCAAACAGACAAAAAGCTTACATGGGATTATAATATAGATAGACATCATAGATTTTATTCATCAATACACAACACAAGACGTTTAAGGACAAGAGCTTCATCTAAACCAGAACAAAAAATAAATATGCCTTATTTTGATGCTGAAAGGTTTGCTCGATTACTTGAAAAAGAAGGATTTTCTACAACTCAAGCCAATACAGTCATTCATGCTCTTGATGATGTGGTTGAAGAAAGGTAAATTGCTCTTTTCATATTATTATTCCAATCTGTGACTTATTTCTTTTATATTAGTACCATTAATGTTACAAGTAATTTAGTAAGCAAAGCAGATCAAGAACAGGTAATAATTAATAAAAACTATTCTACGTTGTGGTTTGTAATATTTTAATAGACAATCAGTCGATATAAACAAGATCTCAGTAAACTCAAGAGTGAAATAAGAGCCATGGAAAGAAGGGATGTAGAAGAAGTTAAATTTGCCAACGAGAGATTAAAAGGAGAAATTGAAAAGTTAAAAAAAGTGTTAAGAGAAGAGATTGTGAGAAGTCAAGCAGGAGTTCGATTGGATTTAAATTTAGACAAAGGGCGTATTCGGGATGAGACAGTAGAACAGCATAATAGACTACAAGAGACAGATGAAAAAATTGAAAATGAAATACAAGAATTGAAAAGGCAAATGGAAAGAATTAAGTTACAGATACTACAATACATGATTGGAACCATTACAGGTGCTGGTTCTTTAGTGTTGGGTTAGTTTTATGATTCATTATCATATATGCTTATTATTAAACGCGTATCTTTGCATAGGTTATATTCATTTCTTCAACTAAAAAGCCATCGTGGGAATTTTATGTAGTATGGGAAAATGTATTTTAGACGCGTCAAAACAAAATACCTCATTTATAAATACAATTCTAAAACACAATAAAAGAACACAATACTAGAATGATGTATATAGTTTAATAGGTTCGTTTACAGAAGAAGAGAGAGAAGGTTATTACGATTACTGCTACATATTCTGTATTAGCATGTGTCATGGTTAAACCAAATCCCGTCAATGATTATTTATTTTGAACTTTATTTTTCTATCCCTTTTTTTTTTTCCTTTACAAAAAATAAAAACTTTACAAGATGCTTAGAAATCTCGTTAGTCCTGCTATTGTTAGACCTTTATCTTGCTCCAAGCTCACTGCTACTCGAGCCTTTTCTACCTCTTTTATTCAAAGACGTATGAAATATTCTTTTTTAAAAAAAAAACGCGACATGAAATAACTTTTTTTGTATACAGAGGCTGCTTCCACTAATGATGCTAGCTATACTCATATCTTGACCGAAACAAGAGAGAAAGTTGGTTTGATTACCTTGAACCGCCCTAAAGCTTTGAATGCTTTATGTGGTGACTTGTTTACTGAAGTAAATGATGCTCTTGATAAATATGATGCGGATGAAAACATTGGTGCTGTTGTTATCACTGGTTCTCAAAAGGCATTTGCTGGTAAAATAAACAACAGATAAGAGAAAGGCACACATGATTCATGTTCTTAATAGCTGGTGCTGACATTAAAGAAATGAAGGATTTCAAGTTTGTTGATACTTATACAAAGAACTTTTTGGGTCACTGGGCTCATATGACTGATATCAAGAAACCTATCATTGCTGCTGTAAACGGATTTGCTGTAAGTCTTATCTAAATTATTGTATATGTGACTCATATCCTTTATAGCTTGGTGGTGGTTGTGAATTAGCTATGATGTGTGATGTAAGTTGGCTTGTAATCTAAATACACAGATAATAACCTTTTCTTTTTAAGATCATCTATGCTGGTGAAAAAGCTGTTTTTGGTCAACCTGAAATTAAGTTGGGCATCATTCCTGGCGCGGGTGGTACTCAGCGTCTTATCAAGGCCGTTGGTAAATCCAAGGCTATGGAAATGATCTTGACTGGTTCTGTTAACTTGAATGCTCAAGAAGCTCACCAAGCTGGTATAGAATAATATGATTACAAGCTATAGAAATACTAAAATATATGGTGTATAGGTCTTGTCAGTAAGGTTTTCCCTGTTGATCAGCTTGTTGATGAAGCTGTCAAGACTGGTAACGTTATTGCTAACATGAGCCAACCCTCTGTTCAAATGGCCAAGGAAGCTATTAATAAATGTAAGCATAAAAGAATATGAACAGGAATACATGCAAACTAACACATTGGACCCTGTAGCTTATGAAGTCTCTCTTTCTGCTGGTTTACGTTGGGAACGTATCCTTTTCCAATCCCTTTTCGGAACTGTAAGTTTATATTTTCGGAAGTATAATCAAAAGCTCATTATTTTCATAGGCTGATCAAATTGAGGGAATGGGCGCCTTTGCCGAAAAGAGAACTGCCAAGTTTACCAACAAATAAATAAACGTTTCATTTCTTTTTACACCTTTTAATGTAATAACATGAGTTGATCTTTTATTAAAATTAAGCAGTGATATTAAGTGCACGGTCAATGATATGCATAACACCATTATTAAAAAATATATTTGATCGAACAATCTTGGCTGTATTATTTAAGTAGATGAGAGAGCCATTGACAACAGAGACAGACAGTTTACTGTTATTATTAAAAGTAGTCAAGTTCCATCGTCCGTTAGTGCTGTTTGCATTTTGAGTAAAGTTGGTACTATAGTAAACTCCTTTGACAACATGAGAGAGTGCCAGTCGTCGTAGCCTATTGTTACTCATCTTATGGATGTTTAATCTTTTGAACGCTTCATTAGTAGGAGCAAAGATAGTAAACTATGATAAAGATTAGGATTGAAGCGAAATAAAATAAGACAAAAACTTACATTAGTAGCATCATTAAGAGCACTGGTTAGTTTTGGATACTTGCGAAGAAGTGGAGCGAGGTACGATACATTCTTGACTTTAGGAATCACTCTGGATGGCTTCAAAGGCGGGATAAGTACTTTAGAATATTATGTTTAGTACACATCTAGTTATTATAAAGAATGAATTACCAGAGTTAATAATGTTAAAATGACCATTCGTAGCTTTCAAGTCTCTCAAAACAACAGTAGAAGAGTCTACGCCATTACCAACATTGAATTTGAGATACTTTGCATTTTTAGCTAACCAAGTTTGATTGGTGGCATTTTCAAAAGTAGTGTTTGCTTGAATAAGAAGGGGTAAGCTTAAGTTTGGTAAGCGATTGACTGTTCTGTCGTTCAATAAAGAATAGACTACACTGACATTACCCTTTGTCAAATTGGTCAACAAGAAGCTATTGTTCACCATATGATATTGAAGAATATTCAGTATGCTCAGACTGTGGTAAGTCCAGTTGGCAGGAGGATATTCCCTTTTGGTTTTGATACGATGGACGCTGTTGTACTTTCTGTAATCATCAAAAATTTTGCCAAAGGCAGCATCGTCAGGAACAAAAACAGTCAAGTTACGAGTACGTTCAGACAAGAGCTGAACAATAGGTTGGTAGCCATTATCAGAGTTCAAAAGGTTTATAAATCTTGAAGTTTTGTAAGTAGCGTTTTTTGAGGTCAAAAGTTCAAAGATGGTAGCATTAGTTCCATTACTACCTTGAGCAAGAACAGTAAAAACACCAAAAAGCGCAATTATAAGATACTTTATGATTTGCATAATATAAAGTGATATAAAGTAGGACGATACCACATCGTCCTGTGCTTATTTATATTCTTTTTCTTTTTCTTTTTTTACATGAATTAACTCAACATTTCATAGAATTGTCTTTTTCAGAGAAAATAAGATAAAAATAGATCAAAAGAGCAGTATGGCATAAAGAAAGAAAATTTATGCTATTTCTCAATGATTTCCTGAATTTTGATTTATTATGTTTAGAATAAAAAAAGAAATTTATTGAAACAATTTGATACTACATCATTTACTCCACGGACTGTTTTTGCATTTTCCCCTAAATATACTTGAGTAAATCTGATAGATTACAAGTATTATTTATTCAACAAAGATATCATGCTTCATCATGGCTTATGCCTTACTTCTTTTTGTTAAGACTATGATTATAAAAGGCAAATGCATTTCATATTTTGTCATGCATTTTGGATGGATGAGATATATTTTCGATTGGCCCTTTTTTAATTACGTAGAATGGCTTGGTATTTGAAAATTTATTGGAAGCGTCTTGATCTATTTATATTTGATGTTAATCGCATCAAGTATAAACGTTTTCATCAAGCCACAGCCAACTTGTTTGGGTGAATACTTTGTAGTAAATGAATATTTACATTGAACCATAGAGTATTTAGTGCTTTGATATAAACATCATTAGTTTTCCATCAAAGCGTAAATTACTGCCGATCTGTGTATTAAGCTTTTTTTTTTGTCTTATTAGAGAATAGTGGCCTATGACGACTGTTTCAATGTATTAAAATTGGGAGAGAAACATACACATACAAAAAGAGAAAAGTTTTGTATCAAGTTTCTTATATAAAAGTATAAATTGTCTTTGTATCGAATAGTTCACAAGTAGTATCCAATGATCAAGCCATCAATTTTTTTTTTCTCATAATAAAACATCATGCGCTGAAGGGATAAGTTAAAACCTGAGAATGCGACAAAATAAACTCTTAAGCAAAAAATAGGTTCATATTTAAATCAAGTATTTGGAAATTAAAGCAGTGAGAACTTCTCTGTCCTTTCAACATCACTTAATCCTTCCCTGTGTTCTATCCTTTCTTTTTAAACAAGAGTTCACAAGAGAGACATTGAATATCCTCTCTCCCCTCCCCCTTTTTTTTTATTAAATCAAATCTAGGGTATTTTCCCTATCAAACTGTTTTTCATATAAAACGAAAGTAGGCTCCGTAAACAAAGTAAGCTATAATACGATTTTACTCTCTTTTGAGTTCATTTTGAGGTAAATAACGTGATGAGATCATGTATGAAAAAAGGAAAAGAAAACTGACTATTTTACCTGATACAGCACCACATGTTCTATTAAAAAAAAGCTATTGCTTTTATGCAATGATTAGTTTGTTCTTGGTTGATATTCAAAGCTGTTACACATATTGGAGACTTTTGATTCTTGGCCGCTTTTTTAAGTAAATATTTTGTGTGCACGATACTCACATGTACTTGTAAATCCCTTTTTTGTTTTAAAATGGCTGATGATCGTGTGTAACTTTTAAAGTGTTTCCTTATTCCGACAGTAAACAGATATGCAAAAATAAATAAAAAATTATTTGTCTTTTTTTTTCTTCTTCTAATCCACTTTTTTTTCCTTATAGAAATATCATGTTTATAGGTTATCTATTACTAATACTAGGCATCTTTGGCTTTTATTATTCTATTTATCAAATCAATGGAAGCAGTATCTTTAAAAAGAAAAGTTTACTTGATGATTGGATATCAAAGCAAAATATAATCAGTTTCAATTCTATTCTCAAAAATATCAATCCTTCAGGTACACCTCGAGGTTTCGTTGCTGCCTCTCTTTCTACTTCTTATCCAGATTATTTTTATACTTGGACTAGAGACGCAGCCCTTGTCGTCCGAGTCCTGTCTGATCTTCCACAAACAGATGACGATATATTAAAGGATTACATTGACTTTCAAACCCATATACAAAATACGCCAACCGTCTGTCACTGCTTAGGTGAACCTAAATTCAATCCCGACGGGACAGGTTACACAGGATCTTGGGGAAGGCCACAAAATGATGGTCCTGCTGAAAGAGCCATTACGCTCATCAAGATTGCTAACCGCCTCAAGGATCCTGCTTATATTAGCCAGAAGATTGTTCCCACACTCGAAAAGGATTTAGATTATATATTGCAGGTTTGGGAACAACCATGTTTTGATCTCTGGGAAGAGGTCGACGGTAGTCACTTTTATACTCTGATGGCCATGCAAAGAGCTCTTTTGGATGCCTTTGACTTCTTTAATCTTAGTAAATATCGATCCACTGCGTATAGGATTCAGGAGAAAATTGAGAGGTTTTGGTCATCAGAGGAAAATTATATTAGGGTGACGCACGAGATACGAGAGGGTGCAAATAAACCTTCTGGTTTGGATGTTTCCGTTTTAATGGCAGTTAATATGTTTGCAACTACAAAAGAAGGTAATGAAAATAAAAAAGAGCAGGTACATTTGTTTAATCTAATGATACGTTTTTCTTTTAGAATTCTTTACGCCTGGTTCTGACAAGGTAATCTTTTAAAAATAGTTGATGATTTCTGTTATTCATTTGTAACAGGTCCTTGCTACTGCGGCAGCCATAGAAAAATCATTTTCAAGTATATATCCAATTAACAAAAACTTGCAACCAGGTTTAGGGGTTGCCATCGGTCGTTATCCAGAAGATATTTATGATGGATATGGATCATCCAAGGGCAATCCCTGGTTTTTAACAACCGCTGCTTATGTTGAGCTCTATTACTTGGCCATTAAAGAATGGAAACAGACCGGGCTTCAGATTAATGCAGTCAACAAACCCTTTTTTGAGCGCTTTCTTCCGATCGATGATCATGATATTTACTATAGCCCTGACAGTCAGCAATTGGAAGAAATCATTCATCTTGTCTCTTTAGAAGCAGATAAATTTTTAGCTACTATTCAATATCATCAACAGCGCAATGGCTCCATGTCCGAACAGTATAGTCGGTATGATGGATATATGCAAGGCGCAAGAGATTTAACTTGGTCTCATGCTGCTTTTATTTCAGCTATAAAAGCAAGAGAAGGAAACCCGATCACTTTTTAATAAAATACTTGTTCTTTTTGTTTATTTCAAATTGTGAGGTCATAAAAAGTGACCAGTGAGGGTGCTTGTAGTATGAATCTGCATTTTACCCCTTTTTTTCTCCACATCTCTTTTTTATTACTATTTAATGAGCCTCTCCATTGCAGATGTGTTTGAAGATTACATTGAAAGTAAAAATAAAAAAGTACTACAGCAATACTTACATTAAGTAAACTGTGTAGGTTTACAAAATCTACCTTTTGAAGTAGACCAAAACATGCAGGAATTAAGAAGGATGGATGACGACTTACAAAGTAAGTATACGTATAAAAGCAGCCTCGTCTTTTTTTTTTTAAATGGCGATAAGTAGAATATAGAGAAACATATACGAAAAATAAGAAATCGTATATAAAACAATATCGATTATCAAATTCCGTCAATTTGGCACCAGCTCGTTTACAACTTGAAAAGGAATTCAGGACTGCAATACAAAAGCAAGACCAGAAAATTGAGTTGGCAATGAAAATGTATGATCTTGTCACACGACATATTGAACGACTGGATTCCCAAGTAATAAAGACTGGTATGAATGAAGCAGATTGGATTCGGTCTACTACTATCTTGAGAAAGGGACCTCCAAACAACAATAGAAAAAGACCTTTATCTGCAACTGATAGGCCAAGGAAAAAGTAAATAAAAAAATGCTGCCATGAAAATAATACTGAATATTATACAGAATTCATTATTCTTCTTCCTCAAGACCTTCAATGATAGGTGTCACTACACATGAAACAGAGTCGGATATAAATGAGCCAACTTATTGTTATTGTAACCAGGTATCATTTGGCGATATGATTGCTTGCGATAGTGAGAATGTAGGTAAAGCTCTATTCTATAGTATCTTTTTTTATTTATCATTATCAGTGTGAAAGAGAGTGGTTTCATTATGCTTGCGTTGGTCTTGTTGAACCACCTGCAGGAAAATGGTATTGCGAGGATTGCAGAGCAGATCAATTCGGCTATAATGATAGTAGCAGTGATCAGAGCACAAGCAGCGATAGTGAGGATGAAGAATAGATGAACTAAACACATATTAGAATACCCACATATTTTCTATTATATACCTTTCTTTAATCAATTATTATAACGCTTTCCAAATAAATGAAAACTTATACTATTTTCACATATATATTTATTGTTCTATACTGATGATCGCTTTTAGGAATTCGATTCAAACAAATAGTTGCTCTGTTGAATTTATTTTCAGAAAGAAGCCTAATAAAGTCCATTCAAATATTGATAAAGTGTAAAATATCCTGACACCTAAAGCTTTTGCTGAAAAAATTAAGAACAATGAAACTCTTATTTGGGACGTTGATTCTAGTTCCTTATCTTCAAAGGAAAGAATTAGAAAGACATCTACCAAATAATACTATCATACGTGTGGTTCCAACCTTGCTATCCAAGAACATATGCAACATCAAGAAAATTTTATATTCATTAACGAACTATCAACCCTCAAAATATCAAGTTTGATCAATTTCTGAAAGGCTGCTTTTGTTATACTAAAAAGTTACCAAATGATATATAATTAATATGATAAGGATAAATGGTAAGAGGCTTTTATTTGAGGACGAATATTTTATATACTTTTATGTTAATCGAGCTTAATTTCGAAAGCTATATCAAAAAACAAAAAGCTATCATGATATTGCCAAAAGCTTATTTGATGATAGTATCCAGTAAAATGGTAATAGCTCTACTAGCGAAAAGAAACAGCGCTGTGACAATAAGCAAAAATGGACCGCACTTTCCCAAAAAGATAACAAACCAGCTATCTCTTACAAGAAAAGAATAATTGCTTATGGCGATGGTTCTTTTTTCTGGATCTATGAAAGGAAAATTCCCTGCTTCTATTAGACGTATTGTCGGTACTTTTAAGAAGATATCAAAGGATTCACAAGGGAAAACTGAATTTATCTATGCTGCAGAAACTTTTACTAGTCAAATATGTAGTCAAGATATCAAAACGAAAAGTAAACGCTGTCCTCAAGTGCAACTCTCGTGGTACTGTCTGCCATCGTGATATGATGGCTGCCAGAAAACATACACTGTATTTTTACATACATGCCACAATATAATAATGATATACCTCCTAAATACATGAAGTCCACTTCTTCTAAGGATTGCATGAGAACTCCATAACGAATTCTCTTCCCTTACTTAGCGAGTAAGTTGTATATAATATTTTTTTACGATAATCTTTTACTAACATTAATTTTATGTATTTATCTATTTTGATGTCTCTCTTTCACTTTCGCTACTTATTCCATTTCAAACCACCTCAACTTTTGCTTATCAATTGTTATCAAAACTTCGCTACTTCATTGCCAAATTTCTTCAAAAGTATTTTAGTTTTCTCCCAAAATCCAAAAAACACAGTAACATCTATTAAATATCAACACTTTGTTTTCTGCATTCGTTGATTTCAATGTCATTTTAAAGTACCGAAAACAACCCATAAAACACACCCCTTCACAAATACTTTTTTTTTTGCATTTGTAAGCAATGAACTCTCTTCGTAAATTGACAACGCCCACTACACAAAGTAAACTATATAAAAACAAAGCTCAAGAAAGAAAACTAATAAGCAACCACAGTTATTCGCTCTTTCCACGCTGCTTATCCTCGTTTCACTGGAAAGACTATTGAAGCTAACACAAAAACTTTTGATGAACTTGTCAGAAAGGCCGATCACCCTGTTATTGTTGACTTTTATGCAGAGTAAAAATATATAGAAAAAAAGGAAAGAAAGGTGACGAGAATTAACGCATTATACGCACAGCTGGTGTGGGCCTTGTAGAGTATTGACACCTTTATTATCTAAAACTGTTGCTGCCAACCCCCAAGTGACATTAGTTAAACTCAACGTAGACGATTGTCCAGAAATTGCTGGTGAATTCAAGGTAAACAGAAAAGAGAAATCTCTCTTTTTTTTTTGCTAATATCATTATACACTAGGTTGCCGCATTACCCACTGTTTCTGCCTTTTATGAAGGAAAAGTCGTAGATACTTTTGTTGGAGCTCAACCAGCTAAAGTAGCCTCTTTTATTGAAAAGCATGCTGAGCTTGCCAAAAAATAAAAACTGTTTATTATACATTGTGTCTATTAATATAAAAACTAAAAATTATATATAAGTGTGTAGGGTATAAGTTATTGTATCTTCTTTTCTTTTTGTTTCCATCTTTCAGCAATACCACGCATTGCCCATTCCATGACACCTTCTTTCCATACCAGATCATGTCCTTCACTTTCCAATATCTTTAACCTCACATCTCGTAAACTGCTTGCTAATATATCGATTGCTTTTAAAGGAATCAAACTATCTTGATCTCCCCATACTGCTGACACAGAAGCTGTAATATCTGAATAATTAAACCCAAATAAATGATATTTCTCCAACGCCACCATCACATCACATAGTTGTCCTTGACTATAAGGCTCAGACATACGACGTTGATTCATTGCTAAATAGAGTGACATGTGCTGTGGTCGGACGAAATGACGCAAGGGTCGATTGGTAGGAAAGTCCGTGGGTAGATCAAGCGGACCATCATCTAAAGAAGCCAGTAACTCATCCTCTTCAAATGTAGCCATAGTGTGTCTTTGAGGCTTGTCAACTTTTTTATCGGGTTCTTGTTCAATAACCTTGTTAGATTTATTACTAAATATCCACATAACATCCAAGGCCAAAGAAATTGTTTTCGCAACCAGTGAAGCAGGTAATCTTCGTGTCCATTTGAATGTATTAGCAGCCTGTGCTGATACCCAAGGGGATATTAAATAAATAGGAGCCACAATGCGTTCCTTAAACCGATGGGCGATGGCTAATGCAAATACAGTGCCAACAGATTGAGCAATGATACTAAACTGGCAAATACCCATATGTTCTGATAATTGAATAATCACATCAGCCCAATCCAATGCATTGATTTGTTGTGAATTACATTCTTCACTTAATCCATATCTACAATATGTGTATATGTGTAGGTGATATTGTGTGTATAACGGAGCTGATTTATTTTTTACCCAGGACGTTCAGGCCAAATAGTTCTTAATCCATATCGATAAGCAAGTTCTTCAAACATGATCCCAACTAACCGAGTGCACCCATATCCTCCAATAATAAAGACTGGGTGTCCTTGACTGGATCCATACTCTGCATAACCTACTCGGTGAGATTTTAACTTCCCGTCTAAAGGTGCTTTATATTCAAAAGTTTGATGAAGCCGAGGTTCTCGCAGTACATTCAGTCGAGGAATGCCTGGTTGTGGTAGAGGTGGTAAAGGTGGTGGAATTACATCGTCGCTTGATTTATGTCTGCCTGTGTGCGGTAGTGATGACTTGTCGATCTTGCTTTGCGTTGAGACAGGTGTTGACTGTGAAGCTGTTAATGGTCTAATGGAGTAGGATGTCATGTGAAATGGAATAAAATAAGAAAGAAAAAAGATGAATACAAATTTTGTGACACCTTGAACCATCTATACTCTCCCTTTGATTTGTTTTTCTGCGTGAAAAATGAATTACGATTGCGTAGTTGTACTGGTGAATTGACGTAAAAACATCTAATATAAGCTTGCATTGATGTAGTTCTTTATACTATTGATTGTGGCAAACGAAACATAATCTAATCGATGCATCATTTGAAACAAGTGCAAAGTTTTATTAAATCAAACTGTTGAATAATAGCAATGTAAAAAGAATAGTTGATATATCGACAGTTTTGGCTTATTCTTTTATACAGTTTTTTTATTATTATTTTCAACTTCTCTTTATTTCTCTCTCTTTTTTTTTCTTTTTTTTTTTTTTGAATGGAACAAGAGACAATGAAGGCTGGATACACCATATCCTTATTTAACAATCTTAATAAATAATAACCCCAAAAGGAAACTGCCTGCAATTTTTATTTTCCGGTTTTTTTTATAATTACTATCCGTTGATTGATGCAGAACATTATGAAAAAGACATTAATGATCTATCCATTTATTATTAATAAACAATTCCCTTGGCGAATGCATCCTCCATGCCTACAGAATAACAGGCCTATATATCAAGAAAATTCTTGAAGTATTTATAGGAAAACAGCATTTTCTAAAGAAAGACAACTATATTTCCCAAAATTGCTGAAGTGGACTTTAGCAGATGGTAACAGCAATGGGGCGTATAACTTGCGATTGATTTTATCTTGGTTGGCATCAACGATATAACCCTAGTGGCTCTATTAAGGTAAGGATATGTACACATCATTCTTTGTACAGAAAAATCCCAGAAGAAAACATGAAAAGACGCATAAATGTATAACAAAAGAGAGAGAGCTGTAAGTAACAACTGATAATCTAGCAATATACCAGTTCACCTTACTGATGTACTCAACCCACTTGATCATATTTTTTTTAGTATTAATCCGACAAGAAACACAATATAAATTCAAGGCAGATCTTGATCTTGATTGAAGCAATCATCTGTACTTTGATCAATAGCAACTATATTAGCTATATATATAAAAAAAAAAGGGGGGGGGGCTATGTATCATCAGCATAGTATAAATATGATTTAAAAAATTTGCTTGAAGAAATCAGAAGGTAGCTTCAACTCAATAATATAGAGTTGTACAAAAAAATAGATATCTCTTCCTCAGTCATACTATTCTCTCCTACATATTCCTTGTAGTTGAGACATTGTTTTAATCTCACAAAAGAAAATCAAGTGCAGTACACAATTATACAGTAGAGGCATTATTTTTTATTGACCGAAAAGCCTAGAATACTACTTGTTGTGCGCTACCTTTCTTTGATATACCGTGTCAGTAACAGTTAAAATGATGTTTCTTGACTAAAAGCGGTTTGTTACCCTCCTTTGTGTCTCGGTTCTACAAATTGTTATGTGTGGAGAGGTACTTGTACTACATTTCTGGAGAGGCTTTGCTCAACACGGCATGTTATAACTGTATTCATTCCCTTTTTTTCCCCTTCTTTTCAATGAATATTTCTCGTTTGGTGTGAAAATACTGTTACCCATTTATCATTTAAGCTTTGCTAGAACCTTGAAAGAATTTAATAATTCAATTTCCCATTTATGAATTTTACCCGCTTTGTATTGATTCTTTCTATTAATCTGTTCCTGTTTTTCAGAAGGCACAATGTGATTATTAAGGGATGCATGATATGCTTAGCATTTTGAATTGCGTAACTCAAATTTAATATCCTTCGCTAGGCTCAATGTCAAAAAATCCTAAAAGGAGTCTGGTAATGAAAAGAATCTTATTATTTCCTTTTTTTATTATGTATTAATTGTATAAAGTATTTGAATTGTAAGTCGAAGTAAAGAGGAGTAAAGCAATACTCCTTGTTCACTTTACGATCTATTTGATATTCTAATTTCCACAACAATTTATCTTGATTATTCTTTTGAGATGACGGAGAAAATGATCGAAACAATTGTACACTTTGACGACCTTCTTTTTTGACTTTGCAAATTTTTTGATTCCTTGTCTCAAGTATTGCTTGTACATAAGTTTTATTCATTGGTACTTCACTTGTCACATCATCAACGAGTTGATGATTCTCTTCCTTTTTGTCATCTTTTTCCTTCTCAAAAGCCCATTCTCCTATAGTAGCATTCCTTGTATTGTCACCATTACTTGAGGAACGCGTTGAATTTCTTAATGCAATTTGACGAAACGCAGGATTTTCTTTATTGGTATAATATCTTCTTATTGAAGGTGACCTTGCTACAAAGGATAAGCAGAGTGTGTCTAAATGAACACTTTGAAATTCAAATTGTGTAAACGATCGATTTCGTCCTTCTTGATCAATGATTGTTTCTATACTGTAAGAAGGAAAAGTAGATTGAGACAGTATACCTAGGCAAAGACGTGACATTCTTTTGGAGGCCTTCATTATGTTCAGGATTGTATCAAGGTTTGAAACAAGTTGTGATAGAATAAGGATAATTACTTCGTCTGGCAAACTATTAAAAGTTGTCATCATTGCTGTTTTTTCATTTTTAGTATTTATCAATGCACTATGTCGTTTGCGATCAGAAAAAAATTTCCTTTTAAAACTATTCGCGATTCGTTCCATGCTAACTACAAAAAGAAAGAAAAAGAGAGAAAAAGGGGATGGAAATGTAAACAATTGATTTACTCGTATAAATCAATAAAGTGTAAATATCTATTTTTATTTGATACAAGCACACTGCCTCAGCTTCGTCATACTCACACAGATGTACACATGCTCTTAATACTAAAAAATATACGCTGTTTTGGAAACATTGGATTTCCAACTAAATTCATACACTCATTATAGTTGCTGCCTTTAAATACTAATAACTACGCGGTATGTCCCTTAAGGTCCTTTATATTTATATCATTTTGCTACATTTCCTATCATAGCCATAATGTATACAATCATGTAATGATCAACGAATAAACACGTACATGTAAGTAGATCTAACAGAAATATATACATTTCGGTGTTTGAAATTATGCCTCGGAATAAGAGGTCAGATGAAGTTGGCTGGATGTAATTTTTTTTTATGAGTGAAAACTTTAATGTTTATTAAAACTCATCAAAGAGTATAAGGATGAAGAGTGATGCAAGTATATGAAATGGTGACTTATAAAAAGATAGTAGCATAGGGAATTATAAAGCAGATAGTTTCAATAGTTTCTTACGTTTGCTGGATGTAATTTTTTATAAAGTATTTTAACCTAAAATGAGACGATTTAATAAAATAAATTAGACACTTTAAAAGATAAAAGAGATGAATGCCAAATTTTTTGAGACAAGTGAACAAAACATATTAGACGATTGTTGATCCCATTCACATAAGCAGTGACGATCTTTACCACTTCATAAGAGGCTATCTAATTAGCATACTTCATATTAACTAGCTTGTACGAACAGCACTGAAAGTACTGATGCCGATATTTGAGTACTATCCCTTTGTAAGTTCTTGATTTTGTCGAAGCTTTCTGTTTGTCTGGCTTGTAGTTACTGAGGAGTGGCAAAAAGACTTCTTTAAAAAGCCAACATTAATGAAATCATCCAAGGGAAAACGCAGGATTATTTTCCAGTACATGAATAAAGATGTACTTCAAAAAGGAGAATGTAAATAACACAAGAGTATGAACATTAGCTACAAGCACCATGAGTAGCAAAAGATATTGTGGCTTCCACCTAACACCAGAGATTGAACTTTATAAAGAAAAAGATGAATTGACAGCATATTGTCACTGATAGAATGGAGTTAGAACAATGAAATAATTCTACCTATAACCTTATACTATACGATATGATGAATAATGATCAAATACTCTAGTAATTTATAACATAATGCCTTGATGATTGAATTATAAGCTCTCTTCCTCTTAGACATTATGAAGAAAGTACTTATACTGTTGCCATTTCAGATACAATACTACAAAGCTAATGATATGTGTGCATATAGCCAGTTGTTCAATTACATTGTACTCCACAGCAAATGGTGGCCAATGATGGCATGACAAAAAAAATCGTCTACAAAAAGAATCTGCATTGTCTAATGTGTTTTGTTCACTTGTCTCAAAAAATTTGGCATTCATCTCTTTTATCTTTTAAAGTGTCTAATTTATTTTATTAAATCATTTCACTTTAGATTAAAACACTGTATTACCAGTTCGGAAAGCAGATCGACGTCAGCAATGGTAAAATCAAACCTAACAAACGTTCAACTGTCACTATGGCTTCGACAAGGGCACATGTGTCACCGTTCTATAAAAGAAACTCACGGAATTGTATCCAGTGAAAGAGAGGGAGCTCTTGATTTTTGGTATAGTCGTATGGGATCCTATGAGCTAATCGAAAGCGCTTGTCAGCAGTGTCATAAATATGATTCAAAGAGAAGAGCTATATGCCACATATGATCCACTAGGAGAACGCTATAGGCAATGATTTAACGAAGAGAAAATAATGCTTCTTGAAACAAAGAATATTATACAAGGCTTATATGGCCTATTGTTTATTATATTGTATCACGAGTCTGATAGCTAAAAGTAAAAAGAAGGGTAATATTTAGTCTATATCTAAATGTTAAGGAGATATTTACGATGGTATTTATGTGTTAGAGCCTCAATTTATAAGCAAATTAAATGCTGTCAAAGCTTTATAAGATTAAACTAAAAGCTTCTTTGAGGTGACTAAAGTAGCTTTAGTTTATCTAATATTATAGTTTACTCTGTAATAAATTAAGCCACTAGCGTATGCATACCGTACTGTCTAAAATTTTGTCTTTATTTTATGCGTGATATATTATTTTATATTCTTTTTCCCTTCTCTGCTTACTATCATTACCTTCATAAAGTATATACTATAAACAATACTCTAGTTAGTATCTTAGTCGCTTCATCTTTTGTTTTTTACTTTTACAAATAAAACAATTTTCGCCAACCTATGCTTACGTTTTCTTCTCCTTATTTAGAATTAACGGGTTTTAAATTTAAAAACGCTTACGACTCATTTTACCAACAAAGGAAAATACAAACGAATGTATTATAACCTAATATTTATCCTATAAAAGCTATTTAATGTAGTTAATTTTCATTAAATAAAAATCAAAAATAAAACAAGAATGACTGATAGTAACACTTTTAATGCATGGGCTTGCGAAGGCAAAGGTAAACCGCTAGTTGAGATGCAGCTCCCATTGAAGCCCTGGGATGAAGACAGCATTGAATTAAAGATCACACACTGTGGTATCTGTGGTAGTGATGTTCATACTTTAGGTAAAAGCAAAAATAGACATGTTAATCCTGTTCGAACATTGAACATTATTCTCTTATAGACTCTGGTTGGTTCCCTACAGATTATCCATGTGTTGTTGGGCATGAAATTACTGGTGTTGTTACTAGAGTAGGAAAGAACGTAAGCAAACTAAAGGTGGGCGATCGTGCTGGCCTTGGTCCTTTATGTGGCTCATGTAAATGTTGCACAAGATGCTCTACAAACAAGGAAAACCTCTGCGCAGGAATGATTACGACATACGCTAGCAAATGGCCAACGGGTGATAAGACATATGGAGGTTATGCTGATAAGTGGCGTGGAGATCAACTCTTTGTGTGCAAGATCCCGGATAATATGACAAACGAAAATGCTTCTTCTTTCCTTTGCGCTGGTGTAACAACATATGCTCCTTTAAAACGATGGAATGTTGGTTCTGGTTCTGTTGTTGGTGTTTTGGGTCTTGGAGGCCTTGGTCACTTTGGTGTCATGTTTGCAAAGGCCATGGGTGCCACTGTCATTGCTTTGTCCTCAAGCGACAGAAAGCGCGATGTTGCCTTTGAACTTGGTTGTGATGATTATGTTGTTACTAGTGATGCCGAAGCAATGAAAAAATACGATAGCAAGTTAACTCACATCCTCTGTACTGGTGTTGGCGAAGACTTTACATGGGAGCCTTATTTTAGCCTTTTGATATCCGATGGTATATTCATAAATGTAAATGCTCCCGAGTTTTCGTACCCACCAATACCTTTGTTTATGCAAATAATGAAGCAAATTGCAATTGTCGGATCTTCATCCGGTTCTCCTTCAGCTATTGAAGAAATGCTTCAATTTGCTGCTGATCATAATATCAATGCTTGGTATAAGAAATATTCCATGAAAGATGTTAACAAGGCTATTGAGGACTTTAGGGCTGGACTTCCCAGATTTAGATTCGTGCTCGAAAATTAAATTATGAACAATAAACTCCTTTTTACTTCTTACATTACTGTTTGCATAATTGCTAGATAATGATTGTTCTTCATTAGCCAAAATGAAAAGAAATTTGAGATATGTCAGAAAATGTATAGGATTACAGGCATATCCAATCAAGTTTATCTTGGGTATGAGTACTTGAATGGTTTCGATGTTATATAGTCATTAACTTGTAGAGCATTAATCAATCTTGACTAAAGAGTCATCGTGTTGTTGTACATATCTGCTTAGAATTCTCCCACTATATTAGTATATGTGGTATGACCAATACTTTGATAATAGTTTAATAATGACTGGACAAACACAATAAAATTCTCTCAGCCGTCAGCTGTCTAGGGCTTTCGAAACATCGGTAAGCTTGTTTTGTCTCAATAGGTCATCACAGGATAGGAACGTGTTCATAGTTGAATATGGAATAGTCAACTGCAATCCAAATATTTGAATTTATTTTAATGTAATACTTGCATAATGAGTATCACAGAAAGGATTATATAGAGATCATGAAATGTACCCTCGAATGTGAGGACGATATAGACTGCAACATCTTTGTATTCTATAGTTCACAAAACTATTTCCAAATTTATTCCAAGAAAGAAAGCTTTAGAAACCTAGTACATTGTATCATCTGAGTATAATATGGTAATTGTACCGCTTGCTAATCAAGACAATGCCATAAAGAAGTATCTATTCTTTTTAAACAAAAAGCCACAAATGATTTTGGATTTTTATAAAGGCACTCAGATAATTGGGAAGAAAATTGATTATAAATATAACAAAGCTACCTTCATGACACGTATACCACGGTAATAAATATTACTTTTTTTTTATTTGTCTTGTTCTTTATACTTTTACCAAAATGAAATGATTATTTTTTTATGATTGAAGTTATTCATGCGTTTTCGTTACTTTATAGATAATTAGTGTAAAAACGAGGGTTACCAGATAGAATGTTATGCCTACATTGCATATCTCATTCTTTAATGATAAAAAAAAGGCATTTTGCATCAAGAGTCTAAGCATAGAAATGCTCTTTATTACTAACGTACGTTTAAACATTCTACTGATGATTTTAAGTATGTAATGCTGTAAAAAACTGTGCATGTTTATCGTTTAATGTTTTATTCATTTAATATTATTTTGATTGGTACTAATATCAGACTTTGTTTACAATTGCATTGCTCCTCCTCCCACTGTTCATGACTAATGAAATTCATAGTCATTTTACAAATGTTATTTGTGAAAATAGTGTGTTTAGGCCGATTTACCACTTTATCGTACTCTATTAACCCTTCAATAAAACAAACAGCATTTTTAAGCATGGTATGATTACTATTGATTTATTTTTGGAAGAGGGGAATCGTAATTTGCATGAATTTAATATAATCTTAATTCAGATTGGTTTTTAGAGAAAGTAGGTTTGCATTTATTATTATTATTTTTTTCACAACGCAGGATAAAGAAAAATTATTCATATTTAGCAGCTACATTTATCACCGCATCCGCATCCTATACACAAAAGTTATCTCAAGTTTAAATTTAAAAAAGAAAGAAAAAGGTACCTTGGCCAGAGCCTAAGAAATAGAAAGAAATGTTAAGGCAAGAAATTAAAGAACAATTGTACTCTTTTACCTTTGCATGCACATGTATCTGTGTGCTTTCCACAGCTTTCGCACTTGCAATTTTCACCACAGTTACAGTTAGAAGTATTACAGCTTAAAGACAATGGGTAAATAACAACCAACGAAATAGCATAGAAAGGGACCATATACTACTTACTTGCAGTTTTCTCTTTTACAAGGACAACCCATTTTTAAAACTAATGATTTTAAATGATAAAGAAAAAAGAAAATTTCACATAGTCAGGAATTTTCTCATATTTATGCTTGAGATGAAACAAGAGAGGACCTCATCGGTTAAATGATATATGTATTACGAATCAAGCGTAATGTTACGTCAGAATCAAATAAGTAAAGAAGAAAGGATAGATTTATTATATAAATATATAAAAGTACTGAATAATAAAAAAAGAATGAAACTAATTTGGACCTGTCATATACATGGAGCTAACACGTTTGGTTCTTTCTACGTCAGAAGTAGTGTTGTCAGAGGGGACGGTTGCATAATCAATACAATGTCTTGGGAAGACACCCTTTGCGTAGTTTCTAGTGATGTTGATACCTTGACACCAACCGTCATCATATTCTACAAGTAATTCAATACGATCTCCTGGTTCAATTTCTAATTCATCACTTAATGTAGGTATATAAGTTGCAATCACAGTAAAAGTGCCAAGTGAAGGAGTCTGTGTTTGCTCTTGAACAGGAGCCACAACAATTGGAGGAACAATTGGGTCGGTTGGTTGTACTGCAGCAAGAGATTGTTGTGATTGGTAATACTGCTGCTGCTGTTGTTCAATCATCTCTTTACTGTGATTATCAGGAGCAGCAAGGGCTGGTTCATAAGCACCATAAGCTGCTGGTACTACTTGTGGAATAGTCTCGTTATGAACTGGTTGAGAAGCAACGTTGTTGTTATTCTGATGTTCTGTATAGTCCTTGGGATCACCGCCGTAGCCTCCTGAGTATGGGTCAGCTCTGGTAGACATGCGTGCAGCTCGACTTCTCTTCAATTCTCTTCTTCTCTTTCTGCGAACAAATAAAAGTGCAGCTGCACCGATACCAGCTACAGCAACAACAGCAACAATACCTCCAGCAATAGCGCCTGTAGATGAACTTGATGAACTAGAGGAAGCAGCTGCTGAGGCTGTGGTTGAGCTGGAAGAAATGGCACTACTGCTCGTTAAGCTTGCAGTGATACTGTTGGCGCTTGATATGGTTGGTGTAGCGCTAATACTACTACTGCTGTTACTACTAATACTACTGGTAGGAGCAGAAGTAGTACTGGCTACTGTAGTAGGGGTAGGAGCACTTGTACTGGAAGGGGTGCTGTCACTGTTTGCGCTGGTAGTTGTAACACTAGCAGGTTCTGTGCTTTTAGCTGAACTGTGAGTAGTTGATGCGCTTTTCTCTTTTGTTGTTTTCTTTTCTGAGTGTGTCGTTGTTTTCTTTTCGGTACGTGTAGTAGTCTTTTCTTTACTAGTACTACTGTCTTTATCAACTATATAAAATAATGATCAGTAGCTTGATTCTATCTTGTCTTCCTTTAGTTTACATGCTCCTGTATCTTCATTTTGAAAATTGATAGCTCGTTTATCAGGTATCCACATTGCATTTGCCGTTGTAATGAGACCAGCTAAGGTTAACCACTTGGACATGTCATTACTGTTCATCTTTTATAAAAAGGAGTGGAAAGTGAAAGTGTGGTATTTTAAAGAAAGTAAATGACCACTTTGTTTTGATAATGAGTGATAAAAAGAAAAAAAGAGAAAAAAAGAGACAAGGAAAGGGTAGTGTAAGGCGAGGAGTATTCATATTTTTGGTATATTGGAATGAGTTTATAATATGTGGTACAAGAGATATTCATTGTGTAACATAATATATAAACAAGATCGACATCCTTAGCTTTCATTTATTAATGTAAAAGGCCAAACAGTGAAAATAATGGAAAAGCAAGATGAATTCATATTATTTTTTTAACAAGCTTTACATGCTATTAAAGTAAAATGGTGATTAGATTGCATCAGTTACGAGGTTATTCTTTTTGTATAACATTACAAAAGACACTAAAGCTATTTTTCATTCGTGAACAATAGGAAAGTTCAGATGCAACGGGTAATCAATTCAAAGATGCAGCAACTTGTTAAAAAAAAAGCACCTTAATACAGACCCCCTTTTTTAATAAACAACTTTTTTATATAAGTAACTTTATCTGCCGTTTTTTTTTTAAAAAAAAAAGTATGTAGTACGTTATTTATGAAACTTACTCAAAAAAAATTTTCTTTTATTAAATGCTCTCATCTTGTTTATCATCCTAAAGATCTAACTTTTTTTTTTCTTTAGTTTTAATTTTTTTTAAAAAAAAAAAAGTAATATTTTTCATTCAGTAAAATAAAAAACCAATAATATTTTATAGATCATCTACTTTTTAAAGTTTATTTATGACATTCTTTGCATTAGTATAAAGTTGGAATCCTAGGCTTACTAAAGATAGCAAGCATTACAACATCTATCCCTTGCATTAAAAAAGCAGTACGTTCAATCTATTGTTAAAATATAACTCAGCAAGACTGTAACTATGACAATCAACAATGAGATTGAATGATTATTGCCGATAGTGCCTTGGTAATCCTATAGAATAAATACCGATCATAAATACAAATATGATTCTTTACCTTCAAGACTAGGGTTTATTTCTTTCTCCTTTCATTAAATGCCCTAATTAGCAAAAGTAACTTATTAATCTCAACTCCAAACTTATTTTACTATTGTTCTCTTTTATCTTACACAATCAGAAAGGCCGATTTTATAGTTTTACAATAATTTTTTATTTTTTTAACAAATTAAATATGTATTAATTACAGTGGGCTGTAACGAAAAAGAAAAAGGATGATTAGATTATGCTTTACATGATAAAAAAAAGGGAAATGAGTGATGAGAAAAATAAAGGATGACATTTAAAGTAAAGGAGCAATTGAGGGATTTTCGATATTAAATGTGATAGGTTCAGCACCTAACATGGGTGAAGAGGATGCGGATGAGGTTTTGGAAGGTGATGAGGAAGAGGGAGAGGACAAGGAAAATAAAGAACCAAAGGAAGCCAAGGTTTGATTGAGTGCAACCATATGTGAATGTTCAATGTGATACTTTAAGCCATTCAAATTCTTGTAGCGTTTTCCACAATCACCAATGGTGCACTGGTATGGTTTAGAGGCAAGGTTTTCAAGGTCATCATTGACAAGATTACAATGACCATGTTGGTTATGATATTTAAGACCATTAGGATTTTTATAAGCTTTGTCACAACCAGCTACAGGACATTTATAAGGTTTATCAGCATTCAAATCTATAATACAGAGTCAGTTTCAAGCTACTACTGGTGTGTAAAAGTGATCACATACTCAAGTTAGCACTTGCTAATATAGCTCCGGCTTGTGCAAGGAAATCTTCATCGGTGATCAGAGAGGAGTGTATTTCAACATTATTACCAAAAGGGGAAGCCAACGCTAATTTTTTCACAGCCGACTGTGTCAAAAGTTCGAGTGCATTATTGGATGAAGTGCTCACTTGGCTGAAAGGTCTCTTTCTTCCGGAAAGCTTTTTCGATTCTTCTTCTATATTGTCTTCATCATCAGAAGAGGAGGAAGAACTACCAGGTTTATAAAAATCAGATAAATAAGCAGCTGCTTTCTTCTTTAACATATCAATGTTTTCAATCTTATTAGGCTCTCCAAAGTCAGATGCAACTTCATTGGTAGGTGAGAGAGAGGAGTAGGAAAGAGAAGACCAAGAATCATTTTCACTATCGAATAGACTGCTGTCTTCATCATCATCCAAGCAAACATGACATTCTTCATAGTGTTGTAATAAATCATGAAGATCGTTCAATACAAGACCGCAGCAAGCAAAGTCACGACAGAAGGAAGCCTCGAGATCTTTGGATTCAAAAGTATCTTTTATATCGTTTTGAGGATTACAAAATTGAAAATCATAAGTACTATAAACGCGTTTAATTAATAACAAGTTTTTTAAAGTCTTTTTTTATGCCAACTTACTCAAAATTAATATCTTGCTTTGGAATTGTAAGAGTACTCATACGTCTAAGAGGATAATTGTATTCAAGAGGGACAGGCATTTTTGAGTAAAGTTAGAGAAAGAGGTTGATTAGATATTGCAAGTTTTTTTTTTTTATAAGAAAACAAAAAGCTTAAATAAGGTGAGCTCTTTTTATAATAAATCAACAAAAGAATCCCCGACATCTTTCTGTATCTTTAGTACGGTGTTTCAATCTTGATTTTTTTTCAATTGACGACATCTTATTTATTGGTTTTCAATGGATAACTTTCAAATAAAGAAGTTTTTGGTTATTAAAAAGAGAGAGAGAGATTAAAGTAACATTATTATTGTGAGAATGCATTTTGATAAATACTTAAAATGTGCATTTTAACATAAAAAATTAAAAGAAAATCATTAAATGGCAACACTCTCTCTTTGTTCGTGTTGGTTTCTGCTTATTTCAATATGAATTTAATCATTTAATTATTTCTTTTGGTTCTTGTTTGGTATTTTATAACAGATTTCATATGTCTTTACGTTTTCGGCAAAAAGCTGATTTCAATTTGTAAGGATAGAGACAGCGTTACACTAACTTCTATTTCCGAATGTTATACAGTCAGAATTCATTGAAGGGGCGGAGGAAACAGCTTAAGGGAACTGACTGTCAAAATCGTTTGTGTAAGACGACAAAAAAGAAGAATGTAAAATAAGGTTTTTCTTTTATTTTATGAAAACTAAGCCTTGTTATAAAGCTAGACTTGTAAAGTATTAAATGATGAAAGTCTGAGCAAAGTGGTGTTGTGCCTAATCCAGATTAGTTAATATGAAATGAATATATCCAATTATATAGTTTATTGTTTTTATTTAAAGCAAGCAATATGAACTCCGAGTTACAAAGAATCGCTTTATCCGATAAAAGTTGAATTTTTCGGTGGACAACCCAACAAAAAGTGTTGATAAATAGTGTGACAAGTGACACTATCTAAACAGAGTACAAATAGAAAGTATATACAAAATAATAATCCAAAGCCGATAGCAAGGTACTGAGATACTTGTTTAGAGAGAAAAAGAAAATAATACCATGTTACAATAGGCAAGTTTTAAACTCCATTTTATTTGTCCCTTTCTTGTATAATCGTTACCTTATTACGGAGTCGAATTTCGGATGTTTGTTATATGATTACCAAGAAAAAAAAAAAAAACCTATGAGTTCATATTAATTGAGATTATAAATGCCGCTTCATAATAAAATAAAGTCCGTCTGTCAATTGTGATTCGATCTCTTACAAATATTTCTCTTTTTCTTGAAATAAAACATGACATTTCTTGTTTCTATAACTAAAGATGAGCTACGTACGTTTAAATAAATGTAACACAATTTCTTTTGATAGTATCGCAGTCAAATAGCTTGACTTTAAATGATATGCTCTCCGCCTTCTTAATCATTGTTAGGGAACAGTTCATATTGTTTGCATTCTAGCATTGGGAATAGTATCTTTTTAATATGGTAATCGTAATGCTTTTAAAAAGAAAAAGAACTATTTTTTTATCGTTACATGCCGATTCATTTTAGGTTGCTTACCGTTATACTATAACAACTTTTGATCTTGTACAGATCAAATAACAAATGCAACCAAGATATCTTTATTATCATTTAGAGAAAACCTTTTTTTTTTGTATGCTTCTAATAAAAATTGATCACGAAGAGCTCAGAGTTGCATTAGACCCATATTGATTTCATACGGAGAATAATGCACATTTTAATGAGAAAAGAAAATATTTTGCATGAATACTAAATTCTTGGAGCGCAAATAATTTGCAAATCCAGGTTTGATAAACTGCAATAGGCAACAAAGTGTAATTATCCGTCTCTTTCCCTTGTTATTGAGTTGCTTAACAGTATACCTGAGATATAAAAAAAAAAATGCGGATAATCTATTTAAGACTAATGTATTAAGAAACTGAGTACGTCAATTTCTTGAAGTACTTTAAGCATACTTGATATATTGATTTTTATTCGAAACAAAATAGGGATTTTGTTTTGTTTACCAACTTGTCGTATCTCGTGAACTATCGTTTAAACTTAATATTCCTGTAATCTGTCTCATGTAATCCCTAATGTCTTTTATATCCACTGCAAAGTAAGATCAATGTAGATTCAGGCACAGAAATGCCCATCCGAGGAAGGACAAGATTATTAATTGTAAACAAGTAAGTTATTACAATTTATCTGGGTACAAACAGCAGGAGGGAGGCTTCTCTTCCACTATCAGATGTAAGCAATCTCAGGAACTTTCCAAACTTGGCATATTGCTTCATAAAAATTTTGCATGAATATTTAAATCGAGTTTTATAGAGTATTCGATAGACTTACATCCACTCAACCTACAATGATTCAGGAACGGACAAGTTTGGAGCCTACATGAACCAATGAATCGACTTTAAATATTTTTCATTTGATTGGTTATTCATGGCTGGTGTAACTACAAAAAGTTGAATTCTACTCACATGATTGGAAATTGTAAGTTTAGCAACTGCTCAACAAAAAAAAGAAAAAAAAAAGAAAAGAAAACCCTTTTTGTAGTTTTAGTAATTCCATGTGTCGTTTATTGTACTAACTGCTTGTACTCCCTAAGCAGCTCAAGTAGGCAAGAAACCGATACGAAAAAAAAACCCCCATTTTTTTTTTTATTAAGCGTGGCTTTTTAAATAACGAAAGTTTTTAACATCACAAACTGAGGACCTACAAAGGAATAAGGCTTTCAAATGCACATCAAAAGATGAACAATTCTAAATAGAGAAATTTATGCAATTATGTAGAGTGGAAAAATATGTACGACGACATATTATAACGTTTGTTTATTTGTTTTGTTTCAAGGCTGTATTTGACCTAGAACCTTTCATAATCGCATTTTTCTCCATCATCCAATTGAGACATGTATGGTGAAATAAAAATGATTCTCAGGCTGTTTATAGATATAAAGTGTGTGTATTGTAAATTAGCAAATAAAATAATAACTTTATAATAAATAGCATTCATTAATTGAGGAGCCTAGTTGAGAGAAAGATATTTGCAATTTATGAACATTCAAAAACTTATCTAGGATCATACAACTCACTAGTCGAATTAAATTAAACTTGAATAGCTTACAAGAAAGAAACAATACTAGCGAGAAGTACTTTATAATTTTTTCATATTCTAAACATACATTAAAGCATTATAAAATTGTATAGTTATCCATTTATTGTCATCAACACAGCAAATTGAATGAAACAATAATTTTGATTACATATATTTCAGAAAGAGGTTGTTAGTATGTTGATCTTGCATTTCAATAATAAACCTCTTAGCTTCACAAGGATAATTCTATACAAAGTAGCATACAACCCTATTTATCTACGCATCAAGATAAATATATTCTTTGCAGACATATTGGATGGAATTTACATCTCTCAAAAAGTTATATTAACAAGCATTGTCCCTTTAAAGTCACTACATATTCAGCTTTGTCTTTAAGGCTCATTTTGAGGTTATTTTAAAATAAAAACCTACAATATCATAAATCATGTAAATGTATACAAATTCAATACTCTTTGCTTGTTTATTAAGTTCATTTTTAATATTCAATAAGTGTCGTCTATAATATACATAGCACTTCCTTTATCTTATTTGTAGTTTAACATGACAAACTTGCTTTAGTGAAAAGATAAGAAGTATATATTGTTCTTGGCAAATTGGCTATAAATAACCATGGATTTGAGTAAAACTGACAACTTTACTGGACAACATATAATGAGTAGCCATTATTCATAGCATTATATGTGTATATTAAACACTTGTACTTATAGATTGACATAAAGGGAGACATAAATCATTATAGTTGCTTCAAAGATCAATTCAGGTTAATTATTTCTATAACTTCATTAACCAATTAAAATTGGTTAACGCGAAGTGGCTTACTCTTTCCAACATTTTCGAATTTTTTAAAAAAAAAAAACAAACTATACTTTTTTTACGTCTTTACAACCAAAGCTTAAAACAAGTCGCTGTGAGGAAGTTTAACAACCACAATAGTCAGTTTCATACACAAGCGCAAATGTCAGATGCCAAGGATATATTAAGAGACCGCTATTTGCAATTATGGCTTAATGTCGTAAAGGAAACGCCAAAGGTTAAGCTGCATATGCATGGAGGAATTACAGTTGAAGGAAAATTATGCGCTACCGACAGTGAAAATAACCGATTTAGAATAGAACAGCTAGAATCGCCACTTGGTGTATACCAGAAAGCAGTGATTCGTGGAGATGACATTGATGTTATTGAATGGAATATCTGATCAACTAGTTGTTTAATAGTTTTTTTTTTCTTATATTATTCTCATAACAATACAACCCTTAGGGACTTGTTAGAAATAATAAAACGGAAAAAAAAAAGAAGGTAGAGGTCTGAGTAGATTACGACCATAGCAAAAAAAAAAAAGAAGAAGAGGTTTTACAAATACTTTTACAGAACTTGTGTTATTTACACTGTCTATTCTTTTGCTTTAATAAAGAACATCTGATTTATTTATTTTCTTAAAAAATAATCGCATACAGCGCATCATTTGTAATGTAATTTTAGATACATGCTTAGCAATAGAAGGAAAAGGCTTCCGCTTGTTAGTTTTTATTGTGTTACAATTTTGTATTTCTTAGATTCGGCTTTTGATCACAAACTTAATCAACTGGTGAAACCAAGAGAACAGATGACAGCTTTTAATTAAATCAAGGCATAAATAACAAGACAGTTCATGTTTATACAAATATGGCCGCCACAAATCTTTACAAAAGAGAATAAGCTCTGATAAGTTGTCAACATTTTAGTAGAAATGTCTTGATTTACTAAATCTTTTGCTGCTGAATTTTGACTTCATGTTTCTTTAAAACAACAAGTTCTGAGGATGATTCACGAAAGATTTTGTGGATCCAAAACATACGAGAAATTAGTATCTGGTTTCCAAACATGTATTAAAGTAGATCACGAGAAGGAATACGATCCGAGATGACGAAAGACTCAGGGGTAAAATAAAAATAAAAAAGATACTCCGAACAAGTCAAAAGCATTTGCAGCCGATACCGAAAAGAAGGAAAAAAAAAAAAAAAAAAAAAAAAAAAAAGACAAATAATTCCGAGGGCTTGCAGAAGAAAATGTCGTGTGAGTCACCGAGTCATACTAATTTTGATAATGATCTCCATGACAACGATTATTATATGGTTTATAGAATAAATCAGAAAGAGAAGGTAACCAATATGATGAAGATGTATAAAAAAGAAGCGTCATTATTTTTCTAAATAGATCAACAAAGAAAGTTGACAAACTATCCTTCCTTATAAGACACCCTGTAGTTATCGTATATCCTATTTTTACATAAAGAGTTAATGAATAGCACATATTCCACATGCTCTTTAAGCATTTTAGATTTTTTATAAAGGCAGTAGCGTATTATCTATGAATATTTGCGAAAAAGATTTACAATATAATTGGTATAAATGACTGTAGCAGTTTTTTGAAATACAATGTGATTTTATAATTGATTATTCATTCCTTAAAATCTTTTTATGAATGACTGTCTTAGAGGAGGCACTGATTAATAATAAAAAAGAACTGCTTTGAGCTTGCTATGTGCTTTCTTTTAAGTTCTGCTAAACTTGATAACAATTAGGAGAAAAGTGTCATAGAAAAAGGCATGTAGCTCACTAAAAATAATTAGAAAAAAAAAAGTTGAAAATAAACAAAAGTGGTTGACGAATGTGTTTTAATAAGCTAATATGGCCAAAAGTAAAATATTTAGCAAGAGCTTATGCTAATAAAATGCTATAAATGCTATTCTACCTTATAAAGCTGTACATATCATCAATAATAGCAAAGGATAAGATTGATTCATAATATAGCAACTTAAATATTTAACACTGCTTGGAATCAAATGATGAAACAAGAATTTGTGCCTGTTTCATCTTATAGTCTCGGCTTTAGTCTAATAAAACAGATTAAACCGGACGCAGATAGAGGCAAGTGTGTTGCATAAAAGTCAAGATTATCTAAACCAATAAGCACCAGTTCAATAATTGATCTTAAAAATGAAACTCAGGGTATTTTCAATCCTGAAAAGTACACTATTTCCAGAAATTAAAGTCGCCGTGACTTGTCGCAATTACGTATAAATTGTATTATAAAATTCTACAAAATGCGACTTCAATTTCTGGAAATAGTGTAAAGTTTTATGTTTTGTGCTTATATGTTCAAATCAGTTTTTAGCTTCATGAAACAAACATGAAAGCATCTCTGTGACATGAAAGAAGATAGCAAGGGTTTATATTGTTAGTTTAAATAATACCGTTTAAAATTATATTTGATCATCTACTCTTTATATACCCAGATGCTAATCATCTTAGATGACTACTATAATGTGTTATGAGCCTATTTTAACTTCTCATAAATTTATATATGCTTGATATAATATAAGCTCTAAAAACATAAAATATAAAAGGTGAGCCACAGAATATGTCAAGTGCACAGCAAAAGCGTATTTATCAAAAGGGGGGGTTTTTTTTTTTTTTTTTTTTTTTTTTTCAGTACAACAAAAGATCATGTTCTGAGCTTACACGCGTCCATTGAAATAAAAGTACCAATCGGTGATACAATAAAGTTATAGTTTTTCTGTGAATGAATTGCATTCGAGTATTTTAAAAAGAAAATAAGTCAGTGCGAATGAAGCTATAAGAAAATCATAATACTCAATAAAATGAACTAATCCATTAATCACTTTTGAAATTAAAACTTGTCATGCAATTGACAGATCCTTGATCTTGTGTAATAAATCCTTAAAAGTCAATCTCTCCGTTTCCCACCCCGTTCCTTTTTTTCCCGTTGATTTAGATTCTGGATCGGCAAATGCTTACAACTTGATCAATGACCAATAAAGGATGATTGAAGTGGTCTGAGAGTAACAGGTTTCATTTTAGGTATTAATAATTTATCTTTGGTTTATTATCTTTCTCTATGTTTTCTACTCTTCGTGATCAATTGCATCATAGGTAATAACACTAGTTTATTATTTCACAACGCGATCATTTTGATGGGACTATATGAATAATAACACACTTTTATAATATATCAGACGCTTTCACTTTCGATAAAGAGGCTATTGTTTATTTTCAGATTATTACAGTATAATCTGTTTCTCTGACAAACAGTATTCATTCTTCCCAGTTGATAGAGTATGAAATGCGACTGCTTTTTTAGGTTACACTAAATGCACAGTCAATCTAAAAGCATGAGTAATGTGGCTTGTTCATCTATCATCTTCCACAGCAGGAAGATTCTTTTGTATATATTAAAATTTGTAGCTTCATCATAAAATCAAAAGTAAGCACTATAAAAACAGGTACATCTTAAGCTTTATATTATTCATTTGACTATGTTTCAGAGTTATTTTCATGGATTTAAGATGAAAATCAAAGTAGCGGTCATTCAATTGTGAAAAAAAGTTTTTTTCCTCGAAAAAAGTATAAAAAGGGTCAATGTTTTCAAACCATTGAACTTTTCAGCTCCTTTGGCTGACGATCCCCGGAACACACTTTTTTTTTATACTACAAATAAATCCCTCTTCTTCTTTTTTCTATTTAAAGAACTTCATTGTGTATCAACGTCAACCACGTGTAAAAAGTTTATTCATTCTCTCTTCATTGACAAGTCTTTAAAAGTGTAAAATATATAAGCGGGATATAATCTGACATTCATACTAACCATTGTCTCAGTCCTCCTGCTTATATAAACCCTATCTTCCGTTCTAGTATAAAAAAGTAGCAAAAAAAAATGGCATCTAATATTCCTGCTCCTCCTGTTACCTTAATGGGTACTGCTTCTGCACCTACCATGATTGGTTCTCACATTACGGCTCCTGCTGCCAATGCTACTCCCATAAGTCGTTCCCCTCGTTCTCCCACAGCTCCCCACCGTCCTGCTGCTGCTTTAGAAGATCCTAAGGATGTTACTACTGCTGCACTCGTTTTAAAGGACGGAACCAGTTTCCAGGGTATCTCTTTCGGTGCTGAAAAGAGTATTTCTGGTGAATGTGTGTTTCAAACTGGTAAGTGTTTATTTTAAGAAAAATGCGGGGAAGCATAAGCGCTGGAAAAAAATTGAATTAAATTATTTTCCTAATTAGGTATGGTCGGATATCCCGAATCTATGACCGATCCTTCTTATCAGGGCCAAATCTTGGTTGTCACTTTCCCTCTTGTTGGCAACTATGGTGTTCCTTCTCGTTCTGAAATGGACGAAATTTTAAAGGATATTCCTTTGAGATTTGAATCAAGCCGTATTCACATTGCTGGTTTAATTGTCGCAAATTACTCTCAAGATTATTCCCACTACCTTGCTGATTCTTCTCTTGCTGCTTGGTTAAAGGAATATGATGTCCCAGCTTTATATGGTATTGACACTCGTGCTTTGACAAAGAAAATTAGAAGTGAAGGTGTCTTGTTGGGTAAGATTTTGTTCCCCAAGACCTCTTTTGGAAATGGTGCTTTGGAATCTGCTGCATCTGCCCTCGGTTTCTCCTCCTCTACAGAATCAACCACGGATCGCTGGATGAGAGATTATCAAAATGTTGATTGGGTTGATCCTAACGAACGCAATTTGGTTGCTGAAGTTTCTACAAAGGAAGCCAAGGTTTATTCTCCTGAACCTGCCAAGGCTATCAAGTTGCCCTCTGGTCGTACCATGCGTGTGATTGCTGTTGATATCGGTATGAAGTACAATCAAATTCGTTGTTTTGTTTATCGTGGTGTTGAGCTTAAGGTTGTTCCTTGGGATTATGACTTCCTTGCTGAACCTGAAGATTCATATGATGGTCTTTTCCTTTCCAATGGTCCTGGTGACCCAACCACCATTGACATTACTATCCAAAGAGTCCGTCAATATATTCAAAACATCAAAAAGCCCATCTTCGGTATCTGTTTAGGTCATCAAGTAATGGCCCTTGCCGCTGGCGCCAAGACCATCAAGATGAAGTATGGTAACCGTGGTCACAACATTCCTTGTACTAACATGATCTCTGGTCGTTGTTACATCACCTCTCAAAACCACGGTTATGCTGTTGATGCTTCCACTCTTCCCGAAAACTTTGAAGAACTTTTTGTTAACGCTAACGATGGTTCCAATGAAGGTTTGATCCACAAGAGCTTACCCATCTTCTCTGTTCAATTCCATCCTGAATCAACTCCTGGACCTCGTGACACTGAATTCTTGTTTGATGTCTTTATTACCAACATCAAGGATTGCGTTGAAAACAACAGCTTGGTTCCAGTTAAGATGCCTGGTGGTGTCAAGGCTGAAAATATCAAGAAGAATCCCAGAGTTAATGTTGAAAAGGTTCTCGTTTTGGGTTCTGGTGGTTTATCTATTGGTCAAGCCGGTGAATTTGATTACTCTGGTTCTCAAGCTATCAAAGCCTTGAAAGAAGAAGGTATCTACACCATCTTGATTAATCCCAATATTGCTACCATTCAAACCTCCAAGGGCTTGGCTGATAAGGTTTACTTTTTGCCTGTCACTCCCGAATTTGTACGCAAGGTTATTGAATTTGAAAAGCCTGATGGTATTTATGTCACTTTTGGTGGTCAAACTGCTTTGAGTGTTGGTATTGCCATGAAGGATGAATTTGAAGGTTTGGGTGTCAAGGTTCTTGGTACTCAAATCGATACCGTCATCACAACCGAAGATCGTGACCTCTTTGCCCAAGCACTTTATGAAATCAATGAAAAGTGTGCTCAATCTTCCTCTGCTGTCACTGTTGAAGAAGCACTTAATGCTGCCAAAGAAATTGGTTATCCCGTTATCTGTCGTGCTGCTTATGCTCTCGGTGGTCTTGGCTCCGGTTTCGCTGATAATGAAAAGGAGTTGGTTGATCTCTGTCACAAGGCATTTGCCGTCTCTCCTCAAGTACTTATCGAAAAGTCTATGAAGGGCTGGAAGGAAATTGAATACGAAGTTGTTCGTGATTGTCAAGATAACTGTATCACTGTCTGTAACATGGAAAACTTTGATCCTTTAGGTATTCACACTGGTGACTCTATTGTCGTCGCTCCTTCTCAAACCCTTTCGGATGAAGACTACAACATGCTTCGTACAACTGCTGTTAATGTCATTCGTCACTTGGGTGTTGTTGGTGAATGTAACATTCAGTATGCCTTGAATCCTTTCTCTAAAGAATACTGTATTATTGAAGTCAACGCTCGTTTGTCTCGTTCATCTGCTCTTGCTTCCAAGGCCACTGGTTACCCTCTTGCCTTTGTTGCCGCTAAACTTGGTTTGGGTATTCCTTTGAATGAAATTAAGAACAGTGTTACTAAGGTCACTTGTGCGTGTTTCGAGCCTTCTCTTGATTATGTTGTTGTCAAGATTCCTCGTTGGGATCTCAAGAAGTTCAACCGTGTAAGCACTGCTTTGTCTTCTTCTATGAAGTCTGTTGGTGAAGTTATGGCTATCGGTCGTACCTTTGAAGAAACAATCCAAAAGGCAATTCGTGCTATTGATTACCACTTCCCTGGTTTCAGTAAGGTAAAAAAAAAGAAAAAGAAAAAGAAACATCAGGGCGCTTTGAAAACTCATTTTATATTTTTTAGAACGATCAAGTTGCTGATGCTGATGTTGACTTTGAATTGATGAATCCTTCTGATCGTCGTTTGTTTGCCATTGCCAATGCTATGCACAAGGGCTACTCTGTTGATAAGATTTGGGAAATGACCAAGATTGACAAATGGTTCTTGAATAAGCTTCAACGTATTGTTAACTTGGATGGTCGTCTTGGAGGTTTCAACAAGACCAACGTTCCTGGTAATTTGATCCGCTCTGCAAAGCAACTTGGTTTCTCTGACCGTCAAATCGCTCAACAATTGAACAGTAACGAGTTAGCTGTTCGTAAACTTCGTCAAGAATACGGTGTTACTCCATTCGTGAAGCAAATTGATACAGTTGCTGCTGAGTTCCCTGCTTTCACCAACTACTTGTACATGACTTATAATGCTGTCGAACACGATGTTGAGTTTGAAGACAAAGGTATTATGGTGCTTGGCTCTGGTGTCTACCGTATTGGTTCTTCTGTTGAATTCGATTGGTGTGCTGTACGTGCTATTCGTACTATTCGTGAAAAGGGTATTAAGACCATCATGGTCAACTACAACCCTGAGACCGTCTCTACTGATTATGATGAAGCCGATCGTCTTTACTTTGAAAACATCGATCTTGAACGTGTCTTGGATATTTACGAAGCCGAAAGATCCTCTGCCGTTATGATGTCCATGGGTGGTCAAACCCCCAATAACATTGCTTTACCTTTGTATCGTCAAAACGTCAAGGTCCTTGGTACCTCACCTGAAATGATCGATAACGCCGAAAATCGTTACAAGTTCTCTCGTATGTGTGATAACATTGGCGTGGATCAACCTCTTTGGAAGGAATTAACCAGCTATGAAGAAGCTGAGGTATTCTGTGAAAATGTTGGTTTCCCTGTTCTTGTGCGTCCTTCCTATGTCTTGTCAGGTGCTGCTATGAATGTTGTCTTCTCCAAGGATGACCTTGCTTCTTACTTGAAGGAAGCTGCTGCTGTCTCTCGTGATTACCCTGTTGTGATCTCCAAGTACATTGAAGATGCCAAGGAAATCGAAATGGATGCTGTTGCCCTCGATGGTAAGATGATTATGCATGTCATTTCTGAACACGTTGAAAACGCTGGTGTTCACTCTGGTGATGCTACCCTCATCTTGCCACCTCAAGATTTGGATCCCGAAACTGTTCGCAAGATTGAAACTGCCACTGCCAAGATTGGTCGTGCCTTGAACATCACTGGTCCATTCAACATTCAGTTCATTGCCAAGGATAACGAGATTAAGGTCATCGAATGTAACGTTCGTGCTGCCCGTTCGTTCCCCTTCGTTTCAAAGGTCTTGGGCGTTGATTTGGTTGAGATGGCTACTACTGCCATGCTTGGTCTTCCTGTTAATCCTTATCCCAAGATTGACATCCCTAAAGACTACGTTGGTATCAAGGTCCCTCAATTCTCTTTCAGTCGTCTTTCTGGTGCCGATCCCGTTTTGGGTGTTGAAATGGCTTCTACTGGTGAAGTTGCTTGCTTTGGTAAGGATAAATACCAAGCTTACTTGAAGTCTTTGTTGGCTACTGGATTCAGCTTGCCCAAGAAGAACATCTTGCTTTCTATTGGTTCTTATAAGGAAAAGCAAGAGTTGTTGCCTAGTGTTCGCAAGTTGCATGAATTAGGATACAATCTCTTTGCTACCACTGGTACAGCCGATTTTATTTCTGAACACAACATTCCTGTTAAGCACTTGGATACCTTGGATGGTGATGGTGATGATAAGTTGAAGGCCGAGTACTCTCTTCAACAACACTTGTCCAATAACTTGATTGATTTATACATCAACTTGCCTTCACGTAACAGATTCCGTCGTCCTGCCTCTTACATGTCAAAGGGTTACCGTTCTCGTCGTATGGCTGTTGATTACTCGGTTCCTCTTTTGACCAACGTTAAGTGTGCCAAACTCTTCATTGAAGCATTGGCCCGTAAGAAGGATCACGAAATCTTGACTGTTGATTACAAGACAAGCCACACTCAAGCACAACTTCCTGGATTGTTCAACATCAATGTATATGTTGAAAACAGTGATGAATTCTCTGCTGTTGCTAAGGCCTCTTTGTCTGCTGGTTTCACTACGATCTCTCCTATCGTCCGAGATGTCAGTGACGAAGTTTCTCTTGATAAACTAAGTGATATTGCTCGTAAGTCTGCTTACACTGATTACTTGCTCAATGTTACTGCCACTGATGACAATGCTGCTGATGTTGGTAAACACGCTTCTGATGCTGCTGTTCTCTACATCAACACAGATCGTATTGAAGCTGGTAAAGTATCCGTGTTTGATGCTGCTTTCTCTTCATGGCCCGAACACCAATTGGTAATGACTGACGCTAAGGGTACTGATCTCGCCTCTATCTTGCTTTTGGCTTCTCTTCACAACCGTGTCATTCATGTTACCAATGTAATCAGCAAGGGTGATTTGGCATTAATCAAGATGAGTAAGAAGAAGGGATTGGCTGTCACTTGTGATGTCTCTGTTTACTCTTTGTTCTTTGCTTCTGAAGACTTTAATAATACCAAGCTCTTGCCTACCAAGAAGGAACAACAAGCATTGTGGAAACAATTGGATGTCATTGACTGTTTCACTGTTGGTTCCACTCCTCGTAAATTGGCTGCTGAACTTGGCCACGAGGTTGATGCTACTGCTGGTATCAGTGAATCCTTGAGTTTGCTTTTGACTGCTGTTTCTGAAGGTCGCTTGAATATCAAGGATATCACTGAACGTTTGTATGATAATCCCAAGTCTATCTTTGGTCTCTCTGCTCAATCAGATACCTTTGTTGAAGTTGCTATTGATCGTTCATCCGTTTGGTCTGCCAAGCCCAAGAGTTGGTCTCCTCTTGACGGAACCACCATTCGTGGTTCAGTTGAACGTGTTGTCTTGAACGAAACTGTCGTCTTCATGGAAGGCTCATTCGCCAAGGATGTCTTGTTAGGCCGTCATGTTTCTGTCCAAGCTCAATCCAGCAAGGAAACCACCAAGAAATCTGAAAAGCAACAGGCCAAACTCCAAAGCCAAAAGGCTGAAGAGGAAGAGGAAGAAACAAAGGAAGTCTCTGTTACTGATGAAGATGATCGTGTACGTCTTGCTGATTCTATTCGTTTGGCTGGTGCTGCTGATCAACAGCTTGTCTCTCTTCAATCTCCTCGCTATGAGGTCTCTGCTTCCCTTGCTCGCGTTGTCAGTCGCTCACCCTTCTACCGCAAGCACATTTTGCGTTCTTCTCAATTTGATCGTGATGATCTTCACCTCTTGTTTGCCGTTGCTCACGAAATGCGTAACTTGGTTGAGCTTTATGGCTCCATCAACCTGTTGCAAGGACGTGTTATTAGCACCATGTTCTTTGAACCTTCTACTCGTACATCTAGCTCCTTTGAAGCTGCCATGAACCGTCTTGGTGGTAAGGTTGTTTCTGTAAGTGCAACCACTTCTTCTGTTCAAAAGGGTGAATCATTGGCTGATACTGTCCGTACCTTGGGCTGTTATGCTGATCTCATTGTTCTTCGTCACCCTCAACCCGGTAGTGCTCAAATTGCTGCCAAATATTCCAAGGTTCCTATCATCAATGCTGGTGATGGTATTGGAGAACACCCTACCCAAGCTTTCTTGGATGTGTTTACTATTCGTGAAGAACTTGGTACTGTGAACGGTTTGACAGTCACTTTGGTTGGTGATCTCAAGAACGGTCGTACTGTGCACTCCCTTGTGAAGTTATTGACTTACTACCAAGTCACTATCAACTATGTCTCTCCAGAAACATTGACTATGCCAAAAGAAATCGTGGAAGCTGCTAAAGCTGCTGGTATCAAACAAAACTTCTACTCTTCTCTTGATGAAGTGATTGGTTCTACAGATGTCTTGTACATGACTCGTGTTCAAAAGGAGCGATTCGAAACCGAAGAAGAATATCTCCGTGTGAAGGACGCTTTTATTCTCAACAACAATGTCTTGAGTAAGGCTAAGTCTCAAATGATTGTCATGCACCCTCTTCCTCGTGTGAATGAAATTGAACCTGAAGTCGACTTTGATCAAAGAGCTGCTTACTTCCGTCAAATGAGATATGGTTTATATGTCAGAATGGCCTTATTGGCTCTTGTCATGGGTACTCTTCGCAACTAATTTTAATAACAAACAATTGCATCTCTGTACATTACTTAATAAAAAAAAAGGAAACTTTTTGTATCAAATAAACATTTGCCATAAAAATATAAAGTCTTTAATTTGTCCATAGAGCAGTGACTCATTTCCAGTTACTTTCTTCATTATACCGTGTCGACCGCGCCGATTTGCGAAAGTCAAAGTGTTTTTGCTGTCTTTAGTCATACTCAAGTTGCATTTGGGTCATTTTCAATTTGGATACTCACACTAGACCCACACATTTAGCTTCTTGTGAATTGACGCTCAAAACCTTAAAGATATCGCCGTCCATGTATTGTTCCATTGGCCTCTTCTTTCATCTTTGATCCTAAAAGAGTTTTTAGATTCTTTGTGCTCTTCTTTTTGATTTGGAACAGGCGAAACAATGTCTACAAACATCGTGCGCCCACTGCGGTCACGCAAAATGTAAATAAGTAAATAATTGTTTATTTGTACTTGAATCAGCACGCGCCCTGTTTCATTTTCTTTTTTTTTTTTTTTTTTTTTTTTTTTTTTTTTCTCCTAACAAACAAAAAAGATGCTTTCGTCCCTACTAAAAATCGAACAGCAACTGAAATGTGATATTTGGTATAGAGAAATAAAGAAGAAGAAATATTGTAACTAAATCTTTAAAAAGTACAATGACACTCAATCAAGCTACAGCAGTTGGAGAATGTGGACATCGCTTTTGCTAGTAAATTTAAACATGCTTTCACTCAATTGAACGAACTTAGCTGATATTTTAATAGTGATTGCATCTCTAAAAATCTGAGCCAAGCATCAAAGTGTCCTACTTGCAATACATCTGCAAAATCTGAAAATTTATGCAGAGATCGTTTGCATGATAATCTAGTAGATTATGTTGATCAGCTAAAGAAACTCTCACTTACTCATTCTCTTACGCCTATGGAACTTTCTTACCAAACCAGAAGCAGCCTTTACGAAACACAAGAAGAATCAAGCATTAATGACTTGGTAGGAAAAAGAAAACAGACAGAGAGCCTTTCTCCACGTAAAAAGCCTGCAACTGAAAAAAGCATCAACGCGCTTCTGGACAATTCGATGGACGTACTGGTACAGACCAGACAAAAAGAAGATGTAGGTATGGAAGATAGTAATATTGGAAGAACAGAGACTGCAGAAAACAATGCGACATCGCAAGTAAGAAATATAAAGATTATGCATTATAAATTACAAAAGAAATAGAAAGGTAATTAACAGGTATCTATTTATCTCAGGCTACAAGTAGTAATGAACAATGGAAATGCCCTGATTGCCTATTTTTAAACCCTGTTCATATACAAACCTGTGGTATATGTCGAAAGTATAAAAATACACCCGTCATTCAAAGCAAAGCAGGTGATACAATAGAAACAAGGCCTTCCACTATTTCTAAAGATGATCAAAGCTATGAACCAACAGTACTTGATAATGATCAGGTTAAAGAAAATGCCACAATAAAGCCACCCAAAACCAGAAGTCCAGAAAGTAGAAAATCAAAAGAGGTTCATGTCATGTATACTGGTCTGACGCCTGAAGATGATACAGCTCTTGATAAGTTGGTCAACCATACTCTTGATACAAAACTCAAGATATTTGTTCATTACAAGATGAGAGATTTTAATGATGTGACGCATATTATTACTAGTGTAGATAAAGATCAGTTGTGTAAGAGAACATTAAAGTACCTTCAAGGCATTCTCGAAGGCAAATGGATCATGACACCACAATGTAAATTGTAACCTTCTTTTTTCGTATGGCTTATGTGTTGCTTTTTGTAGGGTTGATCAAAAGTATTGAATCGCAACAATGGTTACCTGAAGACCTTTACGAGGTAAAAGGCGATCATGTGACAGGGACAACACAGGGTCCTTCCAGAGGAAGAGACAGACAAAAACATAACGTAAGCATTTTACCTGAATCATCATGAGATCTTCTTATATAATTTAAATAGAAAAATCCCCTTTTTGATGGTATGAAGTTTTACTTCTTCGGTGATTTTTCGGGAAAACATAACAAGAATGATTTACTTGTGTTATGTCGAGCAGGAGGAGCAAAAATATTGAGCCGTAAACCGAATGGGCTAGGACATCGCATAGATCCCGCTATTGATCCTTTAGATCCTAATGAACCTATTGTAATCATGTGCTTAGAAAAGAAGAAATCGACAAGTGCATGGTTATATGAATCTCAAGTTAGAGACCCCTCATGGATAATTGAATGCATTAGCAAATTGGCGATTGTATAATATATATTTTATGAAAAAATTGTATGCACAATTAAAAGGGGAAAACAGGTTTGAATGAACAAAAAAAAAAAAAAAAAGAATATATCGTCAAAATAAATGAGGGAAGCAAAGCAGGAATAAGTTAAAATATATATAATATCCATAAGAAAGAGGCATAAAAAAGAACACAATAAAACCATAAAGAATCGGTTGCTAGCTGTAACTAAAACTTGTATCAGCATTGGTGAAAATAAATAATAAGTGTTGAAAGTGAAGAGAGATTTAAACTAGATAATACATTGATATTTTCAGATATCAGCTTGAAACGAATTTTCCGGCATAGTAGATGTGTACGATAAAAATTGATTGGGTGGCGGCGTCGAGCAACTGGATGACTGTATAGTAGAGGAAGTGGTATCGGATGCTGATGCTATAGGATTGTATTGATGATCTTGATGGTGAGAAAGAAGATCCGCTGATGATGCTGTCGAAGGACGCATAAATACGGCAGCTGCTGCTGCTGCAGCGGCAGCGGCAGCGGCAGCGGCGGCATTAGACGAGGGGCTATTATTATTTTCGTGACATGGACTTACGCTCAATGCGCTAGGATAGTATCCAGTATTGTAGAATGGATAGTCAGAGTAACTGCCATGATTGGCTTGATTTTGTGCATAGAATAAAGTGGATGGGTGCGAATGTTGATTGAGTGGATGCATGGAACTAGAATGATGCGACTGTTGATAATCGTTTCTGTATCCACCTATCGCATTAGCAAAAGGATGGGTTTGAAGGGACGTATCATACGCACAATCCAAAAGCTCGTGGTCTTCTCGGTCATACATTGAGCTGAAATAAGGTTTTCTCGGCGAAGAGTTAGATGACGTGCAGGCATAATTTACGGGAGGCTCATAGCCGCTTACAGAAGAAGGTGGACCAGATGATAAATCACTTTCTTCCTTTAAAGATGACGGAGTGCATATGGTTGGGATACTGGAATCAAGCGAATAGGCATGTCTAGTGAATCGAGGAGGACTTGAGCTCTTGCCTAGCGAAGGACTATGTCCACTGTTACGACGAGTGATACAAAATGGGCAATGACGAACAAACCGAGCAACTAGTTCTTTAGGTATCCAAGAATATCTCCTACGAACCTAGTGTCATACAATTAATAAATAACTTTTTTTTTTAAAAAAAAAAATCTTACTAAAGCAGATGTTTTGTCACGTCCACCGTGATGGGCTTCTCGATGTGCCCTTACTAGAATGTCATATATTTGTTCTTTAGTAGCTACTGGCTTATTATCGTGGCATACTACTTCTGATGAGCCTGCTTGAAGTTGAAACATCTTCTTAACCCAGAAACGGAATTGAGCGGTTGAAATCGCGGTATTTCTTGGATCTCTCAGCACCTGTTGGATTTGTGCATAGCGATGTTGATCTACCAATGCCTTGTCCCTCTTCTTTGGGCTCAAGTTGTTGAGATAATCTTCAATAATAGCACTAAATTCCTGAATGGTAGGGATTTGATCATCATCATCAAAAATCTCATCAGGAGGAGTTGACTGAGAATAAAAGCGAGTACAGTTGTCAAAGCGATAACCACCATAAGGGTGATGGTAATATGATGATAAGGTTGAGTTCATAAAGAATATTATTTACTGAGTTGTTGTATATATAAAAAGAAAATAAGTCTGTAAAATACAGTTATATATATATGTATATATAATGGTATATAAGAGAATTAAAAGAGAAAAAAAAGGGCTTAGAAACGGGAAAATATAAAGGCTTTAATAAAAAGAAAGGGAAGAGAGAGAGGGAGGGGGTTGGGTTATTTCTTTTTGTAGAAAAAAGGGGGAAAAACATGTTAAGTTGAGAAATGCTGTGGTATAATATCAAGGAATGAACTATTTAATCGGAACTTTGTTCGTGTGGACATTTATTATTCATGCAGCCGCACGGACCTACCTTACATGTAACAAAAAAGGACAATCTGCTAGTAGTAAGGAAAAAAAGATAAAATATAACATACAGTGAATTAAAGCAATAACAGAAAAGTTTATTACCGAACGCCAATACTTAAAAAAATTACATTTACAGCTAGTTTAAACGCGTCATAAGTATATTACTCTCAAACTTTTTTGTTTTTATTGTTCTTTGCTAGTATGTGTGTTGTCCTGGACCCTGTTTTTATACTGTAATAGCCAATATACGTAAAGAAAGAGAAAATTATGATTTTTGGCGGGAAAATAGCCACAGGAGACGATCAGTTACATGAATTGTATTCACAGCTAGTCGATTAGAATAAAAACGCTTTTGGGCAATATATACAGATCTCAATTTCCACAGTGGTACATAGCTTTATTGTTGTTTGTATTAGTTTTCTGTTAGCTGTTTTTATGATATTTTTACGTAAATAAATAACTTTTTCGTTTCCCCTAAAGTACATGAACAATGTCTCCCCTTTCCGTATGCAGTATTAATAAGTAGGGAATAAGGGTAAGCTATTATATTATATTAATATGTATGCATAATACCGTGGCGCGTAACATTTCTGTTTGGGAGGAATTGTCATGTATAAAAAAAAAAAAAAAAAAAAAAAAAAAAAAACAGAAAATGAAAGGATGCAATTCCGGGCAGTAAATTCATCTGTCTTTTTGTGATTTCTGACGTTCCAGCATTATTTGCTATCGTCTTTACTTTACAGTTATTAGAAAGAATGTTTCTTGAAAGACATCTGAGAACAACACACCTTTTTTAGTGACTAGCAGAAAAAAACCTTTTTCTTTGGTCGCTCATACATGGATACCAGATAGAATACTTTTATTTGTGGACTAGAAGAGTTTATACATATATTAATAATAGATCGTATATTTTCTTTCAAATAAGAGAGGAGTTACAATCCTTCTCAGCTCGAGTCATTTTGTCTAGTGATGAATTTAATCTGCTTAATTCAAAGCATTTTCCGTCTTCTCTGCAGCTTCTTGAGACTCTACTGTTTGTTGAATTGTACCTTCGCCATTTTCAGCCACTTCCTTTTTTTGTGCTTTTTCAGCTGCTTCTTCTGTTTGTACATCCAAAAGTTCATTGGCTTCAGTCGTATGTTGATGCGCACCATTTGTTTTTGGTGTCTCTACTATTTCCATTTGCTCATCGTCTTCATATTCTAGTGATTCTGTTTGAATTTCTACATTATCAAAGATAAACGAGGCTTTGATCTGGTTAGCCTCGTTCTGAGTTGTGTTATTATCTGTACTTTTATTTACAAAATCTTTCCAAGAAGATGTAACTGTTATGATCTATAGATATAGGATCTGTTGAATATTCTCAAAGTAAACACTAAATCGTATATACATGTTACCTTTTCAAAAGCACGAAGATATTTGACATATGTTTTATAATGGTGATTTGGATTTACAATCAACTCACAGGCACGCTGGATTGTAAAAGGGCAACTAAGTACTGTAAGAGAAAAGTATTTTTTTTAGGTTGTATTATACTTACTCTCGGAGAGTTCCTAGTATTTGTGAGATATTTATCGTGATTTTGTCTATTTCACTTCTAAGAACATTATCGTGTATTTTGGGATCCATAATTCGAGATTGCTACATGCATAAAACATCAACAATCAGCGTTGTGGTAAAATAAAAACGTAAGTACTTTCTAACCTTTGAAATAATCCGATTCATCATGATCCTTAATTCCGACCAAGGAATAGATACTTCATTGGTTGCTGCAATGGCTGTTAGTACCTTATAGGCTTCTTCTTCTGAAGTTTCCAATGTTTTAAAGCTATCTTCAATTGCAACAAGATCAGGATGTGGTTTCTCTTTTGTTTCCATTTGCCCACTTTCGGTTATCATGTTTGTGCTTTCTCGGGACATTGGATCATTTGATTCCAAAGTGATGATGTCGTTATTGAGGTTTGACATTTAAAAAAAAATTATAAAGAGTTACAAAAAAATTTGTGAACTCATTCCTTTGTATGCGTTTATTGGTCAATAACCCACACTGACAATTTATACTAAAATAGAAACATTTTTTGCTATTCAGGTGTAAATAGCCCAATTGTTTAGAAGCAGCGTGCTTGTAAATAATATAAAAAAGGGCAAAAAGATCAAAGGTTGCTAATAACAAATATAAAAAGACTTACTTTCATGCGATTGTAGATTGATGGCAATGTTTTTAATTGCTGTGATTGCATTGTGGAATCTCTCATGCGAATGTGACTTGTGAAAAGCTAAATGTTACCATAGTTCAGTTGGGTTGAATATTTTAGTTATTTACTTGTATGCCTTAGTTTATACATTCTATTATCCAAACTAGTTGTATGTTCCTTTCCTTCTCCCTTTGTTGATAATGTAACAAGAAAGATAGCATATTGACGATAATTAGTTTTTTTTTTTAGCTAATTTTTATTATACTTAAAAGATAGATATGATATCTACTTTATTTTATATAATTATAGCAAATGATTGAATATCTTAAAAGCTAAACATTTACAAATAAGAGATGGTGTAATGTCTTTTACGACTTTTAGAAGATATTTAAAAAGCTCGGATTAATTAGTATTTGCATTTCTTGACAAAAAGAGCCTCTCTTCTCAGTTTGATACCTACTTTTATAATTATAGTCTTGCCAAATATCTTTTACAAATGATTTTTCTTTTATCTTTTCTTATTTTTATATTTTTTTAGAGGACAGGCCTCGCTATTTTTAATTTCTTTTCAAAGACGTTAATAATGATTTGTATTTATGGCCTTCTTGTCAACAGCCATTTGACAGTGTTCTTTGCTTAAACATTTCCTCATCGATTATCCTAACCTTAATAAATACAGCATGGTTTTCTATATATGGATAGCAATGCATACGAATGCTATTTTATTAAGAAGTTATGACAAAAGCATCAAGTATCTATTGTGTTGATACGAAGATAAGGTCGTATGGGGCTGGTTAAATAGCAAACATATAATTGTATATATCACTAATCTTTGAATTCTATAGTGATCCATCAAAATCTTTCTTGACAATAATATAATTCAGGTTGAGATAATATATAGACGCTAAACCAGTATTATATGCTCAAAAGAGATTCAATAGAATATTGTTCATGTTCTTTACTTTTGTGCTCTCATCGCATGAATAAAAGAAACAAATCCATAAATAAGTATTTCATGTAGGACGAGTTTCCCACAAAGATTATTCTCACGCATCATTTCAAACATTTTAATCAGTGAATCGTTCTACAAATGCTCGTTTATAGCCATGATATGAACACAAAATTTGCCTCTATTTGCTCCATTATAAACGGACGGCATTATATAAAAGTAAATTTTATCAAATAAAAACATTGTTTTATTGGATAATAGCTGTGATCCGATTGTTTCGGCTATGCGTTATTTTGGGTATCTATTTTGAGAAAAGCAAAATATTTAGTGAACCACAATGATATCAGATGGTATAGCTTATGATTTAAATGAAATGTTGCTTTTTGATTTTTCAATATTCTAAGATAACTATTGATTTTTTTTTTTCCCAATCAATTTGCACACTCTATAACCAAAATTCGTTTTCTGTGCGATCAATTTTTCATTTTCCACCAAGCCATAATTCATGTATATTTTATCGATTAATAAAGTGTATGACTGGACCCATGTACCTCTCGGAAAAGAACCTATTTCAAGAAGCGAAATTTTGATGACAATTGTAGTCGATAGTACACCACACGGTATCTGTCATCAGCAATGTGGTACAGTCATGGATTTTAAAAGTTCACCAGTTTTTTTTCTTTTTATGAAAGGATTGGGGAAATACAGATTGATGTTGGAGAGTGAAATAAAAGAAAGTTATGTGGATGGTAAGTGTGGAATTTCAAACAAGATCATGGAATATTTGGTGATATGATTTAAATAAATAACGGGACACATGAAATAAAACGACATTCACTTGCAATGAATTGATGTGAAAAGCCGTTTTGAGGGCATTATAGATGATGTAGCAATTTGCTATGGTGCCAAGACGATAGCAAGTGGACCCATCTGTCCTGTCAGGAACTATTATTTGGTATTTCTCCACAAACAACCGATCCAAACTTTTGTCATTTTGGAGTTTGACTAACATCACCGCAATGTCCTTTCTGCTTTCTTCCATGCAGTATCGCTTCATTCTGTTTGTAAGACGGGCACTACCTTCTGCGTAATTGGTCGAGCCAATCTTTGTTAATATTGAAGAGACGGCGCGGTAAAGCATGATGGTTGTTGGAAACTCACTGCAAACAGCATTCTTTTGATCCAGTGGGGCTCTCACTCAATTATTTATGCACCACCAGTGACACTTGCTTTTGTAGGACGAATACGATGATTCAACAAAGTTGGCATTGTACAAAATCACCTAGTGAGCTCAAGGGTGGTAAGATTGGATAGAATAAAGGTCAATTCCCTTGGTGAAAAATTATTCTTTTTCTAAAAACTGCTTCCCAAAGATTCTGTTCATGTCAAACAGAACGAAGATTAGCAGGACTTTGGTATTTTTAAACAAATTCAAGCCATAGTGAATATGTGTGATAAACAAATGGCTGAATTTGTTTTGGATTTTCACGATTACTATTTGACCATCATCCGTCATGGTCGTATGTGGCAAATACATGGTATCTGCTTTTCGTTCACCATATTGTTCACCAGGCTCAACATAGTAAGCGTTACCATTCACACCATGGCTAATCAATGATGAAGTAATTAGATGTTTTAACTGGTTATTCCATAATAAAAGTTTGTTGAGCAAATCTGTTTCTGAGCGAATAGATCATGCAGCTGTCAAGATATCCACTTCCTGTTCCTCATCCTGATAGTCTTGGTTTGCTGTCATGGTAATTGATATCTAGCCTTATTAGTCCATGGATAGTATCGTTAAAAAATGGAAGCTGAATGTGACCAAGAAAACAAAGAAAGAGTACCATAGTTTCTGAAACAACTTCAAAAGGATCGACTGGATTAAAAAAAAAAAAAAAAAAAAAAAAAAACTGCTTCAAAGCTTTTTTCTTTTTTGGATATGTTTGTTTCATCATTATTTTTTAATATTTTATAAACTATCTTAATTCATACCTCATTTTAAAGCCTTCAATACAATATTCAAGTCTTGTAACATTTCTAGCATTTATTCATCCATGCTTATCAAGTTGCTATAGGCAGTATACTAAAGTAGCTTTTCAATTACATACAAAAAAAAAGGATAAAGATGTCAAAGAAAATCATTTTTGGTATGTGTAATATAAAAAGTTATTTTGGTAAATAAAATCTAATACGTAAAAGTGTGGTGTTTATTTACGCCCCATTCTTTCTTTTTTTTTTTTTTTTTTTTTTTTTTTTTTTTTTTTTTTTTTTTTTCTTTTACTAAAAATGATACGATTTTTCCTCATCATCAACAAGTCATGCCAAATAAGATATTCAAGATATTATCATGATGCAATAATAGAGGATACTCAAGCATTTGAATTAGAAATAGCAAGAAAATGTATAACAAGAAAACAAAATCAGGTAAAAGGATTTTTTTTGGTAAACTTTATGCATTTTTACAAATAATTTGGGAAATTTAGGTGTTGTTCTTTAATCTAAAAGAATATAAAATTGGTAAGAAACACAAGAAAATAAGAATTCAAAACTAACGAAAGATTTTTTTTATAGTTTACCGAGTGTATGCTTCACTCTATTTCATTATTGGATGTGATTTTGAAGAGGTATTTTTTTATAGAAAATCAATTTAACCAATGATGTCTTATCGATCGTGTAGAATGATTTTTCAATCTTGGAATTTATTCAATTATGTGTAGGCAAGTAAACTTTTGATATTTATGAATAATAACACAAGATGTAGAAGTAATGAATCAAAAGTTTGAAAAAGTGGTATAAATCTTATTCAACAAGACTGTGTGAAACTAAGTAAAATAGAATAGACGGAACTTGATCTTGTGTTTAATCTCGAAAGGGTTCATATGATCATGGATGAGCTTGTAGCAAATGGGCTTGTATTAGAAACCAATCAGGAAAGGGTTCTTACTTCCTTCTCGATGTAATGTCCGATATTAAATGACACCCCGCCTATCTTTTGAAAGATAAAGAACAATCGCGTAACCTTAAAATAATAAGGGTTCGTTTCTTCAAATCTCTTTTTTCTTTTTTACTTCTTCTTTTTAATTGCTTGTTTTTTAATACAAACTTTTTTTTTTTTTTTTTTATATTTTAATGAGTAATAAATACACAGTGGAGCAAGCAAGTAGTAAGAACACTATTTATAGCTCTGACAAACCCCCAGAATATGAAAATGAGAAAGCAGACAACGGTTCATTTCATTCAAAAATATCAAAACATGCTATTGGTGATGAAGAAGATGTACAATCACTTCAACATGGAACTCAAAGAGGTTTAAGTGCGAGACACATTCAAATGATTTCATTAGGTGGTGCTATTGGGTAATCATTAAAAATCAATAAGCTATCCATTTTACTTATTCTTCTCTTCAGTACTGGTCTCTTCTTAAGTTCTGGTACAAATATCGCTCAGGTTATTATTCAGTTTATTTATATAATCGTTACAAAAAATATCTAAAATTGTAAATCTCACAGGCTGGTCCCGCCGGTGCTCTGATTGCTTACTGTGTTGGTAAGTGTGACAAAGATTAAAACTCAAATTAAGTGTAACCTGTTTTTTTTTTTTTACTAGTTGGTTTTATGGTAATTTATCCTTGTCTTTTTTTTTTTTAATTTATCAGATCGATTTTTTTATATATTTTATATGGTAGGTTTATTGTATTATGACATGTTTAGGTGAAATGGCTACTTTTATGCCTGGTAAATAAGATTTTTTTTTTTTAAAAAAAAAAAAAAGCAAGCAAAATACTCATTTATTTTAGTATCTGGTTCATTTAATCATTATGCTACACGATTTGTTGAACCCTCTCTTGGATTCGCTTTAGGTTGGAATTATTGGTTTTCTGTAAGTTGAATGATGAAAGTATGAATAAGATTTTAATAATTTCTTTTTATTTTTTAGTGGGTAAGATTATATTTTCAGGATTATTCTTTTTTTTATATCACCTAATTTATTAACATTAATTTACATTTGTAAAAGTCTGTTACAATTGCAACAGGTAAACAAGTACAAAAAGCATAAATAGTATCATCTATTGACAGATTACAAATAGAACTTTCTGCAGCTGCAACTATTATTAAATTTTGGGGCCACATCATGCCTGATCCTGCATGGTCTACTATCTTTTTAGTCCTGATTATTGCCATCAATTTCTTGGGTGTTAGAATTTATGGTGAACTTGAGTATTGGTTTGCTTTAATTAAAATTTTGATTGTTCTTGTATTCATTATTATTGGTAAATCATTTTTAAGTTACAAAAAATGTAACTATCTATACTCACTTTATTTTTTTTAGGTATCCTTGTTACTGCTGGTGCAGTAGGTGGCCACACAATCGGTTTTGAGTAAGCATAAAGAAAAAAAAAAAAACTAGGATTCAATTCATATTCTTTTCCTTACAACAGATATTGGAAAAACCCTGGTGCTTTTAATAATGGTGCAGTGGGCACAATCAGTGTTTTACTCTCCGCAGGTTTCTCGTTCCAAGGAACTGAAATTGGTAAATTTGCTTCAAGTGGCACATGTGACCAAAAATAACGATACTAATCTTATTGGATAGTTGGTATCACCGCTGGTGAAGCAAAGAATCCCACAAAGACTGTACCTCGAGCTATTCGAAACACATTTTGGCGTATTATTGTCTTTTATGTTATCACTATTTTCTTACTTGGCATGTGTCTTCCTTATAATGATGAAGACTTGTCAAACCCTGATGGAGGTGCTGGTACTGCCTCCTTTACGTTAGTATTCCAAGCTGCTGGTATTTCTGTTGGTGCTCACATCATCAATGCAATTGTCCTTACAAGGTAAAAAAGACTAATTTATTCATGAACTGTTCAATTGAAATTGACTCTAGTGTCTTGTCTGCCGCCAATTCTTCCTTGTATACTACTTCTCGTACACTTTTGGGTCTTGCCCGTGATGGAAATGCACCTGCTTTCCTTGGTCGTGTGAACAAACACGGTTCTCCTTACTGGTAAATTCTTTTGAGATATTTGTAATTTTTTAATCATTTTATAATAGGGCTGTCATTATTTCTTCCATTATTGGGTTTGCTTGTGTTTTCGTTTCAATCTACAGGTAAAAAAAATAAAAAAGTATGTTACTTTAGTTACTAACCTGACCTAATTTACAGTGCTGAGCAAGGTTTCGTCTGGTTCCAAGCTATTACTGCTGTCAGTGGTTTCATCAGTTGGGCCGGTATTGGTGCTGTGCATGTTCGTTTCCGCCGAGCTTATGTTCGCCAAGGTAGAAGCATTGATGAGCTCCCTTACAAGTCCTTTGCCTATCCTTTCAGCGGTATCTTTTCTTGCTGTCTTTCCATTTTGATTGTTTTAGGTCAAGGTTATGCTTCTTTTACTCCTCAATTTGATGCTATCACATTCTGTATTAGTTATGTTGGTATCGTTCCTTTCATCTTGTGTTATGTTATTCATAAGGCAGTGACCAGAAAGAGGGTTGTTCCTTTGGAAGAAGTTGACTTTGAAACTGGACGTGTAACTCGATTCGATATCGAAAAGGACAATGAACTTGATGAACACCTTCCTCGCTGGAAACGTGTCTTAAACTTGGTTCTTTAATGGTCAGGTTTTAAAATAATATTCAATGTACAAGTATAGTTTCATACCCAGTTCTTTAATCTTATAAAAATACAGTCTTAAAATCTTTTAGAATAATCTCCTTTTTTAATTGTACAACTCATAAAGAACTCCTTTGTTATTATCCATATACAATCAAAGAAAATCAAAATATAAAATACTTTATTTGTCGTTTCAGATTAAAACAAGAGTTTTTGTAAATAACACAGCAAATAAAATTCACAAAGAAATATCAGTCTACAAAAATTGTTAATGCAGCTTTTTTAACAATTCATCTTTTTACACAAACACACAAGAAAGCATCTGATACTATTAAGGTTCATTGAGACAGACAACTGAAATAACAGGTGTGACGTGTAATACATCGGCTCATAATCTTTTGATAAGAATATTATCTGTGACGACTTAAAAATCCGAATAAAACTATCGTAAATTGTTCAATATTGGTTACAAGATACGTAGCACCCATCCTAGAAGCACGTTCTGATACATTTGATGCCTTAACCTGCTACTGTAGCATTCCCTTATTTTCAGGCGCTGTGAAACTAACAAAGTCCTGGGGATCAAAGAAAGTAGTAGCGCAGTTATGTATGAGGCTAATTTGCTTTAAATACCTCAAAATTTTTATTGGAAAGGGACACGAACCCGAGTTTTATTAGTACCCACAACTTAGAACAAATGGAATAGGCAATGTTCTTATTCCCAATACTGTGCAGTGTAAAGTAATTCTGAGAATACTGTAAATGTGCCGAGTTACATGTTACACTGTATCATTATGATCTAGATAACATTATCTCATTTTTCGTTGCTGTAGATTACACAGGTAAAAAGAAAAAGGGACCAATATGTGCTCAACTAACAGTATCCTCATTTTTCTGTATCATTTGTACATTGCCATTAAAGAAGCATACTTGGATCAGTAGCACCAAAACCCCGTGATGTCCACAGCACTTCAATTATGTCCACTTTTGTGTAAACATATGCATCTTGCTGACGAAATTTACCTAAAAAGGATACTACAAAAGACAAGCATTCTGATAAACAAAAGATGGATGAAAGAAGGCAATTAAAAAGAGAAAAAAAATATAAAAGCGAAACCTACCTAAAAAAGGTGCAGAACAGCCACTTGACCCAGAAATTAAGTCGTGTTCAGATTGACTGAACCCTTATTTATTTTTACTCGTCGCTTAGTAATTACCATATAAATCGAAGCGATAGTCCTTTGTTCCTTTCTTTTTCGATTTACAGTTTATTTACAAACATTCAAAATAAATATGCAGTTTCTTTACAAAGATGGACAAGGAAACGTTGTTGATGAGCACAGAGTTGAGCCGATGGATCTTGTTGTTGACGAGGAGCTGTTTGCTATCGAAGCTATAAATCCTTGTACTCAATTCCTAATGAATAAACCTCCAGAAAGACCATTTAATACTTCAATGCAGCTAACTATAGGTGAAAAGTGGAGTGAAGGTGTTGATATAGAGTTATACAATAAGTGACGCTATACATTTTACTCTGATGACAAGAAAACTAGATTTTTTTTTACTTATTTTAGCAAAAGTCTAAGTGCTTCCTCTGTTGCAAAACAATTAGGCATCCATATTCGAGTATCCCAGGGATGGGTCAGATGTTATTACGAAGGACTCCGGAAGCATTCTTGAGAAGAGGAAAAAACCAGATCGATATCGTATTCTTGGGAAGGAGCATAGGCATTTTACTTTAAACTACATTGATGAGAATCCTTTTGCAGTTTTAACGGGAATAGACTAGCATCTATTGCAGAAATTTGTAGATCTTAAAGTTTCTCGTAGTACTGTTTATACTTTTATGACAAATCAGCGTGATCTATCCATTAAGCAGGCACAGCTCCGTATTCTCCTGAACTGGATCCAATTGAGCAGTTTTGCTCAGTTATCAAGAATAAAGTTAAGCGAAATAAGATTCTGGAAAAAGAATTGCTTATGACTATAATTAGTGAGGCATGCGATAGCTTATATTTAAGTAATTTCAAAGGCTTTGTTTCTCATTCTGCTAAATGTTTTAGTAAGTGTCTTTGCAAAGAAAGATTATAAAGCCTCAAAGTACCTTTTTTCAGAAATCATTCGCTGACCCAAGGAAGCCAATTGATACTTGATCATATTATTTTTAGTAAATAATGAGTAAAAAAAAAAGAAAAAAGAAAAAAGAAAAAAGAAAAAAGAAAAAAGAAAAAAAAGACCAATTATTTTTTTATTTTAATTTATCAACCTTGTCTTTTAAAGCCTGATAAAGTGCCAAGCTTGATAGCAACTTCGCATCAGGAGATGCTTTCCAAGCATCTTCAAAAGAGACTAATTTCAATGTAATGCTTTCTCCATGATCTCGAAGTCCTGTCAATTTGCCTTCTAATTCATCAATTTCGGATTTCTTCATGTGTTTTATGCAAGTAAACAATCTTAAAAACTCATCTGGTAATACAAACAATGGTGAGAATGGAATCTAGTCATAAACAGATATATAATACTAGATAGTTTTTACCTGATCCACCAGCAGAGGTATATACACCACGCCATTGATCACCATAAGCCAACTCAGTCATATCGACAAGCTCTTCTTCTTTGATAACTAAGCCAGTTTCTTCTTCAATTTCCTTGGCTGCTGTTCCTGTAAAATTACCAGACCCGTCTAGCATACCTGCAGGTAATTCTGGAAAAGCAAAATGTGGGACAGGAATACGTGGTTGAAGCGTGAGGATGACTTTATCAGGTTGATCTTTTGCCTTTAAAATAAGTAACATTGACACAGCCCCCCCTCTCTTGAATGATATTAGTTTTAAATCCATTTTCAATGTTTTCTGTATTTTACCATGAATACGATGCCTGGAGCACTCTTGCCAGTTTCTTTATATTGAACATTAGCTTTGAACTTTACAAATCCAATTTTATCACCAAAGTAGTCAATATTTTGAATATCAATGGACTTTATATCGAATTCATTTTGGCGCGACTCTTCTTGTTTATTAAAAGCCACAAGCCAGTCCTTGAAAGGTTGAAAAGAAAGAGACTTGTTGACTTCTTCTTGAGAGTATAAACTACATATGGGCACTGACTGATTGGCAATATGAACAGTTGCTTTTATTTGTTTTGAAGTCATGAGAGTGAAATGACGATGAAAAAAAGTAATAAAATGGCGCATATGTAAAATAATGCTGAAAACACAGCAATAAAAAACCCCAGTCTTACAATAAAGTTCAATGATGTATTTTTTTTTTTTTTCAAAAAAAAAAAAAAACTTATTTTTTATGTTTAGGAGTATTTGGTTTTGAAACTTTACCACCTTTACTACGCTTGCCACCTTCGAAACCCGGACGGGCTTTCTTTTTGTTTGGCTTGGCTTTAATACCCTTTCTTTTCAGTTTCTTTTCTTCAATTTTTGCTTTTATATTTTCTTCTCTCTTTTTAATTGCCTTCTTTTCATCCATCTTTTGTTTATCAGTACGCTTCCTCCATTCTTGTGCACTCTTTGTCTTTTGTTTTTCTTGTCTCTTAATTGTCTTTTTTAATAATTTAGGATCGTCTTTCAATTTTTCGCCAGTTGCTAATGAAAGTACTTTGTTCCATTCTTCCTTTTCTAATAATTCTTGTGCTTTTGATTTATCGTCATGCTTTAATTTCTCAAGCTTTTCCTTCTTTGCTTCTACTAGCTTAAGTTGCGTTTTGGCGTCTGTGGGACCCTTCTTTTTCTTTTGCTGTTCTTTACCAACACTAAGCTTACCAAAGAATACGTCCCCATCCATTTTAATAGAGTCTGCTGAACGTTGTTTGTTGTTTGTATTGTTTGTATTGTTTGTCTAATCGTGATTTTATTAGTTTATCCTGACAGGCTACAATCAACCGTTGTTGTAATACCTTTTTATCTATTTGAATAAGTTCTTCTTGTGGGGCTTTGCTGCCCTTTTCTTTTTGTGCTTTGATTGCCTTCTTTCTGTCTTCTTTCTTTTTATTTCTGGCAGCCAAAATATCATCACGGCTTCTAGGATTGGCTGCATTGGCCCCTGGTGCATTACGTTTTTGACGTAATTGATTGATACGCTCATGAAGACGGTTACGCAACTGATCAATATCACTCTTTTCCATTGGCTGAAGTTGAACTGTCATGTAGATTGATTAATTTCCCTGTACCTTCGCCTTCTCTTTTTCTCTTTTACCTGATTCTTGTGTACTGGTAGCAGTAGATTCAGTTGCTATTGATTCACCATCGTCAAGTCCACTAAAACCATTTGAGTCAATCTCCATTGATTCTCCTTCTTCTCCTTCCTCTTCTTCACTTCTTTTCTTTTCTTCTTCGTCTTTCAATTGCTGTGCCTTTTCTTCTTGCACATCCATTACTGTCTTTGCATTCTCAGGATCCAGCTTTGCTTTTTTTGCTTTTTTAGTTGCTTCTTTAATAGCTTGCTTAGGTGCCTTTTTACGTTTGTTGTGCTGAAATTTCGAATCGCCTATTTGTTCACTTTTGTCCATTACATAGAATTTTGTGGGTATAAGCTTTAATAAGTTATCAAATATTTGAACATCCTTTTCTAGGCGCTCTGATAAAGAATCAATCAATTGATTTTGAATCATAATGCCTTTCTTTCTGTTTTATTTAAAGAGAGAACGCTAAAAAATAAAAGGGGAAAAAGAAATTTTGTGGCAAACACTACAGTCACATTGTGACTATCTTTAATTTGCTGCTCTGCATTCTTTTCATGCCACTAAATGATTTTGCGTTCACACTAATTGGAAACAGCAGTGCAGCATTAAATCATCATGCAAAGGACTTTCTTAAAAAAGAAAGCTTTAGCAGGTACAGAGCGACAAAGCATAAGGCTGAATGTACTATGTATTCCACAAGGCCCAGAGTTCTTTTCTTACATCAACTAACTCTTATTTTAATGAAAAATAATAGCTGTGTTTCGTTTTAATTAATGCTTTTGGTCTAAATAATTATATAAATAATTGTACCTTTTACAATAGTATAAGTAAGAATTACGCAGTTCTTTTCTTTATATCAATGGATAAATTAAATAATATACCTGATCTTTATTAAGCATATGTAGGGTGCACTGCAGATAATTTTTTGGCTATGAAAAATACATGATCGGTTTCATAAACATTTTCTTACTAATTGTGTATGTTTTTCCTCTATCTTTGTTTCGACTCTTCCTTACTATTGGCTCATTTGTTATGATACTAGGTTCTTAAGGTGTATCCATTTTTTTACTTGCTATTAAAGAATTGATCTCGACTAACATATTAATCAGAATACGCTCTGTTCGTTTTGCTTCATACTACTCTCAGACATGCTATACCTTCTATCTTCTATAAATAAGAATACATAAATACATATTTTTAATCTTGTCTTTCTTTCATTATAGATATAATACTACAGAATAAGCAACATACGTATATCTTCTAGAGCGATTCACTGAACCAAGCGAAACTAGCTTAGCGAAAGTGATCTAGAGAAATGAAACTCCTTGATATTTGTTATATAGAGGATTCCACAGAAATTTATTCAACCTACATCCTTAATTCGCCACAGAATAAGCTGAAGCTAAGTCGGGGAAAATGGCATACATTGAAATGATTAATATAGTTAATGTAAGGATTTCTTATTAAGGTACATTTGTTCCTTTTTGTTATCGTTACATCATCAAACTCCAACTGCAGCATCTTTTTCGTATATAAACTTTAATTGTTGCTCTAGTATACATATGGTCGATATATATATCACAATACCCTGTAATTATTGCCAATATATTATTTATATCAAAAATATAAAAAAGAGGGTATGGAACCATTTGCTATATTTAAATTCCAAGAGTCAATGGAGATGACGGAACACGCGTTTAGAAGGTGATTCAGATACATTGCAAAAAGTGAAATAGATTTCTAATTACAAACATCCTCATTTCTCCTCAAAGTAGCACTAATTACAGATTGATCCATAAGATAAATGAAAAATATTCACTAAAAAGTATTTAATAAAAATGGAAATCCGGAAGGTAAGTTTGTTAATATATTGATCCATCCATGTATGCTGAATGCTCTTTATTAAAATTAATTTCATGTTTAGACATTGATGATAATGTATAATTCGTTGCTCTTGACTATGCTGGGTTCTCAATAAATTGTAATGATATATGAGTTTATAAAAAAAGGATAATTTCAATAGTATCTGGTATTAAATGTTTTTATTAGAAGCAACAAGATATATAAAAAAAGATTATCGACTATTTCCTTTATTTAGTGATATAAAATTTTATGACTATGGTGATATATTAAAAAAAAAAAAAAAAAAAACTCAAAAAACAAAAGTTTTCAATTGCAGAACAATGTCTCATCAATAATCCAAGTGATTCGTTGTTATTATTATTCATATTAAAGTAATAAAAGCAACATAGTCAAGCAAATTGTTTACTAAAAGTAAAAATTAAAATGAAAATTCGCTTTTCAAAAAATATTTTGATCACAATCAAGAGTTTAATAGAAAACAAAAATGGACATAACTGTAGCATGCTTGAGATCGACATAAGTATAGTCGTAAATTCCCTGTGTTTATTAAAGCATACAGGTATAATTATGAAAAGGTAATATAATCATGGTTTATCTTGTGACTTTCTATAGCTACTTGACGATATGTTAATAAAACTTTTTTATTTGTTTATTTATTTAAATAATCCGTGTAGCTGTAAATGGAATATACAATGTTTAGTCTCACTGTTTACTGAACTCTTTTTTTATATACTTTATTATCATAAATTTTACAGAACATGTTATCAAGCTGTTTAATTTTTTATTTTGAAATAAAGCTATATAAATTCAGATACAAATGAGACTGAGCTGGAAATAGAAACAACTATCAGATTTAGTATCAATTGATCATTTTATTGAAGTTAAATATAATATCGATTTTAGTTAGTCCGAGCGCAAGCTTTTTATAAGTATTCTTCTTCATATTGGTTGAATATAAGTGATATTTAAGACAACTAACATTCAAAATAAATTAGAAAGTTAAGAGGTTTCATAATGTGCACTACGTAGCAAATATCAAGGAGTTTCATTTCTCTAGATCACTTTCGCTAAGCTAGTTTCGCTTGGTTCAGTGAATCGCTCTAGAAGATATACGTATGTTGCTTACTCTGTAGTATTATATCCATAAGGGAAAAGAAAAACATGATATAGATATTTAATTTTTATTTCCAACTATTTTACCAAATTTACTATAAAGGAAACCACTATTAGAAAAAGAAAAGCTTAAAGTGACACCGTATGTACGGTAAAGTTGACATGATAAAAAAAAGAATACAGCAGGAAATGTAATTGATCTATCAAGAGCCTTTTATTAGATAAACTGTCGTTTGTTTATGTAGCATATATCAAGCAATTGGCAACGTTTATAGAACATAGGTCTTTTATTTCATCTCTATTCTTTTAAGTAATAAATAAAAATTATTATACAATTTTTTAAACTGAAAATGACAAGAGTAGACGTCTAATTTTTTCTAAAAGCAATTATCTTAGGGAAATACTTTTGCATTTTAAATTCTCTCATAAGCTCTTTTACCCTTTTTTTGTTTAAAATCATATATTAGTAAAAACATGTTATATTTTATGTTATATATAGATATGATTTTAGCAATCTCTTCTTCATTCTAAAAAAAAAATACAAAATATCTATTTTCAAAAAGATCACGTTTAAATAATGTTTATTATAAAGATAAAAGCCATGATGTTTCTTTTTCTATTTACGTCCTTTTTTTTTAAAGTAGAAACAAGAAACTTCTAAAATACCACCTGAAGTTCATATAAATTAATATTTTAAAAATAAAACTCTGCTTTTTGAATTTCTAACTCTTTGAAAGACAAATTAGCTCGCGTCTTATTATTTTGTGCAATAGCTTCCGTCGCTTTTTTTTTTTAAAAAAAAAAGGGGGGGAGGGAGGGAGATAAGGACCAAGGTCAAAGATAAATGTTTACTTTACTTAAACTTTTTTATTGCTATAATGAGATACTATCCTTTACTTTCTACATTTATAATAGACTTTTTGATCTTAGCGTCTTTAAAAGATAAAAGTTAATCTCAGATATTTTTAAAACTTGCCAGGTGTGAGTATTTGGGAAAATAAAATAGTATTTAATATCTCATACTTGATTCAACATCATATTTACATATGCAGATAGACATCTCTTATTGAAGCAAGCATCTGTTATTACTAAGCAATTATTTGGTGACTAGACAGGGAATATTCTTCATGCATTCTGTTCATTGTTCAGCTTTGTATTTGAATTAAGAAGAATATATGTCTGTAAATTAGTATGTGAAAATGGGCAAACAAGACACTTATGAAACCTTATTTATGGTAAATAATTTGTGGTAATAGTATAATAACACCACGTATAGTTTGTCTCCGATTTAATCTGCATAATAATTGTTTCTATTTAAAATTCTTAAGTTTATATTTTTGCAAATAAAATGATGATATTAACCACATTTTCATAATAAGATAGTCAATTCATGAGTATATTTTGTTAAAATTAAAAGAGATCTTTGTTTGCGCTATAAATTACACTCACAGATGTATTTACTGTTTTTTGTTTTTCTCTACAATTTTTCATCAATTGATACTAAATTACACCTTCATTCAATTCATTGTACCCAAATGTAATAAGCTAAGGCTAGTATTTTATTTAAAAAAACAAAGTTATTAGAAGCTTCACAACGAAATTGAAATAAAATGTTTGTGTTTTTATATCAGCTGAAGCATTATTAAACAAAGACTTATTTATACTTTTATCGTAAACAGTATTTTATTTATGATATAGCTTCATTTTTTTTTTTGGAAGAGTAGCTTGCTTCTTTTTGTTGGCAACCTATGATATTATGGTGGTAACTCACGGAAACTAACTGAATGCGCTTAATCCTCTAACAGTTCGAGTTTTCCAAGGGTTGAATTTGCTCTAATTATCTCCACTTTTTACTTTAAAAAAGCCTTATTATAATAAGCATACAGCAATGAGTGCTTTGAATTATTCTGTTCAAAGAATGCAACATTCAGACACTCTGACTTTCTAATAATCAAACCTAAAAAAAGATCTGGTACAACTAACGCCCTCTCCCTCTCTTTTTTTTTATCTTTAATCATAATATGCGACTCCAGATTGAGGCATTGCTGTCTCTTCATTATGTAGCTTATTTCTTATTCTATCTCTTAATTTAACAACTGCCCATGTATTTTTAAATTGATAACAAGCATTTCAGATCATGCAATCTTAGTCATAATTTTTATAAGTGTCTGTTACTGAATCATTGGCGTAATTATAGTAAGCAGTGCATATTTAATAAACCTACGCTTCTAAATAAGCACCCTACATGATGAAGTAATTATATAATTACATTTACTTATTATTGATGAAAACAACATATGTTTTATGCTCAGGATTATTTTATTCAAGGCAGTATCTAATTCACCAAATCTGTTATCAACCATATGGTTCTTCTACACTTATGAGCATATTCATAACACTTTTCTGCCTAGAAGCAGGATTTTAAGCCTCATAATTTTTTTTTATCAAAGTGAATTCCGTTAAATGAGTGAATTTCCTATATAATGGCAATGTTGGCGAAATGAAGACAGAGGGTTTGGTGGCTACTCGTCCATGGTATAGAAAATGGTTCTTCGGCCAACCCCACACTTGCCATCAGGGCTTAAAAAATCAAATTGAAGTTGTAAAAGATATAAAAAGAATTTATTTTATTTTATATTAAATCTGAATAAAAGCACGGCTAGGAAGCTTTAATTCATTATCCTGCTTTAAACTTGGCCTTGTAGTTATAATTCATGCAGTAAAAAATTAATAAAAAGGTGGATTTGGATTTACATTTAGTTTTTACTTGTTAATAAACGCTTTTGATAGCACTATTGCTACTACTACAACTAAGTTTTTTTCTCTAGGCACTGTACTGACCCATAATCTTGACAATTAGTTCGATCATACTTTAATTATAGCTGATACTAGTGCCTTGTTACCTAACCTAGACAAATTACTTTTTAATAAAACGGTTTTTGATTGTAAGGTGTTTAAAAGGACTTGCTAGCATAATTAGGTCCAAAATGTTACACTATCCATCTAGGTCGATTGTAATTGATCTTAAATTCACTTTTGTTCCTAAACATTTCCATATTCTATATAAAGGCGTAATTTAGTAAAACATGCTCTTTTCTTGAAATCTAAGAGAAGTTATATAGAAACGCAATCATTAGGTTTTCAGGCATTATCCCCTTTGTATCGTTAATTTAATTGTTACTATCTGCAAACATCATACTATGCTATCGTATAAACCATTTTTCCAATGTATGTTGACTGCTTTTTTGTCAGCAAATCATGTAAAGCTTCTACATTCACACAAATTTGTATATCATATTGATATATATATCTGTGTAGTAGGGGATTCATTTACTTCAAGATTTCAGTTTAATTTTTTTAAATTATTGTTCCTTATTATTTTATTCAATGGCTAAAAAAAAAGAGTATAACCTAATTAAAAATCATTATAGAAATAGCTTGCTGCTTTTGTAAGGTGATGCTGACTTCAATTTAAGAAATGTTGCTTGATACTTTCAAAGTAAATCATCTTTTTTTTAACGTTTTAGAATACGAACAAAACAAAAAAAGGGGTAGTAAATATATTTCTTTGTACATGTGTTTCCATTATAATTCGTTGATAGTATTTTCAACCTGCTTTTGGTTCGGCTCAATAGAGACGTCTGCTTTAAGTTAATAATAATTTAGGGGAAGGAGAGAATGAATATTAATGATAAAAAACACACAATTTATATTATAAAAAGATGAAAGGTTGATATTTAAATGAAAGAGAAATATGAGTGGGATCAAATGGAGTTAAGTTAACTTTTTGGTGTAGTTTTTGCTCGAGTTGAACGTTTTGATAGATCAGTAGTTTCAATTTCAAGAGATGCCTATTATAACTATAAGTCGCATGCTTTTAGGACGTTAGATGATTTTTACATTGTTTCTCTTTTTGATAGAATCAATAATATTTGATTGCTGTTTCAAAATCTCGTTTTTCAATTTTAATTCTCTTATTCCTTTTGGATTAAGCCAAGATAGCAACTGTTCAATCTAAAATATATGCATGAATATCAATCTTCTTTCATTTAATGATGACTTACTTCTTCAGGTTCTGAATAGTACTTCCACCAACCTTTATAACTGCCTGGATTACTAGAATCCAATTCATTCATACGATTCTCTAACCATTTACTTTCTTCTACTAATCCTTGATCTTTCATCAATCTCAACACAAACCAACGGCCACCACCATAGCCACAGTGACGCTCAGGCAAATCAGTTGCGTAATCTCTTTCCATCAAAAGTTGAATATCTGCATCCGAAGGGCTTTGTACATATAGTCGTCCTGATCCATATGTATTGGATACACCAATGTTGTCAAAGTACATGTATTGATTGTAAAACCGGTCCTTTCCTAGAGGGCGTATTCTGAGTGTCATATACCTTCTCATACATCTCTCTAAATGCTCTTCCTATAATAAAAATGAACTTTTTCATTCTCCTTTTTATTTGCTTTTTTGTTTACCTTTTTCTTTAATATTTTCTCCTCTTCTTCCATTTTGCGTCTTTCGTTTGCTCTATTTCGCTGTTCATCATGTGTCTTTTTACGAGTATGTTCTATTTCTTGTCTCTCTTGCTGCTTTTGTTTCAGCCTGTCTTGTCTTGACTGATGTTTGTGTTCGCGTGTCAAGCTTCTTTCGTTGGATCTATCGTATAGATAAACATCTATTCCCCTTTTTTTCTTGTTGTATTTACTTACAATTCACTATCATCCGAATTGCTTTCAGATTCATTATCGGAGTCATCACTGTGTCCAGAATATTCATCTGCTTTTGATCCTTTTTCAGCACGATCCCGTTTGTCCATTTCAGTTCTTTTAATAGATCTATTAGAGGATGTAAGCATAAAAGCGATTTGTATGCATACATTATAAACTAACGTACAGAGCCTTGCTTTCCTTGTTGAGTTCAATTTTTTGTTTACGATATTCTGTTATCTGCTCTTGACAGTATTCCATATAATTTCTAGATTAAATATATTATGCAAGTGCTTTCTTATAATTTTGCTTTTGATAGTTTACTTTATCAAGTTGGATTCATTTACTACATTCACCAAAAATTCCAAAATATCCAATTTTTGCTTCAGACTCAAAGTTGGGTATTGCTTTTCTCTCTCAGCAGCTGTTGAATTAACGCGAGGAACGAGATGTTGTAAAACCTGATCCAGATCAGGAACCATGTCTGGAGTGGCTACATTGTTCAAGCAGCCAATCAAGCTTGTTTCCCAACCTCGACGTTCTGAACCTGTGCGTAATTCTTTATGATCCCACTTGTGACTAATCCTTAGCTGTTCTTTATCTTGCCAGCCTCTTTCTACTCGAGGAAGCACTGATGGTTTCTCTTTCTTGGTATCTTCATCATCCTCTTTATCGCTATCTATTTCCTCTTCTAATTGTTCTACATAATTTTCTGCAACGTCACCATTAATGATCTCGTTTGGTGTATCATCATCTCGTTCTCTGATAATCACATTCAGCAAACATGCATTATATTCTGCAAGCACCTTGGCCTTGGGCTGACTTGCAACCAGGGCCTGTTCAAATTCATCTACACTATAAGCCGCAACCTTCAATGGTTCCGCAAATACTGTCAAGAATGACCAGACAGCTAAAAATGAATCCAAGAGTTCGTTAGGTATGGCTGATTCCTGATGAGACACAGGTCTTGGCGCTCTTCCACCACTTGGGTAAGGAATTACCATGCTTTGCTGATTATACTTTTGTGGCGACATGTCTACCAAGAACCAATTCAACAAAGGATCTTTACGATAGATGGGAAGATCTAAATCTTCCAAGGGGTATTTCACAGCCGCCTGACGTTTACGTTCTTCCTTTTGTCGATCACGCTCTTCTTTTAATTTAGCCTTTTGGATCAAACTCTCTTCCTTTCTATTGCGCTTTTCGGCAGCCTTTTCTTCGTTGGTCTTGGTCGTTTTACGTCTCTTGTTGATTTTGAGAAAATCGTCTTGTGCTTCTTTCAAATGATTTGGTAATGTGATATCAATAGAGTAAGCTTCTGCTACATTTGGCTAAAGAGCATATATAAGAAATATACGGGTATAACAGAGTTCTTGTAGTGTATACCTTAATTAACCAGGGAGCACCCATATAGCTATCTCTATAAAGGCATTCACGTATAAAGTATTGTATATTTCGAGGATTAAATGATGTATCTCTTCTTACAGAAGATTCTCCTACTGTACGAATGTATTCTTCTAATGATCGGCCGTGTTCATCCACAAGTTGTACTTTATATGCCTTTCCTGTTGAAAAGTGTTTTTCGGATTCAAAAGAAGATGGATGAACAAAGGCTTCAGGAAAACGCAATCGACCTGTGGGCTGTCTACTAGAACTTGATGCTTGTTGAGTAGCTATAAAGTCTAAAGAAGGTCTGTTTTCAGGTACAACATCAACAATTCTAGCAAAATAACTTTATAGAGGTGTTAATTATACGCATATTCATTGTCGTTCATACTGTACTCATTGTTATTTAATGTGCATTGAACGATTTCGCCTATCAGATAATTATTTTTAAAATAGTTTATCATATCATCCACTAATTCATCCAAACGCACTGTCTCTATATATACAAAAATAGTATGAGTAGGTTGAATGGTCTGCTCACATGCACACACATACGGAACTGTGCTCGGATAAGCATCATTTTTCTTAATACTTCAGAAAATTTAAACTCGACTCGACTTGCTTCCATTCTTTCACTTTCCAAAGCTTGCTCATAAGTTAAATTCTGTCTACCCGTTACTTCACATTCCCAAATAGCCTGGTGATATAATGATAGTTTATTGATATAGTCTCTATATACAACATTGAGTGACAAGATGGAATAAAAAAGTTTTCTTTTTTTTTTTACTCATAATTATCAAACACTTCATTCGTTGACCTTAGATACCATACTTCTTTTCTTTTTCGTTTGGATTCATAGGGAATAGTGGGTGCGAGTGGAACCTTTTTTCTATTTAAAAGTGGCATGTCGCGTGTGTGTGTGTTTGTGTGTGTATCTGTAATGGGTGTCTTTTTATTTATTTATTGCGAGAAAAAAAATGTGTGTTTGTGTGTGTGTATATTTGCTTACTTTTTTTTTTTTTTTTTTTTTTTTTTTTTTGTAACAGTTAAAGTGTGACAGTTAAACACTACGGAGTTTTTTGTCACTTAGTCAAATCTACAAGGTGTATGTAGCTTTCATACATTATCATATATTAAAGTGTGATCTTTTTTTTATTAATTGTGAACATCTACAATACTATAGCCATCGTCCTTATCATTACTACCATTGTTGTTGCCACCCTCTAAACCATGGCTGCCCATAATAACCCAATTGACTTTACCCTTTCTTAAACTATCACAATAATCCGAAGGGAAGTGATCGTTCAAAAAGAAGGGAAACAAGATACGGAATAGAATACGAATTTGATTTTCCTGAACGAGTCTCTTGATAACGTGTCTATTGAGCAATCCTGACAGATGAACAAATGAAATAGGTCGAACAGGAACAGGCTCATTGGTATGTGGGTTAGGTGGATAAAGCGTGATATTATACGCTGAATCTATAAATACCAATGTGCCTGGTGGTGTACTATCCAATCATATGAGTATCTTTACTACTGTTAATATGAAAAAAGAGGACTTACTAGTAATCAGAAAAAGTAGGCGCTCTTGGTATAATATCATTATTATAAGCATGATGAAATATTTTACTTGACATTTGAGGACTAAACACCCTTGAAAATACCGCATCACCTATCTTTGGCTGCCCAAATGTATACAATCCTTCAAAATAATCTAAAAGTGGACTGTTTGATTGAAGCATCTTTGCCAAGAAAACTATACAAAATTATTAAATCAAGCTGCCTCTTTCTTTTGTGTATAGTTTCTTTACTTGTCCCCATGGCACCACCAAGTGAATGCCCTGTAATGAACAGTCGTTTTCTTCCCCTTGTACTTCCGTGTGACGATAAGCCAACCCCTCTGCTTTCTTGTTCAGTATGTAAGAGTTCCAAGATATATTGTTCTGCTTGACTGTACATGCTTTGTGATCGAATGTCTTGATCAGGTCCAATCCATGTATTGTCAATAGGTTCCTTGACATGATGAAACAAGTGAACAAATAAGAATTGAAACATTTTGAAGACACCTTTCACGACAGAAACGATAGTTCTATAAACAGATGTATTATTTAATTCGATACGCAAGGTACGCTTAGAGAGTAATTTATTTTCCTTTGTCTTTGGTTCGCCCATCGCTTTCCAAAATCCTTGGTGGACCTTGCCCATTGATACCCCTTTAAGTGATTGAATTTGAGTCATATTGAATGTAATATTTGTAATATAGTTTTGCATATTCAATGGATTTGTTCTATTTAAAAATATTAGATGCTTTCTGTATATTTTTCTTTGCTTACCCTCTAAATACGAGTAGAATATCATCATCTTTTTCTGCTATAAATGCACAAATATTCTATACAGTCTGCATAAATAACAGATTTGAAAAAGAATACGCCCTCTATTTGCTACCTTGTAGGCTATCGGACGAAATGTACGATCGATATCAAATCCAGCTTTTTTCAACTCATATTTAATCACCTCTACATCTTCATAAACAAGTTTACTGGCTACTGAAAGCGTATAAGCCAATGAGAGTGAATATTTGGGTCTTTTTAAATCTGTTGCTCCTTCTGTCAAACGCTTTCTTTGACGAAATAAATCACTGTCTTCTAAATATTTGATAACTAGAATAGACTCATCAAACATATTTAGCCGTGGATCCATCGCACTTGTAATGGCTAAATAAAACATAAGTTATCTTCCTATATGACTGTAGAAACTTACAATAATATCGTTTGGTTGGATGTTTGCCTACGCACAATCTTAACACCATCCGAATCACATGATCGCTCATCAACAACACTACAAAAAAGGCAAAAAACCCTATACGCATCAAGCCAGCAAACAAAGGGCCAATCAGTCTTGACCTTGACAAGTACTGAGTAGCAGGCTGCAGCAGCAAATTGAGGTTAACCAACGTTGAGACAATGATGGGTCTACCGTGTTTAAATGTCTTGTAACCAAGAAACAGAAAAGTAGATAGACCAAGACTAATGAATGACAAAGCAAATAAAGTAGTAGTCATAAAAATCCAATTTGATTTTAAAGCATAAAATCCAATCATGGCAGGTATGGATGATATCACGAATGCCATTACAAAATATATTCTATTTCTACCATTCGCCATTTTTATAAAGTGAACAAAACGTGAAAAAGAAAAAGAAAAAAGGTTTCCTTTTATTTTTTATATAAAATCAGGGTCACTTGTTCTTATGATCAATTGATACTGTTCTGATGTGTTACCCTTATTATTTAATGATCTATAAAAGGGGTGAATTTTATTTTACAAAGAAAGTAACGTTAGACTCGAACTAAGGTTTTCTATTTCTGATGTCTGTGGATTGTGTTTTGGATTGCCACTGTTATGGACACTAACGTTGTTGCCAAGATTAACGCTGTTATCAAGGCTAATGCTGTTGTCAATATTAGCGCTGTTATGGTGTTGGTTCTTGTCATGATTATTAATAATTTTTGCATCTATTTTCTTCATGTTGCAAGGTACATAAACGTTTCTATATCCTTCTCTCACTCTTATCAAAAAGAATGGTATTAACACCAACTAGAATATAATGTTAATTAGCTTGTAGCATGTTGTATGAATAATACCATTGTATATATAATAGCACACAATTTGGGATTTAAAGGAGCATGTATGACTACTTGTGGATACATGAACAACATGGTCCTAAATAAAAATAAAATGTGCTGCAAAGCCTTTTCTATTGCGTTAATGTACGTTTTATGAGTTCATTTATAATTAAATTTACAGAATAAAGCTTCCAAAAATGAAAACGTCGAGTCTCATTATACCAAGTATACAATGCTGGATGCCAGCAAATGCCATAATACGCCATTAGATGCAATACAAATAATTCGCGTGCTCCATTTGTAATTGTCAACGTATCACAATAATCTCTACTTTTATCTTCAAAACACATCAGAATGATCTTGATATCACTGTAATAACTTGGAATAATCCATTTTAGATGCTCGTAAAGGTAATGTGTCACGTCTTTTAAGCTCGGTATTCCAAATGGATACAACAGTACATCTTCCCATAAGGCATTGGTCTTAACGACGATCTGTGGATGACGATGCATATATAAAAAAAAGAGTAAATTCAACACATGAGTTAAGGCCCAAATTAGACGCTGTATTTTGAACTTTGTGAGGGATCGATGACGATAAGCCTCTTTGACAGTACATCGATCATATTCTGTTAATTCATGTTGTTGTCGTAGTATATCTTCATCTTCCCTGATAGGTTCCATTTGTCTTGCTTGCCCATATTTTTTATTAAGTGTGTTTGTATACTCTTCTAATTTATAAAAGCAATCTTTACATAAATCATATCGGTTGTCAAGGTATCTTTTATATTCCACATATCTATTCACGCGTTCATTATAATCTGGTTGCTATCAAGAACATAAGCATAACAATCATAACCATTAATCATTCGTTACATTTTCATCATCAGGAATAAAATCATCAGCAAACCATCGTATTATGGATTGTTTATTAATACAACGATCACATAGCTTGGGTTTTGTTTTATCCAATTTATAAGGCACATATGTTGTCACTGTAAAAATAAAATAAATAAATGAGTGACTTTTTTTTGCCCCTTTAGTTACCTCTGAAAGGAGGATCTAAGGTTTTAGAAGGTACAGAAGGATCAATGATATCACCATTCTATATACAGCATATAAGCATATAAAGCAAAATTGTTTAAATAGATCTTCTTACCTCATCCTTACGATTCACATTTTCACAATGGCTGCAATACCAATGTCTTTCAGATTCGCCTGCTTTAAGATCAAGATCTGTATCCTCACCACAATACCAGCAATTGACTGTTTGAAATTGTGGAGGAAAAAGATAATTCCATGTGGATTTTGATAATTCTGTTATGTTGGGCATAAACTGGGTATATTAATAATAAAGAAAGAAAAAGAAGGTTCAATTTTTTACTAGAAAAAAAAAAAAAAAAGTTCACTGGCCAATCAAATTCTGTGTAATTTTATTGTTCATATATCATACTTAGAAAATATGACAAAGACCGTAATATAATTTATAAAAAAAAAGGGAATAGAAATGATAATTGACTACAGTATAAATGTGCTAAATAAAAAACTTTTAAATATATTTTATTTTACTGAAATCACATCCAAAAGACTGTTATAAATATAGTATTTACACAAGCATTCTTGTACCAAATTGGATTATTATCGGGACAAATATTTATTTTATAAAAGTCTATTAGAAATTTAGTACTTTAAGCAGAGTATGAAAAGTCAAAGCGATAAAAGCAACCTAACCAGATACTCTTTGATGTACACTATTTCCAGAAATTAAAGTCGCATTTTGTAAAGTTTTATAATACAATTTATATGTAATTGCGACAAGTCACGGCGACTTTAATTTCTGGAAAGTGTATTTCCTACTTTTTTAAAAAAAAAATTATATTCTCGGAAGCAACCTTAAACCGCATGACAGCTTTCGAATAGCTTAGTTAAGCCACCTCTTTTTTCATTTCCATTTTATATACTAATTGTGATATATATATCACACACAGAATTGCACATAATGCCATAGGCTGGTACGAAGACCAGATCCTGACCACTCGGTGCACCCAATCCGTGTGTAGTAGCTCTTCAATTGTTTGACGATTTCAATGTTTCAACGATAATTACCGAGGCAATCATCTCACACGAATGCTTTTTATGTCAATTGTTTAATTCATTTGTGTTGTAAAGAAGAAAACCGTTTTCGCAGTTTTCAAGCCCTTTTTATACTTTTTTTTGGTTGAAAAATTTTTTATTAGTAAACAGTCACTTTAATAGAAGAACGAATGAGATTATAAAGATTTACAAGGTTATTATTAAGAGTAATTAAGTGTATATAAATGTACAAAATGCTATATCATGCCAGAATCTCGAAGTGCGTTTTGTAGTAAAGTTTCTTTGATAGCTGCAAAGACGAACCGAATCTATAAAAATTATGAGATAAATTGATATATTCTCGGGAAAATAACTTACATTTGATGTATCCGTAGCTTGAGTTAGACTATTCATACAAAACGAATCAGCAACAAAAAAATTTTCCGGATTATAAATGAACTTACTGTGGATAAATGCTTAACTTATTTCTATTACATTGCAAGAATCTCCAAAGGATATATTTAGCCGCTTTATTAGCATCAGCACCTCCACCGTAATCTGGAAAATAATTTTCAAGTGGAGATACGGTTAATTTGGCTTTGAATATGTCCACTTTATTCAGCAGTAGCATGACTGAGGAGCGGATAAACCATCGACTGTTGACAACTGATTCAAATAGAGCTAAACTTTCCAACATGCGATTCTAATACTAAATTAGTTTTCAATGTCAACAATACAGCATCTATGTAATCTTACTTGGTTTGATTCTTCCAATAAGGCTTGATCATATTCACTGAGCGCTACACAAAATATAACAGAAGTCACATTATCAAAGCAGTGAATCCATTTTTTCCTTTCTGAGCGTTGACCACCCACATCAAACATGCTTTAAAAGGAATTAGTATCACATGTTTTTTACATTCTACCAACTTACTGTATTGATAATCCACCCATTGGAAATTGTATTTCTGTTATTCCTGTCGTCTTTAGTCTTGCCCGCAAGACATCTTGTTCATTAGGTACATAACTTGCTTGTCCTATTCTTTCAATCGAATCAAAAAAGCTATGCACACACAAAATGAGATTTTATAATGAAAATAAACTTGTTCGACTTACTATGGAGCTGAATCCATAATATAAAACTTGTCTCTCTTTTCAAAACATGATGTTACTGCAGGATCTTGTTTTAATAATTTAATAATGGCCACAATTTCTGGACTTAGTTGACTTTTTGGATTTCCTGATACTTTATAATCAAGTACTTTATCAACATTTTCCTAAATACAATGTACATGAATAATCAATTCTATTTTTTCTTGGCAACCTTTTCTTTACTCGAAGTTCTCGTTTTTCATAAGAAAGTTCTAATTTTGCCATGGCATGAATTAAGGTCTGTGCACATTCAACCACATTACGATAGATTATGGATCGATATGTAAATAATTCCTCTGTTGAATAACCATTCATGTTGATAATTTTCATTTGCTTTAAAATGGTTGATTTGCCTGATTCACCACTTCCTAAAGTTATTCTTAACATTACTGCTCCACTCCATCTGTATTTTCTTTCCTTTCTTTTACCTAATAATAACACTTTACATTGTTTCTCTCGTACAATCTTTTCCTTTTCCAAATATCTATCAATTTCACTGCTCCTCTTTCTTTCTGGATCATCCTTTTCTGAAGAATGGCATATGCCCATGGTTTTTGTATTTATTTCTTCCTCAAAAATAATATCTTTTTCACTAAAAAAAGAAAAAATAGATATTTTGACGTATTTTTTCTTTCTTTTAATTGGCTATTTTTATTTTTAGGTGTAAAAAAAAGAATAAAGAAAAAAATAATAAAAGAGAAAGAAATTAAAGGTGAACAAAGAAAAAAAAAAAATTGCTACTTTTGTGTGTATCAGTCGGTCTATGTATTTATCCGGTTCTGTAAACAAAAACTTTTATCCTTTCTTTCCCAAGGCTCGTTGTGAAGTATGCGCAAAATAAATAAATTGGACTTGTTTTTTTTTTTGTAGGGTCATCTACATTATTACTTTTACATTGAAGTTTTTTTATTAAAAAAAATATAAAATTTTCGTATTATATAAAATAGCGTATTATAAAGCCATAACAACTGTCATAGCCAAAGTCAATGCAAATCCAAGAAAGGGGCCAGCGATTCTAACAGCCTCACTACTCCTTCCAGAGGAAGCCTGTTGAGAAATAGAAGAAGAAGAAGAAGCTCCTTGTGATGTTTGGTTATTGGATGAAGAAGCGTTGGTATTTACGGGAACAGCTGTATCTTGATAAGCACAAGTCGTGTTGGAGCAGAGACATTGTCCAGCCACAGGATCCCACCAGATACTATCACAATTGTTGGGTACTAAATGACGATATTTGGCATCCGTACTGGCTACAGCACTTGCGGGTGTAGGATTATCGACCGTAGGTGCATTAGCGGGACAGTTGAAGCAAGTAGCCCAATTCTCGGTGTTAAAGTTGCAGCTGTTCAAAAGACTGCCAGACACAATATTATTGGCTGTACTGATAGTTTCAAGACCGTTACAGATTTCCTTGCCAATGTTAGGTAAAGTGCATTGCATATAGGGTTGACTGGCCAATTGACTGACGGGCACAGGGTTTTGCATCTAATGAATGTATTAGATTAAGTATCAACACTTAATCTACTTACCCATTGTAAGAGCTGCTCGTTACTAACAAACCAAACATCGGGTTTGGATTGAAGAGATTGAATGAAATCGACAACAGCATTTTTTTGAGGGCTGACATCTGGAAGACCAGGAGAATTTGTCAAGTGAGCTGTAATAGGAATGTAAGGATATATAGACGTGTATAAAAATAAAATACTTACTTGGATGAACGTAGATACCAAAAGGTTGACGGTTTCCATTATAATGTCTATCAAAATTAGCATTGGACCAAGCTGTGACATTAGCTGGACTTCCAGCCAAATACACATCCATTAATTGGGCAGTTTTTGCATCATCCAAAACAGCGTACATGGGGATTTCCCAAATACCTACATAGAATATGAGATTACTGGAGGAACAACATTATTATTATTTTACCAGGAAGTTTAAGTTGAGTACCACAAACGTTATTCCAACAATCATTAGCTAAACCGTAATCCAAAGTATATGGCCTAGAATTTCGAAAGTTAAAAAAAGAACCCTCCCCTTTTTGAGGTTTTCGATTTACCAGTAGCAATCATCAACAACAGCAGTAACTGAAGTATCATATTGAAAACCTTGTTTAGAAATTTCTCTTAATGTATCAGTCGTATAGTTTACTATAGATTAATTATAAGACACTTTGCTACTTATCATTGAAAAAAACGAACTTACAGAAAGGAGCACGGAAGCCCTTGATTTTTCCAAGGGGAACACCACCATACTGATTCAGCATGGCACGAGCAGCTGCAATTTCTCTATCATAAAGCGTTTTAATTAATATGTGTGTATTTTTTTTTCTTCTTATTATTTACTGAGAAGAAGGAGATCCTATTGTATGGTGTTGTTAGTTATCTTATTGTTTCTCATAATGAAAAACTTACCAACATGAGTAAATGTATGACTATAATAAAAGTTATTTTATTAATAAGCATATATATTCATTTAATTTTCTAAACTTACTCAGCAACTTCATTTCCATTAGCGTACCATTGTTGAACAAGAGCAAAATCGGTATATTGCATAGACACATACCATGAACCCTATGCATACAAATGTTAGAAATAGCCAGCTTTTTATTCCCACTAATGATTATTCTCTTTACCTTTGCAGCGCAACCATTAGGGTTCCTGCATAGTTTTTAAGGAGCAACATGTTAGTAATAAATCGACAACAAAACACAGAATACTTGCTTCACGTTTAATAAATCTTTTGCTGTAGCCAACAGTTGAGGTTGAATGGAATCATCAAATGTAATTGTTACAAATTGAGGCACATCTTTTGGACTAAGACCACCAGGAGGGGTTTGAGAAGGGCAAAGACAATTGGGTAATTTACACGTATTAGGATCGCAAGCATTGGTGGATTGTGCTAGAGTGCTAGACACAATGGCAAGAATAGCAGCACTCACGCTTAGTAATTTCATAATAGAATCGGGTTAAATAAAAATAAAGAAAAGAAAAGGATGGGAAATAGGAAAAAGTCGAGGGTTTTAAGAAAGAAAATCCTCCTTTTTAAAAGAAAAAAAGTATATGTAAGACAAGTGGTTTGAGTTTGTCAGACAAGACAAGATTTCAAACTCCTTATTTATGGTGACAACGATAATTGGTGTTACTTAAAACATATATAGAATAGCCAGGAACATTAATTATATTCATCTGTTTGATTATAACAAGTCTTCATTCACTGGCCTGCTGTATACCATATAACTAACCCAAACCAACCTATCTTTTTTGTTCTATTGGCTTTATTATTACCATTAGTGCTTTACAAATATTTGTATTTTTAGACTCTTATTTTCCTTTTATAGCCAATTTTTTTATAATTAGCTTTAACGATAACTTCTGAGTTTAATCATTGAAAACCCATAATCAATATTTACTTTTAAAAAAAAAAGATATAATACTTTCTTAATAACAGGAATTCATTATTTAATTATTGTTTATTTGTTAATAAGAAAATTAGGATCTACACTTACTGTCATGCTTTACTGCTATCTACACAAAACTCAATCAATTTTGTTTGTGAATCATGTCACAAATTAAAAACAAAAAAGTAGAATATCTGCAAGCCAATAAAACAAATTTACCCGGAATTTGAAGGAGATAAAGCTTCTTTTGCAGAAACAATTTATGCTTCATTTACATGAAAGCAACAAGGGGAACATTATATAAAACAGATAAAAATGAGATATAAAGAAATGTGTTGTAATGATGAATTAGTTTAACAGATGCATTTACAAATTGTTTCTAAAACAATGCTAACAAAGCTAGGTGAGAATGTATTTTAAATTCCGTATAATGAACTGTTACAACAGTTGCCATAGCAGCCCTATTCTCTTCCTTTTCAAAACATTGATTTTCAATTGGATTGTGATTTTCAAATCAATTTAATATAAGTTACATCCAGGTTACATAAAAAAGCAACTGTATTATTAGATTTGAGACATCAGATGTTGACCAGTAAAATCCTATTTCTTTCTGTTCACAAAGGGCTTACTGTGAAAGCACGTTACACAAGCTTGATCCACACAGAAAAGAAAAAGATTGGGCAGGGGGTTTGCTTTCTCTTTCCTTTAAAAAATGCCTGCTGCTGCCTCTACTGGTTTGTCTCGTGCAATCTACACCACAGTGTTTAAAAAGAACTCTGTCTTTGTTACCACAGTTTTCGCTGGTGCCATTGCTTTTGAAGTTGGATTTGACACTCTTGCTTCTAGAGTTTGGGATGACATGAACAAGGGCGTGGGTTGATTATAAAAATACTTGATAAAAAGGAGAAGACTAAACTTGTATAATTTAGAAACAATGGAAGGACATTAAGCACAAGTACGAATAAGTTATTTTAAAATAGAAAATAAATTATTCAGCCAAAAGCAAGATAGATAATACAAACTTGTCTTTTTGAATGGGTTTGTAAAAGAAAGAAAGCCTTATATGTATGCTTGGAACAATGAACAAAAAGGGGAACTCGCGTGATAAAAATATTTTAGAGAAAATATCAGCACTGCAAAGCCTTGTTCAATTGATCGAATGAAGAGAAAGACTGAGTTACCTTTACTAATCATATAACGTTCCTCTTCAATAAGTTAAAAGTTCAAGACAATTGATGTGTTTCATGTAAGAAGATAGATAAAACATTTTTATATAAAAATAACAAAATTACAGAATTTCTTTTTTTATGCACAAGCCCATTCAGCAACATATGAAAAGTTATGAAACTCTTGCTGCTCAATACGATTCAAATTTGAGTCGATGGGTGTCAACGCAGGTGTTTCATTCGTAAATTCTTCATCAAAATTGGACGTATCCAAACGACCTGTCACAGAGGGATAAAAGGGTGGTGGAATACGTTTGGCCAACATGTCTTCCCATACCACACCACGGAAGAAGGGGTGTCGTTTGATGGGCACAGCATCATCTGGTCCACCACCTAATCTTCTATTGGGATCACGCTGCAACAGTTGTTGACAGATAGAAATAGAATCACTGGACATATTGATAGGGTATAAGATATCGTCTTCCAAAATGGCATCAAAGATTTCATCTTCGTCTTCACCACGGAAAGGAGATTGTCCAAGCAGCATTTCGTAAATGAGCACACCGTAAGCCCACCAGTCGACAGCACGACCATAGTTTTGTTCCTTTAAGATTTCAGGAGCCATGAATTCGGGTGTACCACAGAATGTGCCTGTGGTGTGACCATAGCCCATGTTTTCTTTACAGAGACCATAATCAGCCATCTTGATATGACCATCCAAACCCAGCATGATATTGTCAAGTTTTAAATCACGATAAATGATGCCTTGATTGTGAAAGTATTCCAATGCCAGTAGGACTTCACATGCATAGAATTTGGCTCTTCTTTCAGAAAACTGACCTCGTTGAATATGCCACATCAAGTCACCACCATTCACATATTCCATCACAAAGTAAACACGACTCTCGGTTTGGAAAGTAGAGTGAAGGTTGATCAAGAATGGATGGCGTGCACGGTTGGCAGCTTGGAATACACGTTTTTCAGATCGAACACTTTTGAATAGAATGAGCATTTCTTCTTTTGTGTATCTGCACGTTTTTTACCTTTCGATTTCATCATTGTCAATAATGAATCGCTTCTTCAACATCTTGATGGCATACAGTTGTTTATCGTGCTTTTCTTCTGCCAACATGACTTTGCCGAAGTTACCTTTACCAAGCACGGCCAGGAAACTAAAGTTTTCTAAAGCAACTTTACGGTTCTTTTGTGATTGCATAGGCTGTCCCTACAAAAAAAAGTTAAAGGGAAATAATATGATTGATTCATTTTCTATTACTTGAGGCACCATTTGTTGTTGTGGTTGCTGTTGATAAGGGCTCATGGGAGGACGCATCATTTGTTGTTGCTGTTGAGGATTATAAGGCATTTGGGGTCTCATTTGTTGTTGTTGAGGAGGATAATATGGTTGTTGTTGGTATCTAGGATCCACATTAGGCTGTCCATAAGGACTTTGAACATGAGAAGGAAGAACGGGTGGACGTTGCTGTTGAGGAGGATACATTTTTTCCGGTTGAGGCATACTCATAGGTTGTTGCAGAGGTGAATAAGGTGATTGTGGTTGTTGTTGATTATTATACATGGTAGGTGGTGTTTGAGGAACAATAATAGGACTCTTGGGTGGTGGAGCCGGTGGTTCATCCATTGTAACTTGAGAAAGCTGAGTAGTAAGCTTTTCTTCTTCTTTCTGATCTTCTTCCTCAGCCATTGTTTCTTCGACCTTTTCTGTCTTGGATATACGATCGCCAGAAGATTTGGTTTCCAATGTTTTACGTTTAGCAGCTGCCTTGATTTCTGCAAGCATTTGATTTGCCATTTCCATACTCAAACCACAGAAATCAGGTACACAGCGTTCACAACGCGTATGTGCCGTGATGTCACATTCAGAGCATTTCTTGGCACCTCGAGAGCCCAAAGGTAACATGTAGCCACAATGACAACACCAATTAGCACCAATATTCGTGATGGGTTCAAATCGATGAGGAATCTTATGGTTCAACTTGTCTTCGTCTGAAACTGTTTCTGTCGAATTCGCCATACATTTAGTGACTACTTTACTCGAACATTTCTTGTGACAAGTGTATTCACAATCTTCACATTGGTATCCGCTATTGACAAAGAACTCTTGGCACAAGGCACATTTCATGACATTGTAGAATCTGTTTTCCAAAAATTGGTGACCATTAACTTCTACAACCTCTTCACGACGTTGACGTACAGCACCTGCACGACCCAGTTTATCCATCGGACGACGATTGCCATCCGCACGTACAAAGTTCAAGCGAAGGGCAATTTTACCTACTGGCTCTACATCAAACCATGCCTCGATACCATTATTGCTCTCTAGTACATTATTATTCATCGCAGGTGCAGCCATTGTGTTATCTTCTTCTTCTGCTGCTCCTTCCTCTTTATTTTGTATTTGTTGTTGTTGAGCCAACATCCACTGAGGAATTTTTCGTTTTCTGAGCCCTTCTGTGATATCTGTAATCTTTAACCAAAGTACACCAATAGGCAATGATTTTTCTGTTGATTGATCATAAATACTAATTTCAATTTCTGAGGCCTTATTGACGTGTGTCTCACAAAGTTCATTCCACTTGTCATTTCGCGTAGGTCTTGAACGGAAAACGACTTGATTATCGATCTTGACCAAGACGATTGTAGCCGGAGTACGAATCATTCGAGTGGGAGCATGTGCTAGTTCACATGCTTCTAACAGTTCCAACTGAAGTTTACCCGTCACTGGCCTTCTAAATCCAGGAGGTAAACGAGCTGAAGGTGGTGTTTCTAGTTCTATAATTTCGGAATAAGCATTCAGATACGCGTAAAAAATATTTAATATGTTACCATAATCATCTTCATCGCCTCCTTCACCAATATATAAACTTTTGTACTTTCTCAAAGCAGAATTCAATAAACTCAACTTTTCCATACTTTCATACATTTTATCCTGAATGTCCGTACGATTCCTTCGATCTCCTGTACTCTTTTCTAATACCTCTGCCATCCCTTTGATGCCTTTTAATACTGTCTTTTCAACGTCTAATTTATATTCCAATTCATGTAACTTGAGTGATACTTTAGGTTTATTGTACGGAGTTTCGGACATCAAAAGATCTAATAACTCATAATGAATGAAACATACACATAAACTTGCTTTTTTTCGTATTTACCAAGATTGGAATATTTTGTCTTGTTTGAACCTGGTTGAACAAGAGTAGTCACATTCGTTGTCATGGAACTTGTTCTAGGTGGGTGCTGCTGTGGTATAGACAGTTGGTCCTGACTTTCTTCTTTGGCTTCTAATCGATGCAACTCTTCTGTAAAATAATCAATGTATTTTTGATATTCTTTTATTTGAGTTTCACAATCTGATATCACGTTCTTATCCTTGAGTAAAGGACGCATTTGTATGAATTTATCTCTCATAATTCGATTATGCTCGATTTTGGCTTCTAACTCTGCTTTCTAAAAGCAAGTATGTGAGTTGTTTTGTTTGTTTTGTTTTTTGTTTCTATTACCGTCATTTTTTATATAAAGAAAGGAAAAGAAAGAAAGAATAAGAAGAAACGGTCTTTTTATGAAAGCAAGAAAGAAAAAAAAGAAAAAGAAAAAGAGGGGAAAAAAAGTTTTTTTTCGTAAAAAAAAAACATGTGCGATTTTAATGTGGCACCAAATAATGAAAATATTGCTACCATTTTTTAAACCAGAGTAAGAAATCTTTTGCTTCTTCAAATACCATAAAAGTAACTGCATTCGCAGGAGCTACTTTAATTAAAGAAGGCGCAAGACCTTTATAAAGACTTCTCGCACCTTCTTGTTTAGCCACGTTATAAAAGCAGGTATACCAAGGAATCGGTGTGCCCTGAACTTGTAATCTTTTTCTCACCAAATCAAAAGGGTAAACAGCTATTTTGCTTGTCATACCAGATAATGCGCCACTCATCATGTCATGTGTTGGCTTGTAGGCTGATGAGACTCTTTCGCTATCCTTTGTAATAAAGTGAGTACTTGAAAGTTGTCTTTTATTATTACTCACTCTTAGTTTCTTAAATCCTTTAGCAAATATGTCATAGCTTGAAAATAGCAAACCCATATATGGCATGATTTGTATTATAGCTGGCCATAACCCTTTATAAAATCCTCTGTATCCTTCCTTTTTGTAAATATTCATAATTTCTTGTGGCACTCGATGGTTCTATATCTCATTGTTTAGTACCCATCTATTATTATCGAAAAGTGTAGTTTTATGCACCTTTTGAGCTACTGCAAATTGAGTTCTTAATAGATCAAATGGATAAGTGCTAGCTGTAGCGATACTACCAGCAATCATACCACATCCAAATGATTTTAATGTCTCTGGTATCTGTTTCTGGTTTGATTCTATAAGTTGCTCTAATTCCTTGTAAGACCAAAATTCAATCATTGTATATGATAAATAAAGATATTCTGCTGGCATATTTCCTTTATAAAGACCCTTTTTACTGTTATTAACTAAAATACTTTTTTTTTGTATATATTTTACTCGTATGCCTTCTTCTTTCATGATTGTTTTTAATGTTTGAAGAATACTTGAATATTTGATTGGTTGCTTGTTGTTTTTGACATGTACTGAGTGTGTTTGGAGTTGCATTCGTATCTTGACAACATCTAGTGGAGCAATGACAAATCTATAAAATAGTAAGTTGTCTTTTTCCTTTAAAATACTTTCTGAATAAAACCTTGAAACAACGCCTGCTACACCACCACAGAAAGCAAGTTGGTTACTTGATAAATCAGCATCAGTTATATAAGAAGGCATTTTAGATTATTTTATCATTATTAAAGCAGAAAAAGAAATTTCGTAGATAATTGCTCAAACATCTTTTTATGGTCTTGCTTAAAAGGAAAGAATGAAATTGTCTTAATATGACGCGATCGTGCACACAAAAATATACCCTTTGGTTCAATATCCGACCTCTTTCTCTTCTTTTTTTTTTTTTTTTTTTTTCAATCAATAAAAATGGGAGACGAAGCACCGAGAAAACAAGAAGAGGAGAAAGAGGAACAATATTACGACCAAATGCAACAATATCAAATGTTGCTTCAAAACGATAGTCACTCTGTCATTTTAGTCACTGCTGGATACGATAATACTATTCGTTTTTGGGAGGCATTAAGTGGCATCTGTTCAAAAACAATTAAACATCCAGATTCTGTAACAAGTTGGAATAATTTATATACAATTAACTAATAGTGAAAATGCATATAGCAAGTGAATCGTTTATGTATTTCTCCTGATAAAGCTATTTTGGCGGCTGCAGGTTAAATAATATTATACTGTTGCTATTAATAAAGAAAACTAACTGTATTTTTTGTTTATTAGGAAATCATTCTGTTCGTTTATATGATATCGCGAGTAGTAATGATAATCCTGTAAGTCATGTACAGAATATTGATAAAAAGAAATGGATACTAATTGACAACCATAGTTTGTGGTATTTGGAGAACACACAGGAAATATCATTGCTACTGGTTTTCATGGAGAAGGAAGATGGATGTTTACAGCAAGTGAGGACGGTCACTTGAAGATTTGGGATACTCGATCCGGAAGAAACCCAGTGTTGACAAGGAATTTTGATAATGGTTGTCCTATTAACGACGCTGTGATGCATGCCAATCAAGGTGAATTAATCACTTGTGATCAAAATGGAGCAGTGAAAATCTGGGATTTGACAGCACACTCATGTACACATGAATTGGTAAGCAAAAAAGTATTGTGAAATATGTATAGTATTGCTAACAGCAAACGTAGGTTCCTGAAGAAGGTGTTCCAATGCGATCTGTCACAGTGGCTTCTGATGGTTCTATCTTGGTTGCTGCTAACAACAAAGTAAATCTTCATTGTTATATATGTATTTGTCCATGTATAAATGCTATTATTAGGGTACTTGCTTTGTTTGGAAATTATCAAACGGATGTGAAGGAGGTGAAATAGAACCTATTCATCAGTTTCAGGCACACAGTAATTATATTTTGAGAGTCATGTTGAGTCCTGATACAAAGTAAATGCTTATATTCATTATAATACTTTATAACTAATATGAAATAGATTATTGGCTACATGTTCAGCAGATAATACAGCCAAAATTTGGAATACAGAGAAAAACTTTGAGTTATATTTAACCTTACAAGGCCATCAAAGATGGGTATGGGATTGTGCATTCTCTGCTGACTCAGCTTATCTTGTTACAGGTAAGCAAGCATAATAGTAGTGGCAAATGCATAAATATCTAATATTATAATGATAGCTTCATCAGATCATGTTGCAAGATTATGTGAACTTCAAAATGGAGAAACAATACGACAATATAATGGACATCATAAAGCAGCTGTTTGTGTAGCATTAAATGATTTGTCAGTTGGTTATTCGTAGTTTGTTTTTCTATCTTTTTTTGTATGTGCATATACCTAGTGTTGGTGATGAAGTATTATAAAAAATAGGATTTTTAATTGTTCGCAACTACAACTATTATGATCTGAAGTCAATAAAAGGATATTACTATGAAGAAGTTTATCCTGGATTTAACCTTCAGCTAGACTGTTGATGCAAATGAGTTGGTATCAGCCAGTCTCACTCTATGTAAGATTGAGTGTAAAAAACTGTATTTAATTTGAGGAAATAATTCAAGTAGGATCCTGACTTGCAAAAAAAAAAGAAAAGAAAAAAAAAGAAAAAAAAAAAGCTTTTGTTTTCCTTTCTCTTTATAAAATACATAATGGGAAAGAAAGATTTAGACAGCTCTTTAGATGACATTATTAAAAAAAGACAGCGTACAGAGACAAAAAGTCATAATTCACGAAACAATAACAGTAATGACGCAAGGAACTTGAATGTCACTGCTCGAAGAAATACAGTTAAAAATAATCTCGTTCGAAACAACGGAAGAGGAATTCAAAAAAACAGCAAGTCTTCTATCAATAGTCGATTAGGTGACATAGTCATATCTCGTAAACCTTTTCATCAACAAGCAAAAGCTGTCAATAAAGAAGTAAGTTTATTGATTTTTCTTTTTCTGAAAAGCAGTTAATCAAACAACATTAGATTACACCCGTACAAAAACAAAGACCTAAAATTATTGGCCCTATTATTACTTCAGCTTATAAAGGAGAAAGTACAAATGATAACAGAAGAAAAAAGAAAGAGCAAGCTATTAATCCTGCAACATTGATCATTACACGATCAGTGACGCCGACCAACAACAAAACACAGAATAAAACAAAAAGCTCACAACCTTACAACAGCAATGATAATACCAACACCGCCCATTCTCAAAAGTCGAGACAGCCCAAGCAATTGATTCGTTCAGCAGGACCACCTATTACTGTCATGAATCCGGTATACCACCAGCAGAAGCCAATGACTCCTCCTGAGCAAACCGGGATTGTTTTACTCTGTAATTTGGATCCTAGAGCAACTGCAGAGGATGTTGGAGTATGTATACTATAGTTTGGAGTAATAATGTATCTTATTCGATGATTACTAGGAAACGTGTAGTATGTTTGGACCTATATTGAGCTGTGACATGTTATTAGATCCAATGGGCAGGCCATTACATGAGGCAGAAGTAGAATTCATGTATCCACATTCGGCTCAAGAGTGTGCATTGAAGTTGGATGGTGAAATTGCAGATGGCAGAGTACTTCGTGCTAGGTTACAATATAGACCTACACCACCTGTTATGCCACGATATTCTTCAAGGACTGTGGGCGCATCAGCTAGAGTTGAACCAAGATTTAATGACACCCAATTGTAAGCTCATTAGTTGATAAACTGAATGAACTTCTCTAACGTTTTTATTTTATAGACCCTATATGGCATATTCACATCGTCCATATTAATACAAATATTATGCTTTGCTTTCGATGTATTTACACTATCATTAAATATAAACAATCACTTTTTTTTCTGCAAAAGAGTTTATTCCCATATTGTTCTGTAAGTCTTCAAAGGCTCGCACATATTCTTCAACAGCGTCAATTTTTGGTAGTCACAAGAACAAAAGTCAGTATTAGTACCTTAACAAGCCAACTGCCCAATCCAGCTTTTGCATTAATACGGTGGCAGTACGAGTAAGAAATTCAGTTTCTGAATAGCTGATTTTGTTATTAAATTCAGGAAAAGCGCCCTAATATTAAATGTGATAATCTAAACAGCCAATAGTAAGGGCTGAAACAGTGTCACTTGGTTTAGTTGCTTTTTTATTTTTAATCAACACACAATGAGGATTTACGCAGACAAAAGGACCTTTTTACTGCAGCTTTCATAACTTTTCCTTTATGTAGTTTTCGGTAAACTGAATAGGCCAATTGGGAGAAACAATAAACGCATTTTTGTGACAGTCTTGTTTCATCAATTTTGCAAACACACATGTTTTGGCCATGAATATCTTGCTTCTGCTTGTTACCATACTGTATATAAGCCTTGACCTTAGGACCCACACTATAACCGCAATCATTTATGAGCATGATCGGCTTAAGTTTGCGTGAAGTATTTGTCTTCTCAGAATATTGTGGCTATAACTATGTGATCAATGAAATTCTTACGATATTAATCCTATTCCACCTATTGATCAAACTTGTTACATACTATCTCCTATTCATTTAAAGAAAGATTATGATTTTTAAACATCTCACAATTTAGATTTGCTTCAACAAGAGTGGTAAAAGACTCATTTTGAATACGATGTGCACTAAGATTTATGGTTGAGCTCCGTTAGTTCCGAAATAAAGACTATTTATTAGATACAAATGCTGATGTTCGAACAAAAGCTTATAATCTTTTTCAACCGTACCCATTGTCAATATTTCTTTAGGAAGGGATGATGGCGAGTTTTCTACCTGTATTCTTCTTCTTTTTTGAATTCTGGTGGCAGTAAATTTGCAATTCGAAAGTCACATTGTTCTCGGAAGGCCACGACATGGTTATCAAGAGCAAAGACATCATTTTATAACTTGATTATCATTGATTGAATGATTACTCTATAATTGATCATGTGTTTTGTAAATTCTTGTATGCATAATCACTTACAGTCACATTTTTTTTGGTCCCACTAAAGAAACTGATGTGAATAAAAGAGTTATATCCTTTTACAAGCTGTATCCTTAACTACCAACAATATACTGTACGTGTCCAATTTGATACAAGAAGAATATTATTTTATCAAGAAAAGAAACAAGAAAGAGCAGATAGCATTGATGCTGATAAATTAGTTTGTGTGGTTACTAAAAATATAGATAATGTAAGTTGTTTATTTTTCTTATATCAACATAATTTAAGTACTCCTTTGAAATAGTCTTTAGATATAAATCTTTTTCGAACCTTACTCTCAATTACACTGTCACTTGTCAGAATAACTATTTTTTTGGTTGTTTATGTTCTAATCAAGTATGATTATACAAGCATATTTTTTGTTCAAGTATAAATAAATCTCTTACATTGCTAGAAAAGTTAACTTTTTGTTGTCTCAACAAAGAAACGAGAGTCTAGAATTACAAGAAGATGATAGTAAAATTGCATCTAAATAATCAAAAAAGTTTCCTTTCTTTTGAAAAGTATAAGAGCAATCCTAAAATGTTGAGAGGCAGGAAGCTTAAATAGAATATATGATACTGCCATTTCACCCAACTCAGCCTCTAATAGACAAAATTAGACACATAGTTTAGTTTCTTTGTGGCTGCCCAAAAGTTTGAAGTATCTAAAGACGTTCAGGACGACTGCTCTATGGCTTCTCTCCATCTTCCCTCTTATCTATGACTTCCCATGCCTCCAAATTAACTGCGACTCTCTGTGCCGAGCTCTCTCTCTCTTTAGAATAAACTCTTCTTCTCTATTTACTATTACGCTTATCATTCAAAGGCATAAAATCAGAAAAATATATATACTTCAGCAGTAGCTTATTACAACACTGCCTGCTTTTAATAAAATCAGTCTTGAGTCTTTTATACAAAAAAAAAGACGTTCAGGTTGGCATAAATCTGTGTTTCAACCATATTTACAATTCAAGTAGATACTGTTCTTTCAGCTACACTTTCTGTTGTTCATATAAAAGTAATAGGGAATATTACATTGTTTTTGTATGTTATAGATTACTCAATGAGCATAGAATAGATACGAATGTGTTGTAGTTTATAAATAAACCTGTTTTGAAGGAAACTACATAAACTACCATTGATTTCACGCACAAGATGAAGCAAAAGAAAAAATCAAGTTAAACATTCATGCTTTTATCATACTCTATATACCTTATGAACCAATTTCAGCCATCCGGGAATTCCATCACTCCAATAGAGTTTAATCAATCGAAGCACTTCAAGAGATCAACTTGACCTGTAATGAGTGAATGTCTTCTAGGATCGAATAAAATCAATCAAAATATTTGCATCGATGAAACATTGACAGAGAGTACTTCTTGGGGCCTATCTGATATATTAATACTTACTAGGTGATGATAAGGAATTGGTCAATGAAGTAATAAAGACTTTTTTTTTTCACGGGTCATTCGGGCACAGGAAATGAAATAAGAAAGGTATAGTTTATTGGCCCAAGCAAAATGACATTGTATGACTCATCATACTACTAAACACACAAACTCACTCTTTTTTTTTTTTCTTGTGAACCCTGAAGAACAAAAAACGGCATGTTTGTATGGTTTGTTGGAATACTTGGTTGTTATGGAAACTCCTATTTTAAAATCTTTTTATCGCGCCAAAAATAATCCCTCATTGTTTTATGAATAAAATAAATTGAAGCTCTTGTTTTCTTTCACTTTATTCTTTAAAACACTCCATCCATGATGCGTGTGAACAATTGAGATGGGTCTGTTGATTGAATGAATTGTGAAAACTCTATTAATCCATATTAGAAAAATGGCTTTCTCCAAAAAAAGAACAAGAAAATTTTCTATTAAAAACTCAATCGCTCAAAGGTCCCTTTCCTTTTCAAATCAGGGACACCTCAAACGGTTTTCTTTCTTAAGCAATCGTCCTTGATGGCTCAAGTTACATTGTTGGCAGATTTTTTTTTAGCAACACGTACTAAAAAACTTTGCTGTGCAACATATTAGCGGCATCTGAACAGTATTTTTTTTTGAGTGGCATGTCGTCAGAGGAGCCAAAATGTGGCGGTTCTCGTGATATGAACAGAGATCAGTTAGTGCTATTTGTGTAACAGTTAATAAGGTAATTTGTGATACTAAAGAACGCAAATCATGTTTATTAACGTTGAACAAAGCTCAACATTGAAGGAGGATTTCGGAGAATTTTTTTGATATACAGCGGACACTCAACTTTGTTTGCTTGTCCCTTATCTTTTCTTGATCTGATAGAAACAGCTTTAGATATAAGTCATTTCCTTGAAAATTAACTTGATAATTTCTTTGATTTCAATAAAAATTATTATGTGATTCAAAAGGTTGAATAGAACATAGATTTGTAAATGTTTTTAGTGTGTTTTTATTTATTTTATGCAATAATAATAAAAAAATCAATTGATTTCACTTTTAAATTTTATTTTATACAAAGACAAACATAACTATAGAAAAAAAGAATATTAAAGCTATTTTAGTAGTAATTTATTTGAAGAAAAGTAAAAATGAAAGCTTCTGATGTATTTATTATTGTGTATTTTTATCATCTTTATTCATGCATACTTTTTTGATTGTATTAATTTTTTAAGATTACAGTTAAACAAAATGTAAGCTGCTGTTTTAAAGCATAAATTATTTATTTCTAGAAACAATGACATGATTTAATTATAAAAAATACCAGATCATAAAATATTCGATCCAAAGAAAAAGTCAATCAGCATGTTTATGACACAAAAATGGTGAGTTATTTATTGCTGCATAACATCCACATTTTCTAAAGTTTTTTTTTTTTTTTACTTACATATTTATTAATCATCATCTACAAAAAGTCTAAACAAAAGAAGAGTTTCCTTACTGGTATTATATTTTATAAGTTAGTCAATTGATTCTGATGATAAATGTCTTGATATTAACTAATATCATGCAGAAGAAAAGAAAGAAAAAAAAAAAGGCGGGGAGTAAAATGTGATCTGATAATGAAAGATTAAAACACATGGCCAGTTCAATAGCTGTTTCTTGATCCTTTATTTTATTTTGCGTAGTAAAAAGTGTAACAGGCCATTTAAATTATGATAAACATCCTCCTTCTAAAATAGTCTGTATGTAATTATTTTTTTTTTAAAAAAAAAAAAAAAAAACTGTCTACTTTATAATCAAGACGCTTGGCATTAGGGGCGTACTGAATAGAGCAGTTTGTCCGATTGAAAGGATAAAGAGTGCTGTTTTACATCTGTAATAAGCCATGAAAGAGTGGGTGCACATGGCATGCTGTCTATGGATGCTCCCTTCATTGTGGTGTGTTTGGATGATGTTATATATCACAAATTGGAGGATGGAGTAAACGAGAAGGGCTGGCTTGCTTCCTCGCTATCACTGCTTTTAGCCATTAAAATCACAGGCCACATTTATTTTTTGTCAACCTCAATCTTTTGAGTGGTTTCTTTACATTTTTCAATATATTTGCGCCTGTCATTGGAACACCTAATTTTTTATCCAATTCATCTTTAATTGCTTTAATTTTAAACTGAGGAGAAAATTGATAGTCTAATGGAATAAATAGGGTTGTTAAAATGAAAGCGTCAAGAAAGAAAGCAGTGAGGTTCTTTGGAGATATTCTTTATACAAAGTTTTTATCTATAATTTCCCGAGAAAAGCTGTAGCAAGACATTTGAAATTATTTGAATAACGATGTATGTGACATCGCTATAAAAATCGCCAGTAAAAATAAAGTTTACTTTTGTTTTTATCATCGAAAAACATCTCTTTCATTCTTTTTTTTTTTTTTTAAAAATCTACTGATTGTATTAGTGATGATAAAAATGGTGATGCCAATAATACAGGTAATGGTATATGTGAACGAGATACAGTAAAAGAAAAAGGTCAAGCGTTACATAGATATTCTTTTTTTATTACTTTACATTTAAAATAAGGAGCTGGTGTTATTATAGTGGCTCAAATATTCTTCAATTAAAAGATTAAATTTTTTTTATCGTCAACACATTACAATAAACCCACATTATAGGAATTTTTTTTTTTAAAAAAAAAAAAGAAAACTAAAGACTTTTACTGTCAACCTCCTTTCTCCTGTTGTGTTACAATTCATCTTTTTTATGGGGTTTGCAAAATTACTTTATGCTGTCCCTTTCACAAATTAAGAAACTGAAAAAAGGGGAGGAGTACAAAATTGAATACCCGTAGCTTATCTCGTGCTCTTGGGAAACCTTTTTAATCCCCTTTGCTACACAAAATGTTTTAATTTACATAAATTAATCGTTTTCTTTTCCATGGCAAAATAGGATTTGGCTATCAGTGGCGAGAAATATGCTAAATAGGTGTAACTTGTTCTTAAAAAGTGGCCTGATCTTTGGAACAACAAAAAAAAAACTTTATTTTAAGTTTTTAGTCCGTGCGCAAGCATGTTCCTTTTTTTTTTTTTGAGCAATGGTAGCAATGTTTCATTTGACGAAAATAAGACAATCAATTAAAGTTTCGGTTGTTGAGGATGGATCGAGTTTAATTAAAAGCAGGTAACCCAAGATCTTGTGAATCTCTTTCTCTCTCTCTCTTGGAGCGCATACGGAATAAAATAATTTATTGTTTGTATAAATTAAAAAAAAAAAAGAAAAACCATATTTACATAAGAAAAATATCAATTACATATCTTGAAGTGCATGTGTGTATGTGTATGTATGTGTACTGGTGTATAGGCTTGCTTATATGTTGTTTATGCTTTTTCAGATTTATATTTTGTAATGATTTTTTTAAGGGCAAAAGGTAGGATATGCCACTGAAAGACCTTGATATCTTTTTCTATATTTCTAGGCTTTGGATGGTTGAAACCCATGATCAATTTGAAGAAATCAACCGAATCAGGCTTTGTTTTACTGACAGTCGTCGGTCCAAACCCTTCCAGATTACGTCGAATACAGTTTTTATAATCCACGTCAAACCGAGTACTCAGCAGGAATTCAGCGAGATTGATGCAATCCACAGAGGTGATCCAATACGTGTCTTTGCCAGGCCACTGAATACAAGAGACAATCATCTTATTATGTTCATGGACCGTATTTTCACAAGTAGCCTCAAATCCGCAATTGATCCCATAGGGATCCATCAGTCTTGCAATCTTGACCAGACGACGGTGATTTCTGTTTTCCTCATGCGACCAGTTCAAGAGCATGGTGGTGATATCGCCCAGGATATTGAATCGAACTGGGTTGAGTATGTCTGGGTAAGGACTATAGTTTTCTAGAGTGATCGAGTTGAAGTCGATAGGTGTCTTTCCGTAACCGCGAAGATTACGTGAAACTCGACGATAAGGTGATCGTCGTTGGACATGCTGATGATGACTGTTGGTACGATGAAGGCTGAGTGGTTGATATTCTAATGGCATATTTTGTTGGGAGGCAAGTGTGCTGGGGAACTCGTTATCAAAAGCATTCCAATTGGCTTGAAAGTCACTATTGTTTGTGGTGATTAATGGCATAGGACTTGTTTCTTGAGTTAGATGCATAGGTTGAACCTGTGGTGGGCTTGATTGGCTGACGGTGACAGGGTACGTGGTGAGTTCTATAATGGATAAATGAATAAAATGATTAAACGAAAAGGACAGATATTTACGTGTATTGGTATTATAATATGTAGTTTCTGGTACTTGCTGATTACCAAAGCTATTCATAGTGTTAAACGTATTACGATAATAATTCCCATAAGACTGCGGTCCCATAAATGTATTTTCTATATACAAAAAAAGGAAATTGAGTGTTTCAATTTTAGAAAAGGGAAAGAATGATTAGTTACCTCTTCCAGAAGAAGGAAAAGAAGTTGGCATAACATCATTTAATGAGTGCTGATAATTATAAGGTGCTTGAATAACACCAGTGTTAGTCAGAGTATTGTAATCTATAGAGGTTGCGAAATTATTATTGCTGCTGTTACTACCACTGCTGCTAACTGATGGAGTGTAATCGATAGCTGGTTGAATATCTTTATAAATGAAATCACCAATGTATTGTTGACGAACAGGAACATCTGGATTATCTTTACTCATAAAATTAAGATAAATCTGAGCAGTATTGGAAGTTTGTCTTGTCTTGAAGAGAGTAGGAACTTCTGCTAACAAAGATATCATCCCTTGACTATCCTTTCTTTCTGTAGGAAGCACAAGCTGATTAAAGGATAGTTTAACTGGTACATTAATAAATCCATAGACAATAACTGTCATCTTCTCTCCTGCAACACCTGATTGAGGATGAATGTCACATTGGTATTTTCTAGTGTCACTTTCCACTGTGTTCATATCGTGATTGTAATTAACTGAAATGTTTGCTCGTGGACGCATTTGTTGACCTGATACCAAAGAAATTGGGCGCGCTGAAATAATAAAAGAGAGAGAGAAAAACTGTTTAATAAAAAGAAACAAAGCTGATAGAGTTGTGAACTTACTGTCTAAGAAGCTAGTTGTATTGTAATGGTTAGATGTAGTCATAGTAAATGATATTTATGGTTTAAGGAAATTACAAGCTTTGAATCAAAAAAAGACGACAGTTTCTATGAAAAGAGAGGGGAAAAAGAAGAAATGACAGAAACTAAAAAGAAAAAGATAAAGTTTATAAATTGTACTAAAATCACTGACTATTTTTATACTCAAGCGGGGATCTTCAAAAAAAAAAAAAAAAAAAAATGAAACATTCTATTGAATATATTATGCCGCATGCTACTAGGATGTGATCCAGGTTTTAAAAATCAATTTTAACTCTGGGTTTGAGCTGATATTGAAAGGTGACAATAGATATAATCATTGGCCAAATATATTTGTGTAGTTTTTGTGTACCCAACAAACGTTGACAGTAAAGCACTCAGTTTTGTCACATAAAAAAACATACAATTTTATAATCAAATGAATAGATTTGACCCAAAACAAGAACTTTATGGAACCTGTTTCATATCGAAACCCTATGAGTCTATTCTTTTTAATAGACAGCATCTTTTTAAACCTGCTTAGAATGTTTGATCAGAAACAGTTGTTCCTTAAACAGGGTTCTTTTTTTTATTGAAATGAATTTAAAACCCATGAGACTAAAAAATAAGGTAAATGGCAGAAATGATACCATTTCTGTCATTTTGAGTTTCTATCTTTCTTTGTAAAGAAAAAAATAAATGTGATTAATTCCTTTTAGCATAATAGCATCTATTGGAGGGAAAGCATGGTATTTGCCCAACAAATGTACAACTTTAGAAAAGCTGATTTCCTAATTTAGTTAGTCAATGAAAATCAATCTACAAAATTTTCCAGATTAAAGAAAAGTTTATAATGAATATTATTAAATTTAGTAGATGAATTGTCTAACAGAAGCTATTTGTTTTCTTTGTGTTTATTTTATTTATTTATTTATTAACCTGATTTAGTGAACCTAAACTGTTTTACCTGAAGTTTTCAATAATAGAAAAAATCATCTTTTTCTATTCTGCTAAGATATTAAATCCCAGCTTACCCGCAAAACTTTCTTACCAATAGATTGCTTACGTGTCTGACAAAAAAAGGAATCTCAATGTTGAACAAATTTTTTTTTCGTTTGTTGTCAATGTATCCGCGGGTAATGATCATTGTAAAAAGAGATCGTCCTTAATGGGGGAATATGTCATAACTTTTGTTTTTGGAGAATTTAACTTTACATGTCATCTTTTTTATTCCTCTCTCTCTCTCTCTCTCTTCACACATACACGCGCTTAGTATAAAATGCCAAGACTACTTTATTCTCACAACAAGGTTTCTTAATGTCTAAAGCAAATCATTTTTTTTTTTTTTTTTTTTTTTTTCAGGATTGAAACATTGAAACACGAGGGATAGGGTAAGGATTAAAAAATAATCAGGTATTATAAGGTAACAGAATTTGTGAATAGACATAAGGAAAAGTATATAATAAATTTGGTTAGACAAAGATACTATTACATTTTAATTTATTTTGTTTGTGTCATCAAACAACAGTGGCGTGTAATTATACCACTCTTTTTGCTTCAGCCATTTAAAAGCTGTGAAAATAAGATTTGAAAATATATGGCGGGAATCTTATAAAGTGTACATAAAATAGGCTACAATAAAAGATAAAATCAATCCTTTTTCACGCTCAAAAAACATGATTAGATGATGACAAGAGGGGATAATCGGGAGAATTGGCTTGGGTTGTTTAAAGAACACTACGCAAAAAAAGTCTTGGGGATGAAGCGTAGAAAGTGGAGGAGAAGGGGAGTGAGGATTGGCTAGAATTCAAGTCAGCATTTGAATACAATGCTATCGTCAATTTTAACAAAATATTTTACAATAAGAAGCGGATGTCGATATCCGGAAGAACGAATCAAATCCTTTACATAAAGCACGCTTTTCTTTGCTTTAAATTGACAAAATTGTCGTACAAAGCTTGAATAGAAAGCGCTTTCTTTTAAAAAAGAATCATTTCATCCTATAACAATACTATATGTTTGTTAAAGTATATGACATCTCTTTTTTTTTTAAAAAAAAAAGTCACTGGCTTGTATTCTATACATATTTTATGCTTGTTTTTTTTTTTTTTTTTTTTTTTTTTTTAATTCTAGACCAACCGAGGCTATCTCATAAAGTTTTCCTTATCCCGTCATTGGCTGGCTAACTTTTTCCTTTCCAACAATCAATAGTGAAACAATTTAAAGATGGAAAATGCTGAATGTGATCCATAAATTCCTATTAAAGTGTTACAATTAAATACACAGTGAGGCTTTGGTTCTTTTTTCTTTTTTTTTTTCAGTTAAATTAAAAATTAATGCTTTAGTAAAAGCAGACACATTCATTCTCCTTTATATGGCAAGCTGTGTCATCTGAGCAAGGTAGCATTTTTATCCCTTTTTTAGAAGTCATCACTCAGGGTCTATGGGGTGTGTAACATTACATCACAGGGAATAAAGATGGCTAAGAGAATCTTGATTGGTTTATGAATCTAAAAAAGAAAATTCCAGGAGACTTATAATTGACTGTGGACATGATGAGTTTTACATTGAATGTTTTACAAGTAAACTAGACTATAGAATTTCTTTCATTATATTGAAATTATATTAAAAAAAGATAAGCGGATCGATAGACAGAAACATTTGCTTACAAACCATTTCAGATTCCGGATGAATCGAATCAAAATAAAAAATAAAGAACAAAGTTGAATAAAGATCAACAACATCTTTTGAATTGATATTGTTTATAGTCATGAACTTGTATATTGGTCTTGATTACTTGTAAAATAATTTATTATCAAAAAAGTAAAAATATGAATAATGCATTGAAAGCATATTCACACACACAACTATTGAACGAACCAATTTTAATTTCCACAGCTTTATGCCATATTAAGTTTTACAATTGTTTTTTATATTCCACGTGCGAGTAAATGAAATGGAAATTATGTGTACAATTAGTTTATTGAAGCAGTCATAAATCCATACCTTACCATCTCTATTAATTCTATTTTCCTTTCTTTATTCATACCACCTTGACTTCACAGTCCATAAATCTCTATAAAACATTCATTTCCACAAGCCCATCATGTGTTTATGTAAACTCAGTAACCAATGTCGCTATATGAAATGTGCGTAACATCGTGCAAGAGCCTTTCCTTCCTTATATGAAAATTACCTTTTATGTATTCACTTTTTTATTTTCCGATTCAATTTTTAGAAAAAAAAATGTCTTTTTTTAGATGTAAACAGAGATTAAAACAAGTAGAAAAAAAAAATCAATCCATTTTGTTCTAAATGAAGAGAGTGACTGGATACTTGTTATGGATAGTCAACTTTTTGTGCATCACAAAAGACAGCATAAATCTGCTGATTATTTTTTGATGTTGATTGACAAGCCACTCGGTCATTTGATGGTTTTTAGCAGGTGTCACTTATTCAGGTGGATGGTTTTGCCTCTTGTCAATAGACATCAAATTTATATTATCTATGCTCAGACATCAAATCTATTCTCAAAAATAACAAAAGTTTATATACTTTTTGCCTTTTCTTACACTATTTCTAGGAATAGATGTCGCGTTTACTTGTCGCTTTTTTGTATATATTATATTATACACTTTGTAAAAATGCGACTTTACTTTTTGAAAATGATGTATTACTAAATTTATATAAACTGTTCACAAGTAAGACGTGGGTGATCTTATTCAGAAAACTGATTAATGACTGTAAATAGCGGCATGTCAAAAAAAAAGGGAGGAAAATCTGTAAATTCTCAATATCTTCATATAATTAAGCTTATATCATATGAAGGTATGACAAAATTAAGAGCCAATCACGATTAAATTTGTAGCTTACGATCCACTTGAACTATTTACAATTAATTGAAGATCTTACTAGTAGTTTTTTTTTTTTAACTCTCTAAAGCGACTGAAAAGATGGGAATATTATCAATTCAGCAACAGTTACAGAAAGACTTAAAGACATTGACAGTTGGTTTTTTCGCAGCTCAAAAAAAAAGAAGAGTAAAAAGGCAGCCAAGCAAGGCTTTTCGTTACGAAAAGATAAGCTAAAAATTCTAGTACTATCTCAAGTTTACTGTAATTGTATAACGTCACTTAAAGTTTCATTTGCCTATACAAATAATTCAGTGCACAACAAAACTTAGTTTTATATAAAACTAACCCAAGCGCAGCACTATAATCTGAAAAATCTGTGTTTAAGCTTAGCCAATGACCAGAAAAGAGCAAAGCGGCTGTGTGCTCTGGTGTTTTAGTGGTACCTTCAGACCATGCTCCCTTTTATCCTTCACATTTACCTGGAAAGTCCCTATTCTATTCATTGCCTCAAGATGCATCACTGCCACCAATTGCCTGAAACAATACCTGATCCCTTGCCCTTTCCTTCTGAACAAACTATTCAACCAAACACCACGATCTCTTCAGGCCGTCCTTCCTTGGCTTCTTTATGGTCCACTATCTGTACCATCCTCTATGAGTTCGACTCCATATACCATGAAAACGTTTCGCCTTCTCCATCATCTCATCCCTTTGCAAAGACTTCTCGATTGGCTCTCTACTGACTCTTTCACTTGACTCGCTGACTTTGTGTATATAGGCGTCTTGTCCATAATCAAGCAGAAGATTTGCAAACATTCCTATCCGTCATGTCTTTTAAAATGATTGATTGCATCTTTTTTCGTTTCGAGTTTTCCGCTTCCAATTTTTTTTTTTTTTTTTTTTTTTTTTTGTATCCCAACAATACTTGGCACAAGCTTAGCAGTAGATGCATTTGATAACCGAACGCTCACCTGAATTACCTCATGCATCGAGATGGCACCCAGAACAGTATGCAAAACTATTCTTGTTTGTGACACTTGGACAGTTTGGGTAGTACCTTCTTTGGACCATTTTTGTGTTCTTTCATTTTGGTGTAGGAACCAGGTTGATCGATAAGCACGCGGTTTTAAAGAAAATTCATATTCGTTTTCATCACTTCTGTTGCTCTTTGTCATCTTTTTTTTAGTGATGTCCCCACTGTTTCTTTCAAAGTAAAGTTCATGTTATTCTTTATAGAATTGTGGACAGTTGGTTTGGCGAAACAAAATCTTTGAGGTCGACTTGTGGAACTGTCCATGGCTTGCTGCGCAGTTATTGAAGAATAATTGGATAGGTAGTGTAGATGGTTATCGTTCAGCAGTTTATAACTACCATATTGCTTTGGTTTAAAGGAGCCGTCAGGATTTTCTTTGTACCTATTCGCCAATGCTGAACATTAGATACAGACATGTTGTATTTTCTTACACTCAGGGCCGCTTTTTCTTTCGGATGGTTTAAAAATATATGTGAAATGAAGCCGTATTTATCGGTTGCAGTATACACAATGTAGTTCTTCTTAGGGGGTTTCTTGGAAAGATCTAGTCTTGGTTTACTGTCATTTACATTATATCGCTGGAGCCATCCAGGTCGGTAATTGCTTGAGTTTTGATCGGCTGTTGTAGATAATCATCCAGTGACATTAAGCATTTAGCATCAACCACCATCTTATCCTATCCCATAAATTTGACGCTAGCTTCATTCTTCATACCAGCAGCGCCATCTTTAAAGTATTGTTCGCTGTTGCAATAGTTCAAAATAATCTTGAAAGAACATGCAGGTAACTTGAGATGGGCTACTGATTTGCAAACAGTGATTGTTGGACGTGATCACGATAAGCCGAATTGGACTTCTCAACAAATTGAGTCGTTTCTCTAGTTAAGATTCAAACATGGGTCGAAACTCAAGATTTATGAATTTTATCAAAACTCACAATTATGTTTTTTAAAGATGTTGAAATGATAAAAATAGCTTATCTGGTTTAAAACTTGAAAATTCCACTGCAGAAGAAAATCAAAATAACTTTTGACACTAAGAGGAGAAACAAACAGGTATTGTTCAAAGGGGCAGAAATACATTGAAGGCTACTGAGAATGAGAAATTATTTGTGATGGAATATGAAAGGTGAGTATTTTTGTTTCAAGTGTTTTATCTGCTAGTGTTTAGATGTGTTCAAATACAGCAGTGAATAAATCATGAGAGGCTTGCAATCATTAGATGGTCACTGTGAATTCAAAAGGTAATCAGGAACCGACAATTCTTTAGCGGCTACTTTTATATATCAAAAAAGTTTATCAATTTTCTTATTCTGATACAGCAGCTTCCTGTTTGCTACTAGGAAAATCTATCAACAAATAACTCAAAAAGCATTATATACTAATCACATTTGCTTACTGTTTTTTTTTTTTTTTTTTTTTTTTTTTTTACTCTTCCAAAGAAGGCTATGATCTTACCTGAGTCACTGCACAATCTCACCTAACAACAACAAAAAAAACTAAAGAGACGATAAAAAAAGGGCAGTTAACAAGGGGTTCTTTAGTTTCACAAAAACTAAGAAAAGAATTATCTGTACTTGTAACCTTTTTCAAATCCACTAAGGCTTACTCTTATTGTAACCATTTGCCTACTCTATGAAATAAAGTCTAGTCATGCCATTAAACAGAAAACGCAATGGTATTAAAACACAAGTTCCAAAAGACTTGAAAGTCCCCTTTTTGAATCCTTTTGTAAAGATTGCAGAACTCCTAAAGTAAGCCACGGGAGGGAAAAAGCATATCTTTCAATGCAAAATTTCCATGTTCTCCCTTGTCCTCTCCCACCATATTTTATTAATGATGTAACTACTTTTAGTATTTCCTGTAAATCTGTGTATCGCTTTTGACAGAGATTTCAACACTTTTGTGGCGCAAGTGGATGATCGCGCATAAACATTTTATCCATTTGTAAAAGTGGGTTCATTCTTTTGGCTTAAAAATCAGGCAAAATGAACTAGGCAGCTAAGCAGATTTTATCCAGATTGTACATAAAAAAAACCCGCGAAAACAAAGGATTGCGTCATTGACAAAGCGTTGGTATTCAAGAGAGACAGTGCGAATAATGGATAGTGCACATATCCTCAAATGTATTAAAACAATAAAATTGAAAGCATGTCTCAGACGTATTTGTCCTCCAATTAAATTTTGTAAAAGCGTGATTTCATTATACTTCCATCGCAGCTAACCTCAGGCTTTAAACATCTCATGACACAGACTATAGTGATGAAATGTATACAAGAAGACCTAGTGAGGCTCATCTAAATCATGTCCAGTCTTTCTAAGCAGTAATTTTTCTTTTTTGCCTTTCTGTTCATAGGAAATCATTATCAAAAGAGTGTCATGAGGCCTAAAGGGTATTTCAAGCCCTTAATATTCATAATGACACGACTCGCTCTAAGGAGAGTAAGACAAATAGGTTGGGAAACTTTTTGACTGAGGTTGATTAATAATTGACCAAAGGCTGTCTTTGGTCAACAGACACTCATTAAAAGATGAAACACTTTAAACCTGTTTGTTTACATAAAGAAATTATTTTATCTTTATTGGATGTTAAATGCACGACGAGATGACAAAAAACGTCCTTATATATTTACATGGCAATCATCACTTCCACAAGTGGCGTGAAAAGTAGCTGTTTTTAATAGGAAGATGAGCAATCGTGCTGTGGATGTATGTTATGTATATGTGTTTGTGTATATATATAGACAGTGCGAATGAAGGATTAAACTGCACAGCGTGGGGTCAGACTTAATCTAACAGTCCTTTGAGGTTGATAAAATATCAATGTTTCTAATTCTTTTGCTTTTGGTGATGAAATACACTCAGTTTCCATGCTGTAATCCACTGAGCTGAAAGAAGAGGTGGATGAACCTCGGCGTCTCCAAAAGAAGGATGATAAAGAATGGCCCGACGTGTAACGATGCATTCTAGGATTTTCTTCAAAGCTTGCTCTACTTTGTTCAATACTAGATGTCCTGCGTGCTTGACTATACGTTGCTGTTGTGTTTAAGAATAATTTTTCATCTTCACTTAAGTATGGAATATGGTATTCAGTCATTTATATAAAAAGCCTTGTAAAACGTAAAAAAAAGAAAGTGAAGTTTGAAGGAAAAAAAGAAAAGGGAAAATCTTTTATGTTTATAAAAAAAAAGCGCATTTAGGCGCGTGGATGAATTTAAAGTTAAAGTTAAGGAATCCAAAATAAACCGTATATTTGGAGAAATAGAAGGTCACTCAAAAAAACCTGTAAGTCGTAATGAACACTTGATAAAAAAAAAAGTAGACATTCCTGCTTCTCCTATGATGTCCAGTGTTCCCTCTCCTTTAAAGTACTAAAGCTCCCTTCTTGATAGTAATGCTGCACTCCTTTGTAAATCTCCCTTTTGAATCAAGAGAGTCTACTTTTGTTGCTTTGTGAAATAGGTTTTTTTTCTTTTCATCTGCTGCAGTATGTATTGTTGTTTGTCCTCAAAGGGTACATTTTGCTATATTAAATTGAAATAGAAATTATTAAATTATGAAACAAATAACAAGAATTTATTATGAAAATCACAACAAATACACCAAGAGTTTAATAAGCTATATCCACCTTACTCTCTCCTGTTATTACATAAACTAAAGACATAGACCCTTTTCCCCAGTTTATATTGAAGGGTGGTATAATTTATCACTAACCAATCAGCTCATTTTTATAAGGAACATTTTCTCTTCTTGACTACTGCCACTCTCTTCTTTACGTCTAGAAAGATAATGATCAAACAAGTGCCAACGTTTGATTCCCACCCCCTCTCTTTCTCTCTTCTTTTTTCATGTAAATCTAGAAATCAGGCTGTTTCTTGTTAATCTGGATTATGTTTTGTATAATTTTTTAATTTATGTCCCAAATTTATAAACACGAAAATATGCACAACTTAGTAGCGTTTGCATTGACAGTTTAAATGACAATATGTACCAGCACCTACCATATGAATCAGTTATTTCCTTTATAAAAAGCATATATGTATATGTATTCATACCAAACTTGAATAAGCAATCTGAGTTTTTTCGACTAAAAAAAAAAAAAGGACGTAAATTACAAATGATCCCTTTTACAACCAAGGCTTACCAGTAGCATTGACTCCTATCTTCACTTGCACCTTTATAAGCTATACCCACAGCAACTAGTATCGCCAGGCTGACGATAATAGAACAAAAAGCAAGAGAATAATACCTCCTTCGTATCCCAAGTTGTTTGTTTTCTAAAGGCATATAAAACTGATAAATCCTTTGTCCTATAGCTGGCTTCACCTCCTTCAATTCTGGGTTTGATGGTTGCTGAGGAGGAGCATATTCTGGGGGAGCAAATGATGGTATATAATAAGGTTGAATACATGCTTTACCACTCTGTTGATAAGCTGGAGGAGGAGGAATACTCAATTCATTTTCCATTCTTAATTATTGCAATATACTGCTTGTATGATGTTAGTAAAAAAAGATTGTAAAATCAAACAAATTTAGGAATTAAATAGTATATTTTATTCGAGAAAAAAAAAAGCCAAAAATATTTATAATCAACAAACATGGAAAATAAATCAAAAATAAATAAGGATTACATAGTTTCTTTTCATGCTTGACCATATACGATTTGTGATTATAATTTAAATTACACTTTACTCGAAAAGAACAAAGAGTTGTTATGTCATATCTTTGTAAAGAAAAAAAAAAGCTTTGTCAAATATCTTTTAGTATTCTTTTAAACCCTCACGACGATTTTTCAGATGACATAAATGGAAACCATAGGGGTCTTTGTCGCTTGTCTATACTCAAATTATTCAATTATTCTGTGCATAATGAATTACAAGGACTGAGTGGTTTTTTGAACGAAAGTTGCTTTAAAACAGAGCTTTTGTATCTTTTAAAGAAAAATAAGTAAACAATAAAGTACCGATGTATAAAAATATTTTTTATGATCTATTGCATTTACTGTTATTAGTTTAGTGATAGCATTGGATCCATCCAACAATAAATGAGTACCGTATGCATAAAAAGAATTACTTGTACAAGATGGATTTTGAGCTTGACTTGATATTTTCCTTCAAACATAATATTATACAATCATCTTTCGTATATCGTCAAAATGAAACTATCTTTCCATACATTGAGTTTATTCTATTCTTTTAAGAAATATGAATGCTCGGATCAAAATAAAGCTGTAGTCAACACAGAACGCACGAATATCGCCTTAAATTCCTGCAGTTCACACGAAATGCATCTTATATGTCCTGACCAAACGAAATTAAAAAGCTATGTTAATGAAAGGATACAGCTACTCAATAGATAAATAAAAAATGTGTAATTAGAAAAGAACGATTGTAAAATACACTGAAATGGTCTGTTAGTTGATCAAGGCTGTAGAAATGATTCATTAGTTGCCAGAAAATTAAAATATCAACACTAGTGAAGCAGATCACACCAAGTATATATAAAAAAAAAGCAAGCCAAAGCATCAATTTCTCAGCGACAGATGGAATACAAAAGTCCTTGATTCTTCTATTGATACTTGGGCATATAGTAGTAGTCTGCTTGATCAAAAGTCATGCTATCAGTGTGACTTTAATAACATGGTTGGTTTTCTAACTATATCATGTAAGGTTGATGTTGATATTGAATAATGCTATTCCCAGCACGATTTTGTCTATTTTTGAGCTCAAAGGCCTAGAAGAAAGTGTTGAGTGTGAGGACATGTGCCATACTAAAGTGTGCAAATAGTTCTAATAGGAATATTGAAAATGACAGAGTTAAGGAGGAAAGGAATAAAATAAGTGCATTTTGTAAACGTTTATTGGAATTACACTTATTTTATTCATAAATCATATAGAGATGATTTGTCACAACAAGACTTTGTTATGGGTACAGAGGAAGGCTGTAGTAGAAATAAGGCTTCAAACAGGACTGTCAAAGTCTTTTTTTTTTTTTTTTTTTTTTTTTCTTGGGGCAAAAATAATTTTCTTTAATCATCAATCATGAAGAATATATACACTGATAGACTATTCATTGAAAATAAAAGAGTAAATGAACAACTTATCACCGAGAAATAGGTTTATATAATTGAAGGGAAAACTGAATGAAAAGTATTAGAAAGTTCAACAATTAATTATGACTGTCAATTTCAAAGGTAACGAGTTCAAAAAATTTTTCTCGAGAAAAAAAGAATAAATAGGACCAAATCTGTCATATCTTTCTTTTTATTTTTCTTTATATTTTATCATTGCTATTGAAGAAGAAAATTAATTGGTAAGTTATTGTTTTTATTTGGAGATGTGAAAGATGGCTTTCTTTTTGTTATGAAGGATGACACAGGCATTTGACTTTAGCGTTGCAATGACGAAAAAACCCTAGCTACCTAAATTTACTTGCTGACATGACAAAAAAAACACATCTTGTATAATATTTGTGATCTGATTATTAATATTCATCTTCTCTTAGGTATTTTTGTTTATAAAGTTTATTTTTATTAAATAAAAAAACTATTTTTTTTTCTCTTCACTACTTTAAGCTGTCTTCAAATGAATAATGTGTGTTGAATTATCGCAAAGTATTGCAGATTTTGATCGAAACGAAAGCAGATGTAAATTTTTTTTTGTATTGCCAAAATTTAGCAGGTTTACACTTTTTAGTCGCATTTTATAAATTTTATAATACAATTTATATGTAATTGCGACAGGTCATGGCGACTTTAATTTCTGGAAATAGTGTACTTGAATGCACACCCTTGATCCCAAAAGGGTTTTTTAGTCACCGCTATCCTTCCTTTATGAACTGCCTCGGGCGGAAAAGATGTAATATTACAATCGTACGCCTATTAGAGGTTTAATTATTTATAAGTAAAAATCTGTTTAATTGTACTTGAATGCACAGCGGGTCTGAAATGAGTATTCGAGGTTATACTAATTACATAAATATTAGTTTTTACTGGAAGTTTGCGAGCCGAGCTTTATCGGATGTCTTTAAATACCCTCGCTTTTGAACAGCTACAGAAAAACTAGAATAGATTTTTGGAATATGTATTAATTTTACTGTTATTCAACATTTCAGGATTATTCTTGTATTATTCAAGAGAAAGAAAGCTTGTTTGATAATGTGGATACAATGTCGTTATAAGCTTCTTGTGATTCCAGACTGTTATTATCAGTTAAATCAATTGCTATTTTTTCTTCAGTGAGGTTATTGGAAAACTAACTTTTCTAGCAGTGTAAGAGATTTATTTACTCCTGAAACAAAAGTATGTTTGTATGATCCAACTTGATCAGGGCATGAATAACCAGAAAGATAATTATTCTAACAAGTATGATTGAGAGTTGAGTCAGAAAAGGATTCAGATCTAAAAGACTCTTTTAAAGGAGTACTCTGATAATACACTGTTGATAGGCATGGTGTGTAAAATCTTTGTTGAAAAGAGTTGAATGTACAAATAAAAAAGAATAAGATGCTTTATTCATTTAACAAGAGTCCTATTGGGGCACGTGAAATGTGTGTCCGTCCGGACCAGATTAACGTAAAGGAAAGTAATGAGAGGCTAAAAAGGAATATACTTAAGGAAATGCATGAGAATAAAATGTTCCACGGTGACGAGACAATTGTTGCAACCATTCAAAGCAACATCGACTATAGATAAGTTCGATCTGTGCTTCTGTTTGATGGTGTAAGGTCCAGGTTGGGAGATAAATTAAAAGGAATGACAGTAGATCTTTTTGCCAAAGTGGGCAAGTAACAATTTATTTGTTCTTATTGCCCGGTATACCAATCATCAAACTAAAAGACTGCTTACGTTTCAGATAGCTCATGGCTCAAGCAATGGATTTGTCAAAAACATCACGTAAAAATTGGAATAAGTTACCAAGTATTCACACAGCCATTTCCGGTGCCGCATCTCGAGGCATGACCTTTACTTTTACGCGAAAAAAAGCTAATGCAAGAATAATACAAGAAATAAAGATACTTTACAGGAAATCAGAGATTTACACATATTCAGTAGACAGCACGCACAGACATCAGACCCTTTTTCACTTCTTTGACAAATGTAGATTAAAATATCACATAATCTAGGATAGATAGCGACACAATATCAGTAATACTTCAAGGATTGGTGAAATAGTATAAGGGACAAGATTTACTTCTCTTTCATAGTGTATTATATACATGTAATTCTTTCTTTATCATTGCTAAGCAGATGCCACCTAAAATCTGCGCAAGTCTATGTCACTGCACAATTCCGCCTGGCATACTCAATATTTGTTTGATAGCCTGTGCAAATGTTGGGTGAAGTCTGCTCTTTTTTTTTTTTTTTTTTTAACCCATATCATCTTAATTTTTTTTATTGCATAAATAAAAGTACATTCATCCCCAGAGCTATTGTAATTAATCTCCTTGAAACTCGACTGATAGCTAGTGAATAAAAAGACAAACATCAAATGCTTCCTTGAATACTTTTCTATTAAACAAGCCATAAATAAACACTCCGCTTACTAGGCCAATCAAATTCAATAATGTTGTAAATTTTTTTTTTTTTCTCGAGTAGGGTCTTCAAGGTCTATAGAAATTTTTTTTTCCTTTTCCTTTTTCCCTTTTATTACTAAACTAGGTGCGTATTGAACAACTTTATTATCCTATTTGGAGATTTAGTCTCAAAAGAAAAAGAAACTTGGCTTTTTTTTTCATTTAGAGAAAAGGAGGGTGATGAGACGAGAAAAAAAAGTAGAAAGGTTCAAATTGTAGAATACACAAGCCACAATTTTTGGCATTCACCATCTCCTCCTTGTTTTTCAATGAATGAAAATGACCAGTTTCACTTGACGTGTATGTAATATTGGTTCTAATATTCAATACTTTTAGCTTTATTAAAATGAACGCTGATAAACTCGCCAAGCTTCAAAACCAAGTCCGTATTGGTGGCAAGGGTAATAGAATTTCTAAAGCTTTCTAGTGACCTCAATCTCATTTTCATCTTTAGGTACTCCTCGTCGTAAGGTCAAGAAGGTCAACGCCAAGTCCTCTGGTGATGACCGTAAGCTCTCTGCTGCTCTTCAAAGCTTGAAGGTTCAACCTATTGCCGGTGTTGACGAAGTCAACATGTTCAAGGAAGACGGTAAGGTGATCCACTTCAGCAACCCTCGCGGTAAGTCATCATACAAACGAGAAAAGGGCAAAAGATCATGACAATTTCATAGTCCAAGCTGCCGCTAACGCCAATACTTTTGCCATTCACGGTCGTTCTACTGAAAAGGAATTGGCTGAACTTATTCCTTCCATCTTGAACCAATTGGGTCCCGACTCTATGGCCGCTCTCAAGAAGCTCGCTGAATCTTTCAAGCAAGCTCAAGGTGAAGATGCTGCTGCTGCTGGTGAAGATGATGATGAAATCCCCGACTTGGTCGAAAGCTTTGACAAGGCTGAAATTCAAGAAGAAAAGAAGGAAGAATCCTCTGCTTAAATTTTTCATTAAATGTATATCATACACTTCATTAAAAATATATTGTTTTAAATTACTTTTATTTTATAAGAGAAAGAGAAAATTTTTTTTTTCTTGAAAAATGGAAGCTTAAATTGTCCTTGTTTGTGTAGCTGCCGAGAGCAAAATATATGTTTCTCTCGCAGAGAGATAGTGTAAGCATTTTGAAAAAGCTTAAGCCATAAAAGTCTTCTTTTTTTTTCCTTTTCTTTTTGGTGTACATTGAAATGATGACAAAGGTTGAAATGGATTTGAAAGGAACTTAGGTATCATCAGCATATATACTTGATGCAAAGGAAGAGCCAGGTGTATAAGAAAAATGGTGACAGACAACATCAGAAGGGATAATGCGATCTTGGACAGGGTATAAAAATGGTTTGATTTCAGGAGAAGGAGGTGGAGTGATAAGTAGGGTATTTGTCATCGAAGGCTTTTTTAAATCGTTGTAGTCTGTACTATCTTGAAAACGGCAAGCTTCAGAACAATAAAGCTATAATAAAATAAGTACAAGAAATAATTCATACAGTGATTAGTATCTCACCTTATTGTCAGCACAGTGACGATCGCAAATGATACACCAAGAAAGATCCATGTTGTTGAAGAGGTAGAGAAATGATAAAAAGAGGTTTCCCTTTTTATACTTTATAATTTAAACTCCATAATTTACATGCAACTAAAAAATGGCCTGAGATTTTATAGATTTATTAAATAATTATTTTATGAGAGATCGGGTCTCGTGCACCTGTTTTATTTCATCAAACTTCTTCTACTAGACTTTGACTTACTTGCCTCTTTTTCTGAATGGAGTATAATCTGATATCATCCTTGCTTTGAATTTCGGAATCTCTTTTTCATCTGATAAACTCGAGTTTTTTATTTTTATTTTTATTTTAGTGCACTTGCCCCAAATCGCAATGTTTCACCTGACAATCATGGTCGATGTATGTTTATACAGGTTTTATATCGTCAGCCGTGTCTTACCCTTTATATTCTTTTGTAACTCGTAACAGGTCAAGAAGTGGCTTGTTCGATGGCTTTCAAAGGGAGTGATAAAAAATATTTATTTTTTGAAACGTACGGGCACGACTAGTTTATCAAAGTTGGGTTACTTTAGCATTGATTAAAGTTTAATAAGAAAACTGGCTAGGACAAAAAGTTATTTATATTAAAATCATGATTATCAATTAGGATCATCAAGTAATTATCAGATCTTTTTTTTTGCGGGGGCGAAAAAAAGATCTGATAAAAATTTTTTATTCATTTTCCAGAAATTTTTCACGCGGTAGAATACATAAATATAACTTGTAAAGCAGCCATCTTTTTATCAGATCGTAAATTTAAAAGAAAGAGGCTAATTTTGGTAGTAATCACATGAAAATGCCTTGGCTAGTGAGAAAAAGAGAGAGAGCAAATGATGAAGATTATCTACAGGTTGAAGAGGTTGTTTGAATACGCAACGCATTGTTCCCATGAAAAAGTATGTAAAAATAAAAAATAACAAAAAGGGTAATCACTTTTCTAGTGCTGCGCATTCTGTAAAGTGATGCCTTAATGATGGAGAACTATTTGATGACTTTTCAGGTAATGGAATAAACGGAACGTATCCTCCCATGCTGCTACTAACAAGCAAAAAAAATGATAACGTAAAGATGTACATGAGCAAGTGCAAAATGATGTGCTCTAAAGTCATTTTTTTAAACGTGTTGATATCAAACTGATAACTAGCGGTACGAATCAGTTCTTTAGTCTCTTTTGAAAATACGGTTAGAGTGATACCAGCCTACTTTTGAAACAGCTGGTTGCTAAAGCAACTCACTCTGAAGCGTTTTCATCGAAAATGATGGTAAACATTCTGTTTACAGACTGCTTTCGCTGGACTAGACTAAAATAACCCTCTCTTTTTTTTTTTTTTCTTTTTTTAAACCATTTTTTCTTCTTATCCTTTGTTTCTATGGTACATTATTTCCTAAAGCTCAGTTTTCTATCCACAATTCTATTCATCTCTTCAACAAAGGCGCAATCAGAATCACCAACTCATATTGTCAAATTCAAATCTTTTGTTGGCAGAGCATCGGGTAATAAAAAAAGCAAGACTTCATTCAGTGTATTAATTCGTTTTTTTAGCTCCTGCTATCCTCTTGAGTCATCATCGAGACTTTTTAAGTTTTGTTCGTAAAAAGAATGTTTCCGTAAACCCATTAGCTCAAGATTTACATTTGAATCGTATTGATCTGGGCAACAATTTTAATGCAGTAGAAGGTGTCTTTTCAGATCACGCATTCTTGGATTATCTTTATAAGCAATCCACAGTGGAATACGTCGAATCCAACCAGGTTTATAAAACAACAGTTGCTGCGACTAAACAGAGACGTGCAGAAGAGGAAGAGGAAGAGGATGAAGGGCTAGAGGATGAAGAAGACGTATTGATCGATAGTGGCACAGATAACCAAACGATCTCTTCTACTTTGAAAAAAGGAAAGCCTTCTAATTGGGGATTGGCTCGTATTCATCAACGTCAAAGGGGTGATTTTGAAAAGTATATTTTTGATTCCATCGGTGGGTATGTGTTGCTAGAAGAAAGAAAACGAGGAAAAAAAAGATCTGACGGTTGTTAACAAAGGGAAGGCATTGAGGTCTATGTGTTGGATACTGGTGTTTATGCTGATCATTTGGATTTCGGTCATCGTGTTATTCATTCAATAAATTTGATTATGCATGAAGACGAAAACGACATGGGCGGTCATGGTAAGTACGTATTCTTTTCGTCAAGACATCTTCATCTCACGTCTTCAAGGTACACATGTGGCTGCTAAAATTGCTGGAACCGAATACGGTGTGGCAAAGACAGCGACGATTCGATCTGTCAAAGTCTTGAATAAGTTGGGAGATGGATCTACTTCTACACTACTCAAGGGTATTGAACACGTCATCAAGTCAGCCAAGCCAGGTCACAGCTTAATCAATCTGTCGCTGTCCGGACCTCACTCTCGCCTGATCGACGATGCTTTGAACGAAATCGTGTTGAACTACAATATTCCTGTGTTCGCTTCAGCTGGTAATGCTGGTACAGATGCATGCTTCTTTACACCTTCTTCCAATCCAAATGTGTTCTCAGTAGGCGCAATCGACATGGAAGATCGTGTGCCTCATTATTCTGATGTAGGTGAGTGCGTGAGTATGTATGCGCCGGGCTCAAATATCGTCAGTGCCTACGTGGGTGGTAATGATTCATCCAAGTCGATGGACGGTACGAGTATGGCGAGTCCACATGTCGCAGGTACTGCTGCTAACTTGATGGCCAAAAAAAACTTTAGTACTGCATATGAATTGTATCAGGCAATCAGGGACCTTGCTACAAAGGATGTCATCTATTTTGACCCAGAAAAGAGTTCAAGCCCAAACAATAACTTGTTGATTTTTAATTCAATTGAATGATTCAATCTCCGAATATAAATTAGCATGAACCTTCTTTTCGCTTGCTTTTTTTTTTTTTTTTTTTTTCTTTTTTTTTTTTTTTTCCATCACAAAATGATTAGACCCGCTTCACATGCTGGATCTTGGTATACGAATGACAGTAAGACATTTCTGTTGTTTTCTTCTTTTTATAAACTATTCATCCTATATCTTTTTTTAAATAGAAAAAGCACTTGACAAAGAATTAAATTTATACATCGAAAAGTCTGTTGAAGAGATGGCAGCGGATGGATTGCAACTTCCCATCAAACATGTCAAAGCTATCATTGCTCCGTAAATAATTTGTTTTGATAGTGGTCAGGTGATATTCAACTAGTATTTTTTTTAGACATGCTGGGATTAGATATAGTGGCCCCACCTCTGCTTATGCGTATAAATGTTTTGAAACAGAAAACATGTAAAATAGCAAAAATAAAGCAAATTCAGTGACTAAATCTTTTATAGAAAACGTGTGTTTATATTAGGCCCATCCCATGTCTGTGCCACTCGAGAATGCTTACTACCCAACTATGATACATATGAAACACCCTTGGGAAACCTTCCACTGGATTTGTCTGTGGTTGAAGATCTTCACAAGACTGGTTTGTTTGGATTGGCCGATCCAGAAGATGAGATAAATGAGCACAGTATCGAGATGCACTTACCCTTTATCTACAAAGCGTTTGAAAAGTAAGAAAATTTGCTACACAGCATGCCCATCATCTTACGTTCTACTCCTAGGCAACTGTCGGATATCAAAATCGTTCCTATCATTGTCGGAAGTCCTACAGAGGCCAAAAAGAAGGAATATGCCAAGCTGCTTGTGCCTTATCTAAAGGACCCAGAAACACTGTTTATCATCTCGTCGGATTTCTGTCACTGGTAAGAAGACGAGAATTGAAAAAAGATGTCTAATGAAGCTTGCGTGTAGGGGAAGAAGGTTTCGATATACTTATTATAATCAAGACAAGAGCCATGGAATACATCTCAACAGAAATAATGTATCAAGTACTATTGTGAGACCTATCTATGAGTCCATTAAAGAACTCGATAATCAAGGTATCGAAGCGATCGAGTCCTTGAGTTTTAATCAGTTTGAGAATTACTTGAATGAGACGGACAATACGATCTGTGGCAGAAACCCGATTGGGGTCTTGTTGGCTTGTTTGGAAGAGATCAAGGGCGATCGATCAGCAAGATGTCTGAAGTATGCTCAAAGTTCCAAATGTAGAACTTTGGAAGATAGTAGTGTGAGCTATGCGAGTATTTATATACAAGTTGTTCCTGAACAATGAATGACATAAAAAAAAAGAATGCTTTTTAATGGCACAACTTATGAAACACAATTAGCAAAAGAATATTCTAAAAACTTAATAAATCACAATAGGATTTTTCATTATCCGCCAAGAAAGTATATTCAGTTTTCTCATATCAATGAATTACGAATTGAGTTCTTTTTGACTCTTTCTCTATGATACTTTTATTCTACTACTTTATGTCTTGAAAAAGTTAAATAGAAGAAATACAAGTGTACTTTTCAAAGAGAAAGAGGGAATTGAAAAAAATGAATCTTTTTAAATATGTAATATTTGAGTTTCAAAAGCAGCAAGTAAGTCAAAAAAAAAAGTGGTATAGTTTTTTTTTCTCATTATTTATTTTACACACTCACACCTATTTAACTATAATGGAATCCCAAGAAGACATTTCAGACAGAATAGCAGCCGCACGCAGAGAAGCCGACATGTTGAAAGAAAGAATAAAACAAAGAAAGGAAGCACTGGCAGATACAACTTGTAATAATAAAACTTGTAAATATATTCTTGCTAATTCTTTTCAAAAGTGAAAAAAATGGCACAAGAAATTGAATCTCTACCGAGAATTGTGATGAAAGCAAAGAGGACATTAAAGGGCCATTTGGCCAAAGTGTATGCCATGCAGTGGTCCACTGACAATCAGCATCTCGTATCCGCTTCACAAGACGGTAAATTGATTGTTTGGAACGCCTATTCGACCAATAAGATTCACTGTATTCCACTTCGGTCTGCATGGGTCATGACCACGGCCTATTCACCATCGGGTCAATTTGTGGCCTCGGGTGGATTAGACAATATCTGTTCGATCTATAACCTCAAGGCGCGTGAAGGACCGAATCGACCGGCGCGAGAACTTTCGGCCCATGTGGGATACTTGAGTTGCTGTCGATTTCTCGATGACCGTCATATATTGACGAGTTCGGGTGATATGACCTGTTTCTTGTGGGATATTGATGCAGGCGTCAAAACACACGAATTTACAGATCATCAAGGAGACGTGATGAGTGTCTCCATCTCTCCTACAGATCCTAATCTCTTTGTATCCGGTGCTTGTGATTCAACAGCAAAAATCTGGGATATTCGATCAAGAAAGTGTGTGCAGAGTTTTATGGGACATGAAAGTGATATTAATTCTGTGCAGTAAGTTTTACGATCTGTATTTTTGCTTTGATTGCTTATTTTTTTTTTTAGGTTCTTTCCAAGTGGTACTGCTATTGGTACTGGTTCTGATGATGCAAGCTGTCGTCTGTTTGATCTTCGTGCGGATAGGGAATTAAATACGTATGCAAAAGAAGATCTTTTACACGGTGTTACGTCCATTGGGTTTTCTACTTCAGGAAGGCTCTTATTTGGTGGTTATGATGATTACAGTACTCACGTTTGGGATACACTTAAAGGTGAGCGTGTAGGTGTATTATCAGGTCATGATAACAGAGTATCTTGTCTTGGTGTATCTAAAGACGGTATGGCATTATGTACTGGAAGCTGGGATAGTTTACTCAAAGTTTGGGCATAAAAAAAAAAAAAAGATACCAAAAAGACAGCGATTAAAATGATTTCAACTTCATCTATTTTATTAACCAATCAAATTATCTTGTTCATATCGACTCATCTTAAACCTTTTGCTTTCCTAAAGCTCACTTTCTTTTCTTTTCATTTTTTTTATTAAACATGTCCTTGACCCGTGTTAGTAAGTGAAAAGTAGATATAAAAAGGTGTGCGCGTAGATTATTTATTTTCCCACCCCCTTTCATCAGATGCTGATAATGCCCCTGCTGCTCTTGGTCCTTACTGTACGTGAATAAAAAAAAAAAAAAAAGGATTTTTTGACTAGTGATAATGACTTTTCTTATATAAAAGCTCATGCTGTAAAGGCCAATGGTGTTGTCTATACTTCTGGTCAAATCCCAATTGATCCTGCTAGTGGTAAGTAAACATCAAAAAACACTTCAATCGATCTAAACATCGAAAACAAGGTGAGCTTGTTCAAGGTGGTATTAAAGAACAAACTGAGCAAGTTTTGAAGAATCTTGAAGTTGTCTTGAAAGCATCTGGTTCTAGTTTGGACAAGGTTCTCAAGACAACCGTCTTTCTCAAGGACATGAATGATTTCGTACCCATGAATGAAGTCTATGCTTCCGTAAGTGCTTCCTCTTTACACTTGTAAACATATTGATGTGTGTTATTTTAGTTCTTTACTACTCACAAGCCTGCTCGTTCTGCTGTTCAAGTTGCTCGTCTTCCTAAAGATGTTGCTGTAGAAATTGAATGTGTTGCTTTAACCGATTAAAATAAAATTTTTCATGCATCATCTTCCTCTCCCCCCCCCGCGAAGAACATTTACACTGCATTTTCCCTTGCTTTTAAAATATGTGGTAAACCTATGAGCCAATTGAATTGTTACATGGTAGTGCAAGAATAATGAGGGTAATGCGATTGATTATTAAAAGTAAATCTTGTCTATGGCTTTGCTTTAAGAAATAATGCAGTGTGACATTTTATGAAATAATCTATCGTGTGATATAGGCTACACAGTTTGATACATTTATACCTGTTTAACAAATCATGCTGTGTGTGTGTGTGAATATCATAAAAGATCAAATCAATCAAACCCCTCTCCCCTTGAACCATAATTATCTTTTGGGGCGTAGTTCATTCAGGTATGAACTGGCTTTGCTGTTTATAGTCCAAAAATCCTGTAATTGATTTATGGTGTCATTATTACAATTTAATTCACGACCTTGAGGCTTTGAATCTATTTCATAATGTAGATGAATGTGTTTCCCTCATTTTGTAATGATGCAATTCATTTATTTACTGTCAAGTAAGTATTGACATAAATATTGATTATAAACATAAAAAGACAGTTTGTAAACAAATAAAACCTAGTCTTTTTTCTTTTTCTTTTTGATGAATACTGACAGCTTTACATATTGTTTCTGTAATATCTCAAGATTTTAAATGAATAAAAAGTTGAGTGTACTTTACTTGATCTAACCAAAATCATACATTTGAAAGTTCATCATCCCACATTGATATAAATACATCTGTGTCTTGGCGTACGTTATTTGACCATTAGGCCCAGTGAACGATGAGAACAGATCGCGATTTCAATTGACCATACAAAATAATAATAATGAATTATTACAAACAGTAATGGCCGATAGCATGATTTATTTGACTAGCTTATGCTAATTCTAAAGAAGAAAAAGAAATAAGGCAGTCAGGATTGATTTTTTAATGTTTAATTGCATATTAACTTACTTTCTAAACTTCAAACAAGTGCAAGTCTTTTATTTCTCAAGAGAGTTGGTGAATAGAATCTTATCAAGTGATTTACACAAAGCTATTAAAAGTGTTGATTTAATAAAGGAAATTCAGTTATTCTTAAAAGGTTACTGTGGATTGGATACAACCCCCTAAACCCTGTGAACATGATCATTGAATGCTGATAAACGCTTTTGTAATCAATAAGAAAACAAAACGATTGATGTGATGTCAGAAAAGAAAGTTCTATCCCATTCATATGTAACAGTGGTATCCATGATGATAAATAATGAAGACTAACTGATTTTATAATAATTTAGTAGAATAGGCGTTGTATTCAAAAAGATAAAAAAAACAACTATTCTCTTCCGATTTTAAATTTCTTTTACTAACAAAACAGAAACATGTTTTTCATTGTAAATTTAATATAAAATAAATAATCAAATTAGATTGTTTATAAATACCTGAATAAATAAAAAAAAAAGGGGGGGGGGGAGGGAGGGGAAACAAGTTTTTAATGTTTTTAATCACCTCACTTTTCGCTTTTTGAAACCATCAATGCATCCGTGCCAGTCTGTGTTTGCTTCCTGTGACTGATATGATACTCCTGAATATCATCTTTACCCCAGTTTTGCATTCCAAGAATATCATCAAAGATTTGATTCCAAAAAAGAATAGGGTTAAATTCACTCTCCTTGTTTGAAATAATGTTATAAACAGACAAGAATAGCATCTAGTCTTGATGAGTGAATCTATTGGCTTTTCTTTTTTTTTTTTTTTTTTTTTTTTTTTATTTGGGCTGAAATTTAAAAGAAAGAAATAAATCAGGTACAATCATTGGTCGATAACACTGCTGTGTACAGTCCGGCTGATAAATATTGGGAATTCCTTAAATAACCACCTACATCTCAATGCATGTTTTTGTAAAACTTGTTCTTTAAGGTAGTAAAGTTATGATTGAGATAATACAGAGTAACCTTTTATTGAATAAATTGAAGGGATGTTTATATTGATTCTTATATTGAATTACTGCGGTAGAGTGTTACAATTTGGTTGTCATGGATACTGGATAATAGCTCTGATCTTGAATATTATTATAGTTTTTACTTTGTTCGCAGATACATACTTTTACTGACAACAATATATAAAATGTCATCCTCTACGTCTATCAACATCTCTCAATACCTTTTTGTTCAAAGAAGCGCTCCTGAAAGAGAAATACTACTGCTGTTTCCCATATGTCCAAAGAGACATTAAAGGTTTGTTTGTTGCCAAAAGAGACGCGTTACTTCATGTGAGCACGTTAAAAAAAGCAGTCAACGCGTCAGTATCAGAAGGCTTACCTTTTAATGAAGTATCTGAATCAAATAAAGTAACTACTTAAAAATTCAGATATGCCAATGGATATTCCTATCAAAGAGACCGAGAAGCATGACAGGAAGAAGATTTAAATTTACTGCTTTCCTTTTTCGTTTAGCAGAGTTGATCTTAATCTTTTTTTGACGAGTGTTCTTGTGGCTTCCTAAGCTCCATTGATACTACATATTTTGCTGAAACTGTCCCTATTATTGTGTGAGATACTGCTATGGTTGTGGATGCAGTCACAATAGCTTGGGTACCTTTCATAGACCACCAGGAAGGTGGTCTCATAACAGTGACAAAGCCTGATTCGTCTACAAAGTCACAATTCTCAAGGAAGTTCATATCTGATTCACTATATTTTTGAATCTAAACTGCAGGTTGACGAAAAACTTTTGTGAATGAAAGGTTGCATTCAGCTTTGAGAAAGTTTTTCGCCCTAGTTTCTTTTAGTGAGAACCCATTTAAACATTTCTGTAAGTGGGTTCACTACGTTAAGCACCCTCGCTTGAGAGGAATCATCATACAAATTGATTAGATGAGCTTTATGTTTCGCCTCCAGTTGTTCCTGTGGCCCGTTGATTTCATTAATTTTTTTTTAATATATTCCAGCAGAATAAAAGACAGCAATGTCCCTCCGCCCTTTGGGATCTCAAAGCTGCCCATTGGAACTCAAAAACCACCTTCTGGAAAAATAAAAGCTACCCTTTGGCGTTGTGCTGACTGTATATGTTTCGATGTCAATTAAGAATAACCGACAGTTATGATTACGACAATATCTGTTTCTATAAACGACAATGTTTTTGCCCATGACAACAAAAGTAAAAACGACAGATGTAATTCAAAATTCGACAACTGATTTTTTTTGGGAAACGACAAAAACTTAAAAAATCGACAATATTTATCAGCCGGACTGTACCTGATTTTTACAAACAATTGTGTGCGTGTGGTCTGAAAAAAGTAATATAAAGAAGTGCTAAATATAGTAATTATTATCTCCTTATTCTTTTTTACTTTACATGACGTAGACCAATTGATTTCTTATAAAAAGGTTACAACTCGTTTTTTTATATTTTGCTTTTCCTTTTTTATACATAAATCATCCCCCCTTTAATTATTTTTGCACACCATCTCTTTTAAATTCTTTTTTTCTTTTTTAAACATATTCTTGCATTGAAAATTTACTAATTAAATGAAATTTGAAAAGAAGGTAGAATGAATCGTGTATACGCGTATATATATTCAATATACTAATTCATGACAACAGCAATTATCTTTTGATAAATCTACAATCTATAGTCATCGAAGGCCAATCAATGGTACGCTTTTCTTTTTTTACTGTCATATTTTGCATTTAAATAATTTTATTTTGCATAAATTTTATTTTTTTTATAAGGTTATCAACGTGTCATTGACGATTATTCCCCAGTAAAAGTAAATAATTAATGAAAATTGAGATGGTGTATTAAACAAAAACAATAGCATTCTGTACCATCGAGTAAATCTAATTCATCAACCATTCAAGATTCTTATTTGGAATCAAGAGAAAAGAATCAATTATTGAGAGAATTATATCAAGTCAAGGAAGATATTACGAGATTTAAATCTGAATTGAACGGCTTGGCAGAACAAATGGATGGCATGGAATTGCATCTTGTAAGTCATTACTATCTGTTGATGTACTTGTATGAACTCATCTTTCAATATAGAATTTGTCCGAAAACAGAGTTCGTAAGTAACTCAATGATTTGTTACTCTTCAACTAAAACATGTAAAAAAAATAGAGGAAATTGAACAAGATATCACTGCAACACAAGAAGCCAACGTGAATCTTCAAGTTATTCTAGAAAGAGCTGTTCATAAACAAAAAGAAACTGATGTTTACGCTACTCGAGCTATGAAGAACATTCACACTCACTTGGCTACTGTAAGTAATAGCTATGAAAAATTCATGGCATGTTATTCATACAATTATATCAGGTGTTTTATGAGACTGGTCAATTAAGAGGGAGATTAATTTCGATAGCTAGTTATCAAAGACAGCAACAGGGCAGTGTGATCGATGTAGCCGAAAGGATACGTGAATACAGTAAGCTATTAGAAGAAGCCATACAGTCGATTCAATCAAAACCCAAAAAGAGAATGAGTCTTCCTGAAAAGAAGCAAGAACCTATCATCACAGTGAGAAAGAAGTCACTGTTGGATAGCAATGAACTTTACAAGCATCGAATCATTAGAAAAAGAGTGATTCCTGAATCAAATCATCAATCGTGGTTACCTCAAAAGGGGTTACGAATCTTGTTAAGTGATACCTTTTAATTAATAGCCCTGTGTTACTCACATTATGTATTTGTAAAAGCACCAAGTAAATATCTTCCCTTCTTCCTATTGCACATATAACACCCAATGTTACTCTCTATTTATGTTTTGCCTTCTCTTTCTTTCTTCTCATCATCTCTGCCCCTTTTAATATTCTTAATAAAATAGTTCATGCATTGTATTTAAGGTCTATCACATTTAAAAAAAAACGGCTGATTTGATTTGAATTTTTTTTCTCTTTCTATTTTTTTTTTATTACAGCAAAATAGTGTGTTGTTTAATATAATTAAATGTTAATACGTTTAAGCATTTATTTTTATTTAAAAATTAAAACCCAATTGAGCACTTAATGTCTCTTTCATTGCTTCCGCCCGGGTCAGATCTTGAGGAAAAGGTAAGCTAAAAACCCTTTGCGGGAGTAAGGGTAAAAATATTGAGGCATAAAGACACTAGTGTAGGGAAGCCAATCTAAGAATCTTTGCTCGAGATGAAAGGGGAGGGGGTAGAGAAGTGGAACTTTTGCATGATATAAGCAGTTAAGCTCATGAAGGAGTATGCAGGTAGTAGGTCATCGAACAAACCAAGGGATAACAACACAATATCAGCGAGGTGTTCTATCTGGAAGCTTGTTCAAAAGGAAAAACAGTGGATCAAGTACAGTTTCAATCATCTGCATGTTGAAGCACTGAATGGAATGGGCTCTGGTAATAGTATGTGAAGGATGAAGGGGACACGTTCTTGTGTTACCGCTAGGAAGCCAGCATATGCATCGGCTTCTTTCTGCTCTGGTCACCGGTAGCCAAAGGATAGGCCCCAAAGGGATGGAAGGACGATATTGAAGAAGTGTAGAGTTGCGAACTGAGTGGTTTTGATTGAAGTTATCTTGACGATATTCGAGTTAAACCCTTTTTAGTCATTTCTTGTCTAGGGACCCAAGTTGCGGTATACAGCATTTTCATCTAGACATCTTTGATTATCTGGGCAGTGGATATGCTGGAGCAAACGTGAAAGTAATGCGTCATCTGAAAGGTGAAGAGAGTGTAGAAGAAACTGAGGCTGAAGTATGTGAGTTCGTTCTTGCATGGATGGCAGCTTTGTCATCTGAAACGTCGTTTTTGTTGAGGAGTATTTGGATCCACCAAAGATACGATGTATACAAGTGTTTTGAAATTAAATGATACACTCTTCAGAAATTATTTGCCAAACTCTTGAAAAAATTAGCTATTTTCCTGAGGCAATCTTAGCCAATCTCCCCTCCTTTAGCTAAATTCAGCATATAAATTAGCCATTTCGTAGTACCCATTCTTTGTTACTTCTTTTCACTTTGTTTAGCTATTCGTTACGAATACTTTTGTATATGTAGACGGCTTTGGAAATTTTGTGGGAGAGAATAGAGAAGAAGCCGTGTTGACCGAAATAGAGGTTAACCATGACACTTGTTCACCAGATAGCATTACGAATTATGATCAGTGCATTGCCTTAAAGCATCCTGAGAAGCAGGCTATAAAAAAAAGAAGAAATTGAGCGCACTAGTGAACTACTAACTCATTCAATAAGGAAAGGAAGACGTGCTTACAGAAATACTTGGACGGGGGACGAAGAATATTTCTTTGGGCTAGTTTATGAAAAGGATCTGAAAGCAGCCCAAATCGCAACGAAGCTAGGTATGTCTATGCGAATTACCTAGGGCTAGTATGGTAAAGACTAAAAGGATCCACAAGGCATCATTCAGCGAAAAATGCTAAGAATTCTGTTAGAAGACCATCAACTTTAGACGAGGAGTTCTTAGTTAACTACATCGATAAGAAGCCAACATAGACATTGGATGAAATAATGGATGGTTTATCGGCTCAATTTATAGATCTGAGCATCTCTAAAACTGCTATATACAATATCATGAAGAAAAATGCAGAATCAGCTCGAAGAAGGCAGGCTTTCATTCAATAAAAAAAAAAAAATCTGAGAGTATTGAAATAAAATGCGAATGTGATTAAAAGATGGGTAGAGACCGATATGGGCTATCTCAGTATTTTTAGTCCAACTTCAACCAAAAGGACAACCAAATTCAATGAATAAAACAAGTGAATTGTTTGTCGTGCCTAAATCAATAACAGTTGGCTCTACTCCAGCTCCTAATGTGATAGACGCTCTCTGAGTTACGCTTTATTTTCCTCTTTGTAATAAATAATAAACTACTCTTTCTTCCCTATATCTTTCTAAGCCGCGTATCATAGAGAATTACGGATCATATCAACCTCACAAATGTACAAGGCGAAGAATCAAATCAACAAACAACCTTCACTACAGCTAAAGTCGAGGAATTCATAAGAGAATTCGAGGAAAGAAGAGAAAGTCAAATATAATTACAAACCATTGGAGTGAACTCTCTTTGGCTACTAACCAAGTTTTGGATAGTACATCTACAACCCAACTCAAGGACTATGCTAAACAATACAAAAGAAGCGCCCATCATTACAATCATGACGATGGACTACAGCCGAACAAATCAACAAAGAATTTATCTCTAAACTCAAGAACTAGAAAATGCATGCTTACCAACTCGTACATACCATAGATAAGATCACAGAAACTGCAAGGATTCAAGCCAACGCAATTGAACAAGCCCAACGACCTGCAGTTTATGATTTTAGATCAGAAAAGTTTTAAGAAAACGATGCCAAATAAGTAGAAATCAAAGCACTAGAATTACCGACCAGCATTAAACATTTGGGATACTCAACAGAAGAAGACGAAAAGAAGAATTCATTCGATGAAAACTTTGTTGAACGACTTCAAAGGGTTCGATTTGAAGACAAGATTATTAAAGATGCAGCATCATTTAGAAGAGGCTACCATAACAACAGAGGCTTCAATCATGAATATGTATTACGACGTGGATTTTGGCGTGGGAATTGGTCACACGGTCAATCTTTTCATGCAGGAGGAAGAAGCAGAGGCACTCCTTTCCCCAACAACGAAACTATACCTCTCAACAGCCAGCAGATTCAACATCCAACGACAGAAAATAATTCAACAGCATTCTTCTTCACCAGTAGTCTCTATCAAGCAGCAACAACAACTACAACAAGTAGTACAGTATTATATCCAATCAACATTACACGATACTCCTACCTGGGGGTCGCTTGACCCATTTTTTACAACTATTGGGCACAAACAACGTCTCACCAATGGCCACCATCAATTGTGAAGGAGGGAACAAAGTTCAATTTGCCTCTCATCCAACACCATGGAGACTCACATCATCAAATACAAACCCAGCAGACCAGCAAGCAGTGAACGAAGCAATCAGCATGTTCCTTTCAGCAGGAATCGTAGAAATCATACCAATACAATCAGAAAAATACCTTTCTAAATTTTTCACGATTTAAGAAAGCACCAAGAGACGACCAATTCTGGACTGTCAAAGGTTGAGTTAACACACCCAATGCGAACACTTGAAGATGGAAGGTATATCGGCGCTAAGAGAGTTAATCGAAAAAGGCGGTCCCATGTGCAAGGTCGACTTGAAGGATGCCTACACTGTAGTTCCAATTCATCCAGAATCTCAACAATATCTCACTTTCAAAAACGAAGGAAAAAATTATCAATATTGTTCTCTCGCATTTGGACCAAAAGTAACTCCAAGGCTATTCTCTAAACTAATGAGATATCCAATAGAACCATTACGTTGTCAAGGAATTCGCTTAGTATACTATCTCGACGACATCTGTCTATTTTCAAGATCAAAAGAAGATCTATTTAAAACAACTCAAACAGTAATAAGACATCTAAAATCTTTCGAATTCATAATCAACGAAGGAAAGAGCATACTTGCACCCTTTCAAACATAGAAATTTCTGAGATTCCAATTCAGCACAAAGAAAATGAAGATTACAGTACCTTCACCCAAGATCAACAATCTTCTACAGAGGAATCAAACAAGTATCACAGCCAATCAAGAGATTTAGCAGATAGATTGCAGCTCTACTGGGGAAATTTACATCAATGATCCCAGCGATAGGAGAAGCGCTTTTCCATATTTGTCATCTGCAACAAGATTTAGCAAAGAGCCTAAAACTGAACAACCAGAATTGGGAAATGCCTTGCAAGATATCTCAACAAAGTCAACAAGAGTTTCAATGGTGGAAGAAATCAATAACAATGAAGAACGGTCTACCGATTCAGTCCATAAAAGTACCAACGCCACATATCACAATCTACACGGACAGCTCCGACTCGGGCTGGGGAAGTGAGCTCACCAATGATCAAAGCCTTTGGCTTTTGGAACAAGGAGCGTCAATAGACGTTTGCGAATTGAAAGCAGTATACTTTACGTTGAAGATGCATGCAAAAAAATTAGAAAATTGCAAAATAAGGGTTTTCACCGACAACACGACAGCATTGAAATACACAACAAGATTTTGGGGGATAGTTTCATTCCAACTACAGGAATTAGCAGTGATGATTCAGGACATTTGCAACAAACACAATTTGAAGGTAATTTATCAATATAGACCGTGAATAAAGAACGCCAATGCAGACTGACTATCAAGGTAATTGCTATCACTTTACGAACGGACAATTCCGAAAAAGATGTTTCAACAGATTCTACAACAATGGGGACCATTAAAAATTGATGCCTTTGCTGCGACACACAATCATCAACTGAAGAGATATTGAAGTCTTCACCCAGATTCAATGGCAGAAGCTCAGGATACTCTCCAATAGCAATGACTGAAGAAAGTGATGTACTTGAATCCTCCTTGGCAACTGATTCTGCAGGTTATACAACAAATCAAACTACAGAAGATCCATCAGAAAGTTCTAGCGACTCCATTCTGGTCCAGTCAATTCTGGTTTCCAATGATTTTGAAAATGAAACATCTAGACAATCCGATTATTATAAAGATCAGCAAGAAGTTTCCCCTAGCCGCTTGGAGATTATCAACAAAAAAATGCACCCATTTGGTTTAATAAATGAAGCTAACCTTACGTACATAGCAAGTTGAATGTATTATATTTCTTGGTTGACAACAACAAATTTAATAGCAATCATTTTAATACTCGAAGATCATCAATAATGTTAGTATTTCAAATACTTCACCTGGAGGAGATCCCTCCAGCTAATCAGTCTATTATTCAAGTCTTCTTTGCAACAAAACGTAGATCGAAAATCAAACTATCTTCAACTTCACAACTGAAAACTTGGGACGCCAACAAAATGATAAATTTTCTAGTATCAACTTACTATGCTTAGCTATCATGTCTAGACCAAGAGCAGATATTTGAAGACTGCAATTTTAAGATATCATCTTCAATTTTGAATATGCAAGCAACTTAATTCCTACACGTGTCAAGCTACATTTTAGAGGACCAAAAGAAGCTCAAGTTAAAACTACAAGACTTGGTCTTCTGCAAGTTACTCGTTTATGTCCGGTACCCACCTTATACCTGTTTATCTCAAAGAGTAATTATTTGAGGGCCAATCTACCGACTGACCATGCTTTATTCTTGGCACACATTGATAAACCGGAACAAGTCGCACCTATTCGTCCCTCAACGATGTCAAGTTGGGTTGTACTTGTCGTGGAAAGATCAGGAGTAAATATCACCATATATAAAGCCCATTCAATAAGATCAGCTGCAAGTACAAAGGCAGTAGAGAAAGGGCACTCTATTCAAGCAGTAAAAGAGCATGACGGTTGGAGTCTCAACTTAAATACGTTTGAAAGATTTTATTACAAACCAATAGCTCAAGATTCTACAAGTACAGCAATTACTCTGTAATTTTTTCCCCAAGCTGAAAAACTCCATCACATTAGGAGATGGCGTGTAGTCAACTGAGATTTAGGAACGACAAACAATCCTAATGTTGGCGAAACAAAGTCGAATAATGTGATGGATGCCCACCCATGGTATCTCTAATTCTTAAGCTTTTAATTCATACTATTATATTTTGTATCGTATTCCCTTCCTCAAAAAAAATTGAATACATACTTAGAAAGATATAAGGAAGAAAAGGAAATTTATTATTTATTACAAAGAGAAAAATAAAGCGTAACTCAGAGAGCGTCTATCACATTATTCGACTTTGTTTTGCCAACATTAACAAAAACTGGTTTTACGCCATTTTCAGAAAGCAAAGCCGCATTTTTACAAACTTTTTAATACAACGTATACAAAAAAGCAATTTTATTTTCTGGAAAAGGTGTAAGCGACCAATAAAGTTCAATCCAACTTCATTTTTGGACAAACAGACTTTTGGGCGATATCAAATTCTGAAAAGGCAACTTTACTTTTTTTGAAATGGCTGTAAATTAAATGATATTTTATATAAGACGTGGTATGAAATGTATGAGGGGAAAGAAAAAAAAAATTAAAACTTTTGATGAGAACCGCGAGGAGCAAATCCACCACGACCACCACGGAATCCACCACGAGAACCACCACGGGCACCACCACGAGAACCACCACGGGCACCACCGCGGGCACCACCACGACCACCACGGCCAGAGACACGATCACGATCATTCTCACCAGAGAAATCAGTACGAAGAGGACGACCGTTGATCTCAACACCGTTCATGCCCTTGACAGCAGCCTCAGCCTGCTCCTTGGTCTCGAATTCAACATAGCCAATACCCTTCAATCCACCTGTTTCTCTGTTATAAGGCAAGCGAATGTCACCCACAATGGTTCCGAATTGACTAAAGGCCTCTGTCAGTGCCGCACGATGAGATTGTTCATCATAGTCATGGTTCAAGTTGGCTATGAACACCTTGCTGGTAGCAGAAGAGTAGCTTTCTTCCTTCTTGACCCTCTGACGAGTAGAACCATCAGCGCCATCCAAACGAATCTTGCGACCCATGAATTCGTGACCTGACAAGGCCAAGGCTGCCTCCTTGCCTTCTTGTGTAGCAAAGTCAACGTGACAGAAACCACGGTTCTTTCCGGTCGCGTCGTCCATTCGGATTCGAACGTCCTTGATTTCACCACAGGATCCAAAGAATTCGCGAACGTCGTCAGCGGTCGATTGATAGTTGAGACCACCACACCAGATCGTGTAGACATCCGAACCGCTTTCGGTCTTGGCAGCTTTAGCCGCAGGTGTCGTCTTGGCTTCTTCTGCCTTTCTCTTCTTGCCCTTGGGTTCTTTATCCACATCCATCTCTTCAGCCTCTTCTTCAGAGTCGGATGAATCGGAAGATGATTCAGAACTTGAGCTTTCTTCGTCCTTTTCTTCTGTCTTGTCTTCTTTCTTTTCATCCTTTTCTTCTTCTTCAGAATCGGATGAGTCAGAGGATGAAGATGAATCAGAAGAGGATGTACTTTCTTCTTCCTTTTCTACTTTCTTTTCATCTTTGGCATCAGAGTCTGAGCTTTCTTCTTTCTTTTCTTCTTCTTCAGAATCAGAAGAATCCGAGGATGAAGATGAATCAGAAGAGGAAGATTCAGAAGATTCAGAAGAAGAGGACTCTTCTTTCTTCTTTTCTTCTTCAACGTCAGACTCTTCAGAAGAACTGCTGCTGCTGCTATCGGATTCTTCCACCTTTTTTTCAACAACCTTGGACTTCTTCTCTTGCTTGGGCTTCTTTTCAATGACCTGTTTCTTTTCAGCTTTCTTGCTGACTTTGGTAACCTTCTTGTCCTTGGTAGAGGCCATAGTGATCGGTGTGTGTGTGGAAGAGAAAAAGAACAAGTCTCAAAAGTTTATTTTTTCTTTTCTTTCTTTTTGTGACTATTCAAAGAATGAAAAGCAGTGCAAAAAAATCAAGGAAGCCACCGAAATAAAAAGCGGGGTCAGTGGGTTTACAGAATGCAGCGCTCGGACTTGGCTTCCAATGCAACTTGAACTGTGGTTGATAAACTATCAATGTGTTGACAACAAGCATTCTTTTCAAGCATTTTCTACTTGGCTTTGGATTTCTTTTATAGCTCATAGACATATCTTTTTTTTATTAAAACTAATGTCAACTTCAAATGTCTCCACATAGGCTCGAATATATTCAGGTCAAGCGATAGAGAAAGCCAAGATGGTATTGAGTACTTTTCTTGAAGTCGTATTGTTGTTACCTTGGCAGTGTGCTTCGGCTCACTATCGCTTTAAAAAGAAAGCATCTGCTAATTGTTTGTGGTCAAGAGCTTTGTCAAGCTTGGCTTTCAGGATACAGGAATCATCTGACGCCATTGTATATATCACAAGCATGCCCAACTCCATGGGATGTCATACAATTCCACACCACAGCGCTTCCACCGCTTTGTTTTACGGTTGGAATTACATGATGGGGCTGTAATGCGCTTCCAGGCAGACACTGATTCATTTTGACTCATCAGAGAAGATGGCCTTTCTATAGTCGTCAGTAATTCAGTATATGCATGGAGCAAGAGCCCAATCCAAATGTGCTTTGCTGACAAAATAGGTATCTTTCACTCGGGCTCTGAATCTTGGGCTCCTAATTTGCAGTTTTTCAATTGTCTAATCCGTGAAAAAAAGAAACCATGAGTTGAGTCCTTTTTTTTTTGTACAAGATGAAGCTATGTTGTATTATGCCCCATAAAGGCTTTTTTGTTTGTGAAATAGCATCAAAAAAAGCAAATGTAGAATTAAGAAAGAATGTTATTCATCATCTGATTTTTAAACGCGATTTTGAATCTGGAAAGTCCAGCTCTACTTGCAATCACCTTTCACGCTCTTTTTTCTTTATAAAAGAATACATCTTTACATCAGTCAACTAACACCTCCTTATTTATGAATTATTCTTTCTAGCTTCATATGTAGTTTTGAGCAACCGGTACACAAACCAAAATTTGATCATGTTGCATGTTATTGTAAGGTAGCTCCCTAACAGATGTTCTTGGACAAATACAGATTGAAAAATAGCACAATACATTCTTTTTTATATAAAAAGACATTTGATGTTAGTTCATTTTATGAGACATAGAGAATTCTAAGCTAATCAAACAATAACAGAAGGACAAGTATTTATAAACCGAGCTTTTTTTTTATGTGATGGACATGTATAATAGCATATTAATATTTGAATTAAAATTAAAGAGTAAAGTTTTGGGAACAAGATGTGATGTTTCAAGTATTTTTTTTTTACTGAAGCTTGAATTTAAGTTGCATACTTGTATACATTTGCCAAGCATCAGCTTGAAAAACAATAAAGGATTAAATCTCTCCTTAAAGGCTTTGATTCCCACAATCTGATGATCCCTCAATACTTCTCTGGATGGCCCAAAAAAGAAAAAAAAAAAAAAATAGACTAATTAGGATAGACCAGTCCTATAAGTTAGAAGATGAAATTATTATTCCAATTGACAACACGTATTACGTGACACAAATTATAATTGTACAACATTAATAACAGATATTCATTTATGAAGACAAAGCAAACAATTCAGGCAATATTTTAAAAGGAAAACAAATCCAATACACCAGAAACTTCAATTCATACCATAATTTATATCAAAGCTTTATTACCATCATTCCATCCCTCCACTGAATATTTAGAGAGTGAAATCTGCTTACTGATTTCATATGCATCTGTTGAAACTCAGGATTTTACTAAACAGAAATAAAGTCTTTCACAGTGAAACAGCAGACGGAAAGATGAAGAGGATGGTATCGTCCAAAGAAAGACAGTGGATCTCTCAAACCATACAAAATGACAGATTCAAGCAAAAGAGTACATAAAAAGGACACATGTTGGTATGATTTTACTTTTAATCAACTTAAAAAGGACCAGAAGGAGATGATGGGGGTTGAAATAAACAAGTAGTAGCGTAGAAAGGAAGTAAAAATACTTGGTGCGAATTTCAGTGAAAAATAGGCAAGATGGTAAACATTGCCCAAAAGTCAATGTTTGTGCTATTTGACTCTGTTTTAAATGATATGCGACTATTTCAGAGATAAATGAAAAAAAAGTGCCTAGTATCCAGGATGAAAAGCTGTAAAGAGCGTCAAATGAGTGAGCAACACCAGCTATTTGTGACATCAAACGAAATTTAATCAATAGTACATGTTTAAAGTTATTCGAAATGTAAAATAATTGTGAATGTCACATCTACTTTATTCTTGTAAATAAACAATAACATCCATCTACCATTAAATCTACTGTTCATCTTACAATTGAATTGTTAATTGAATATAAAACTTGAAACAGCTAATAGTATATAGCTTGTGTATTTCAGTGAACTTTTGCAATTCATAATTGAAGTATAATCAGATTGTACACTGGCATCGAGTTATGTTCAACTCTAAATTTATTTTTTTACGACATATTTTAGTGTATTTAAAATGCCACATGCGATCTCTCTAACATCAAATGCGCGCACATGAAGCCGAGATTATTTTCAATAAGAAGAAGAAGTAAATTAATTGACTTTTTTTTATTGTACCATTGATCCGGTTTCAGTCACACAAAACATGAATACAAAGCAGCCTACCCCAAGAAGAACAGGATCTTATGCATGTTTTATTTGATTTTGCAAAGAAAAATAAATGTGATGTGATTGTATCACGATAAAAGCAGAAATTATCAAATTATGTTGTAGTACAGCTAAATGTTTGGATTGCTACTCGATTAGAATTCAACAGGGGAAATCATATAAATATCAACCCCTTCTTTCTGTATCTTTCCTCTCCCCAATTCATTCGACACTTCCTTCACTCTTTTCACCTTCCACCACATAAGCATGGTTTCATTCATTTCAATCAGTCAAGGTATCAGCTTCTGTCTTCTTGCTTCCTCCGTCATGATCAGTTCATCCGCTTTCCCAGTTGCCGGTCAACCAGGAACGCCTACCATGAGCCTACCTCCAGGATTCCCTACAGAGCTTCCTGACACTGGTTCAGGCCACTTGCCTTCTCTCAGTCTGCCTTCCGGGTTCCCTCCTGCGTTCCCTACAGGACTTGCCAAAAGCATGCCCACTTCCGATCAAAAGCGTAGCCTGTCTGACTTCCCGCCCAACCTGACCCACCTCCAGGGTCGATCTGACAGCAACTCGGTCGTGATGGCCAGCGCATCCGAGATTGCCGAGCTCAAGAAATTTGCGGGTGTGGCATCCACCGCGTACTGCGGTTCGGTCAGTGCCAGCCGGCAGTGGAACTGCATCCCTTGTAAAAAATACATTTCGGACGGCAAGCTCATCACGACCTTCAAGTCGGCCGTGTCGGACACGAATGGCTTTGTGGTCACCAGTGCTTCTCAAAAGACCCTCTTTCTCATTTTCCGCGGCACGACCTCTTATCAGCAATCGGTGGTGGACATGACGGCGAACTTTGTTCCATTTTCCAAGGTCTCTGGGGCCATGGTGCATGCTGGCTTTTACAATTCGGTCAAGGAAGTCATCAAGGACTATTATCCCAAGATTCAGGCAGAGATCAAGGCCAATCCTGATTATAAGGTCGTCGTGACCGGTCACTCGCTGGGTGGTGCTCAAGCCTTGATTGCTGGCGTAGACCTCTACGACCGTGACCCTAGCCTGTTCAATTCCAAAAACGTGGAGATCTATACGATTGGCCAACCTCGCGTGGGTAACACCAAGTTTGCTCAATGGGTGGATTCGACTGGAATCTCTATCCACCGTAGTGTTCACGCCCGAGATGTCGTTCCTCACGTCCCTTCCAAATCTCTCGGTTTCCTTCATGTCGGTGTCGAATCATGGATCAAGGCAGATCCCTCGACTGTTCAAATCTGTACCTCTAACCTTGAAAGCAATGCCTGCAGCGACACGGTGGAGGCTTCTACAAACACCATGGATCATCTCTCTTACTTTGGTATTCGCATGGGTACCTGTTTCTAAATCAATTGCACTCATCTCCTTTTTTTTTTTTATAAGCACAATAAAAAAGTATTTGTATTCAATTTAATTTTATAAAACAGAGGAAAGAAATAAAAAATTGTCTCTTTATTTTTGTATGAATTATAAGTTTTTAAAATCATATACCAACTTGGTTCTTTGTATAAAGAAAGCAGAAGGATTGAAATAAGAACAAAAAGATACATGTTTAGATCTGAGTTTGTTTTTCACAGTGAAATCCAATAAAAAACAAACTTGTCTACTTTTACATGTTTTGATAAAAGCTGTTTACAGAATAAAATGACATGGTGCAACCCATTTTTTTTTTTTCCCATTCGGGGAGGACGATGATGAGGTAACGTTACTGCATGCAAGTTAAATTAAAATGTTGAATACTAAATTTAGAAAATGGCGGGATTCTATAAACAACCCATGTCGACAAGAGGAGATGAGGTGCAGCTATTTGATTGTTTGCTCTGGTTTCATGCCTCGTTTCTTATTTTTAAATTCAGACGTGTCTTAAGGAGAGAATAAGGAGTGTGCGCTAATGCATGATATGAAGTCATCTTCTTGATGGTCAAAGTCCGTCACAGATCGCAAAGGGGAGTTGTTGGGCACAAAAGGAACAAAGATGTCCCCCCCTCCCTTAAGGACAGTTCATATCAAATTTAGAATAGATCCGATATGGAAAAAGTGATTCAGGGTGATTAGAATTCTCGGATAATAGCCACTTTCTCCTTTTTTTTTTTATCCCTATTTTTCATGACGTTTGGTTTTTGGTGTTTTATAAACATATTGATTTGAAAAAGAGATGAATCACAATAAAAAAAAGGTGGCTATTTTGCCTCAGTGCAGCCTAATGTAATTTTATTCCCTCCATCAAAATTGAGAATAGCGTGTATGCGCGTTTTTTTTTTTTTTTTTTTTTTTTTTTTTTTGAAAAAGAGAGAGAAGCAATCGTTTGATAGAGCAACATGGAATCAATAGGATTCACGTAAAATGACAAGATGAAACTAGTTGTTGGAAAGATGAATATGTAGAAGGGAGTCTCGTACAATTTGGAATCTTTTTTATATACTCCTTTTTTCGTGTCATTAAAGAAGAAAACGCGATAAAATAAATTTAATACGCAGATAGAAACCAGTAAACTGGAACTCAATATGACTCGTCCACTGGATGGAACAAAGAAATACTCTGGTTACTTTAATAGTAAATAATAGGAGGGGAGAGTATCTAGACAAATTTTTTTTTTTTTTTTTTTTTTTTTTTTTTTTTGCATACAAACTAGGTTAGAGATCATATGTAATGTCAATCAGTGAATTCTTTGCATAATTACGTGTGGTGCGCAGTTAAGTACATCTTTTTTTGTCAATGCACGTGATAACATGGATTGCTTTGATGAATAATTATCCAAGAGAAAGGAGGGGAGGTGGATGACGTGATCAGACGGTAGACTCAATAGATGAAGTTGTATGGATGAGGTGCCAGTGATTCAAGAATACTTTCACTTCCTTTTTTGAACCATAAATTTCAGAATATTTGGGGGTACAAAATGATATTCTCTCCCCCGATTTATTGTGCAACACGATTGGTGTGTATGTGTGACAAGAGAGGATGTTGCCCCTGGTTACATTGAACTTTTTTTAAAAACTGATTTTATGCATAAAGAGCTTATTTTTATTTTCAATAAACATAGCAACATAAATGACAACATAAATCCACGTGGAAAAAAAATAGTGTTTTAAAATGAGTGACTGTTATAAGTGAAGGATGGAATGACTAATAAAAGGTGTTATAAGATTGATAGCTGACGGGAATACCGTGAAGATAAAAAGAGTGTTTGTCAAAAGTAGGTGATGATATCATTGGATACTTGTGGCGTTCATCAAACGTGTTTGGCATAGGTAACGTCATGCTGGTAGAAAACCAAGGAGGACTGGATATAATATCATCCTCTGTCGCGGTTGAACTATGTTCAGAAGGAGCAGGCGATCCAGGTAAGCATTGTTGAGAGGAAGGGGATGAACAAGGTTTATTCATCCTTTCGATCACATCCTCATCCTCTTTTAGTGATTTCGAATGATTTTTCTTGCGATGACTTCCAGGGACAACCATCTCATTCCATGATATCCACTGTAAAGATACTTTCTTTGGCTGAGGTCCATGAGATTGTCTTTGATGTTGTCTCATCACTGACTTGTGAGCAAAATATTTACTGCATCCATCAATAGAACACTTGTAAGGCCTTTTGCCCGTATGAAGACGTCTATGCACCATTAGCCATTTAGCACTCCTATCTCTTTCTATACTAACCTGTGCCTAGCTAACGAGCTACTATCACCAAATGTTTTCCCACATTCTTCATATTCACACTGATGAGGTCTTTCACCTGTATGCGTACGAGAGTGAACTTTAAGTGCAGAAACCTAATTGAATCTTGTTAGAACAAAAAGAAAAAGAAAAAGAAAAAAAAGAATTACTTGCTGATCGAGACAATTACCTGAGTAAATCTTTTTCCACAGCCAGGTTCAAGACATACATGTGGTCTGAAAAGGAAGGTTAAACACATGAAAAAAAAAAAAAAAAAAAAAAATAAAAAATCAATCGGAGTTACCTTTCATTTGTATGTATTCTGATATGCCTTACCAAGTCAGAGCGACGTCCTGCAGAGTTTCTTTTAAGCAAATAAACTCAAAATCATGTATTATTATTATTTTTCTTACCAAATGATTTTGAACAACCGGGCATAGTACATAAATGAGGTTTTTTTCCGATATGAGTTGATTGAGTGTTTATGATCTCAAGTATTTCCATATTAGTTGTTCTTTATTAATAGTAAAAAAAGATAATAAGAAGCAACTATATTTATATACTTTTTATTTTTAAGCTTTTATATCTGGTTGAATATGCGTGTATAACAATAAGAAAAAAAAAATTAATTTCAAAATTATTTTCAGGGAATGAAAATAAAAAAAAAGGAGAGAAAAAAAAAAAAAAGAGAGAGAAAAGATAAAAAATAGAAAAGAAACAAAGGGTGTGTGGTTTTAAAGCGAGTTTTTATTTGCATTGGGATTGATTCAAAAAAAAAAAAAAAAGTTCTTTATATATTTTACTTATCTGGGAAATAATCAAGGAGAAAATAAAAAAAAACCACTAGACATAATGGGGGACAATTGGGGGGAGTTAGGGAGGAAAGAAAGAAAAGTAATAAAGACCCTGTCAATTATATTCTAGTTGTACAAATGATCGTCTCATCCCCCTTTCTTTGAAATCATATTGAATCAGTGAATCGATGATGAATAAACAAGAATAAGGAGGACACTGAATTTCCTTTTTTGAACAGCTCAGTGTTTGTGCGCTTTTTTTTTTTTTTCTTGTCCCTATTTCCCCACATGTACCAATTTGGTTGAATGGGGGATGTGGATGGTTTGAAATATAAAAAAAAAAGTTTATTTTATGTTTACTTTTTATAGTAATCCCATCACTCACATCTTTCCATATTTTATTCTTTACTCTTTACTCTTTTTCACTTTGATGTTTGTCTCACTTTCTATATTTGTACACGACATGTGGAAAATCAGTGACAAAAGAATTCATTTCATCATTCAATAAGAAAAAAAAAAGGGAGGGCAATGGTAGTAACCCTTTTATTGATAAACTATTTATGTAACCTATCTTACCATTCATACGTTTTTCAATTGAATTGGTATTAAAAATGTGGCGTATATTTCAATATGACACATACACAAAAACAATAACCAATCCTTCGGTTTACACGGAAATCAATCCCGTATTTACTTTTGAAATTCAGATTTTACATGTGTTCATTAAAGTCATCTTTCTTAAAATGTTGTATTAAAAAGGAGCCGTCTCCTTTTCAAGCTATCTCTCTTCTTCTTCTTTTTCCCTTCTTTTTTATTTTTCATGAATCTAGATATTTCATTCAACCTTCTTTGACATTTTCCCCCTTTTTTAAGTTTTCTTAAACTATGCAGCTTATCTTTGACTCCGCTTACAACAATAAAAAATAAGAATAAAAATCAATTCTAGGCTGAGGTATGAATAGAATGTGTTTATAAAAAGATCTATTCACTTTACCAAAAAAAAAATACATACACAAAATTTACTGTTGTTTCAACGCCAAAATGCGGGGGGGGGTTTTTTTTTAAAAAAAAGGGTGGCTAATAAAACAATTTAAATGCAAGCTTTCAAAACCAAAGGGCGGTTTTTGCTTTTCCAAAAGACGATTTCTGCTTTTCCAAAAGGCGGTTTTCATTTTTCCAAAGGAGTGATGTTTTTTATTTATTTATTTCAAAATTTGTTCAAATAAAGCTATAAAGATGAGTGCTTGCTTTTATTACAAAGATGGACAAGGAAATGACGTAATGGACTGAGATGTTGAAGTAACCCCTTTTGATCTAACAACCTTGACTCGTATCAGGCAATTCTGTGAAATGCAAGAAAAGGAGCAAGCATCTACTTTTGAAGAGCTAGACACAAGTATGAAGGAAATGACAGACACAGTTAAAAAGCAAGTAAAATACTATAGCAAACATTCGAATGAACAAAAACTTTTTGTCTATTTCAATAAATATGTTTAATACTGCCAAGTCCGGTCGCTTAGCAGATGGTATCAGTGAGCTTACGGCGCAAAAGTGGGCCAAGAGGCTTAAAGAAGATAAAGATTGGGAATATCTTTGAGAAATAAACCATCTTGATAAATAGGACAAAACCTTAATTAGTATCCGTCACTAAATGAAACAACGACAACCTCATAACAAAGACCTAAATGATAATAAAGAATACTAGTGCCTTTCCTAAGTAACACTCTGGAAAACGAATCTAGCTGTTATATGAACCCCTTCAAGTTTTCTCGCTTAGCCCACTTTTTTTTTTTTTTTTTTTTTTTTTTTTTTTTTTTTTTAATACCGTAAACAAGAACGCCAAAAGTCACAGCTTCTCTAGGCAATCTTGCTGTCTTTAGCTTCGTGTGCAGTCGTCGTTTACATAATTCCAAAACCCTTGCGCGAGCAAGATCAACAGATGATTTCGGCGTTTTGACGGGCTTTATCTCTCCATTACCCTATTTCGTAAAAGTCTGTGTAGAACGCGAGATCGGGTCGTGTAGAAACAGAATCAGGCATTCTTTGCTTATTTGCCCCCAGGTTGTGAAATCCCTGGGTAAATAAAGGATCGCGTTAATATACAACCATGTCAACCTTACTGTACTAATTTGTGTTCAACATATCATAATGCCATCACCTCGTTGTGAGGCGACCACAAAGAGCAAAATAAACCGCTTACTGACTTAGCAGTGAAGTTGATCTCATTTGATTGACCTTTAAGGGGATTGGAGTGATTCAAGTAAATCCCAATCAGGCTATGATGAAGAGCCACTTTATCGACAGTATTGTTCTCCATTACTTTGTTCCATAAATTGAATACATCGAACGATGTTTCGTGGTAGTTTTCTCAAGGGTACCAAATAGAATCTCTTTCAACAACCATCCATTGCAGCAGCCACAATTTTTTAACAACTTAACTTAATGAAAGGCTTCTTTGCTGCTCTCCTTTTAAGTAGTGACTTCATTTGATTCAGATGCTTCACCAGAAGGTAAGCTTTCTGATACTGACACGCAGATTTCTTCTTTACCGTTTTTGTTTTACGGTGCTTACATATGAAGTAACGCGTCTCCTTTGACAATAAACAAGCTTTCAATGCCTTTTTGGACATATGAAAGACAACATTAGCATGTGTCTTATTAACATGAGTCTGATGTTTGATCCAACTGGTATGATGAATAACAACATTGATAGACCAAGCGGCAAATTACATTTCGTCTGCAAACTGGATATTGACCAAAGGTTCATTAGCATATTTAGGAGTACTTTTTTTTTTTTGAATAAAAAGGCATTAAACAATGTTGATAGATGAAAAGGACAGCATTTTATATATTGTTGTCAGTAAAAATAAGATAATTGATAAATCAAAAGCATGCATCGAGGTGTGATTGCTGCAATTGATGGTTGTTTAAGGAGCTCCTGTTATTGAAACGACTGTGTTTAAACGAAAAAGTAATTTGCGCGGAATAAAGATTGAGGTCACTTTAGTCTTTTCGTTTCCCGCTTTTTTTTTTTTTTTATTAAACTCTCCTGTTTTCATCGATCAAACTTTATTATCATCACTAAACTCTATTGAATTAAAACATAAGCTTTATTCATAATGATTTACAGTTCTTTCTTATCTTCAACTGTAATAGGTTTATCAGAAGTAGGTTTTACGCCAAGTGCATTCAATCTTTCTACAAGACTAGGATGAGAATGGTTCCATGCAGAATACAATGGATCCACATTAAATCCACCCAAGTTTTTGATGCTCAACTTGATCAAAGCACTACGTAATGTAGATGCATAACCTAATTTGAGAGCATAAGCATCTGCTTCATATTCATTCTTTCGTTGATAGACATGTTGCAAAAATCCAATCACGCTCTCCACAGGTGAATAAATAAATTGGAAAAGCATGAATCCAATCAATGTTGGCATCGTATCAAATCCAAAGTGATCATAGAGTTGCTTGTTATGAATAAAGAGAGAGAATAACCAAAAGATGGTGAGTAAATGAATCTGGTTGACAACAAGTAACTTTAGTGTATGGCCCATCTTCCAGTGACCTAACTCGTGTGCCAAGACCGCACAGATCTCGTCATTATCAGAGTGTTCAATCAACGTGTCGTAAAGTACAATGTGCTTATTTTTGCCAAATCCATAAAAATAGGCATTCGAATGACTTGAACGCTTGGATCCGTCAATGACGTAAAGTTTCTTTAAAGGAAAACTGATGCGAGCAGCCAATGCTTCAATACGGGTTCTTAATTCACCTTCTTCCATAGGAGTCAATTTGTTGAATAAAGGTTGGATGAAGGTTGGATAGATGGTGATGATAAACAATTGAAATATAATTCTATTATTGCATGTTAGCCTCACTTTATCTCATCCCTCCCCCCCTTTTCACTTACACAATAACCCAAACATAAAAGTAAAACTTATCGCCTGTTGCTTTGATGATCCATAAAAAGGCAGACATGAATGGGAACATGATCAAGGCCAAAACCAATTGAGATTTAAGAATATCAGCAAAAAAGAGACCTAATGTTTGATTATTAAATCCGTGTCGTTGTTCAACCACAAAGGTCGAATAGAGATTAAAAGGAATCGAGGTCACGGTTGAAATGAGAGTAAAGAGAGCAAGAAAAACAAGTGAATGAAGAATTTCGTAATCAGTACCATAGCCACCGATCTTGTAAAGAATATTGCCAGAGAGGTCCCAGATGAAAGGAAGCCCATCGTATTGAAGCATCAACAACGTTTCGAGTTGTTTGTAAGCGCCTTCAATAAATCCAAAACGAGATTTGTCCAAGTTGTAAGCCTGTGCCTTTTTGAAATCAACTTCAGTAACAATATCGGCTAATTCCTTGGGACGATCACGCATCAAATAACGACGGTATTGACGGTAACTGTAACAGAATGTTAACTTTTGCTTTTTTTTACACATGATCTTGTTTACTTGAGGTATTGTTCAAAACCATAGACAATACAAGAAAAGTACAAGACAAATTGCTTGTAATTAAGTCCATCTAAATGACCAAGTATATCAGCCATCTTGAATTTAAAATAAATGGAAAAAAAAAATGCCAACGCGTTGCTTGCATTTATAGGCTATAATTAGTTTTCGGACATTACAATGTTTTGTTTTGAAAAAAAAAAGGAATCCTTGCATAGATACAAAGATCGATAACAGTAAGGAAACCCTTTGCTGCTTATGTTATGAAACCTTCATTATGGATTGAATGCATTGAAATTACATGTAGAAAAAATAGTGTCGATTTGGCTTTGAAAGAGGGAACACACCCATTTAAACACTATTTATATTTACAAGACCGCAGTGGACGCATGGTATCTTGCTGACACCTTTTCATCCGGATCGGATTAAAAAGAAGGGTAAAAACAAAGAAAGGGCGTAAGAAGGAAGCGAAGTGAATGAACACTAGTAAGGATTTTGAAGTAACCAACCAAGAGTCTTTGCCTTCGTTGTAGAAGCTGTGATGGCAGTTCATCATTATGAGAAAGACATTGAGTTCAAGCTAGATATGGCATAAAGCAGACCATCAAACGAACCAAAAAGAGACGTTTTGTAAAGAATGTAGATTGTGAGCACATGGTTTTTTATAAATGAAAATTTTAATATTTATTAAATCAATCAGTATACATGAATAAAAAGGGATGCAAATATGCTAAATAATGACTTGTCACGAGAATACAAAATACGCTTAGCATAAAGCATCTAAAGCGATTCACTTTGATAATCCTTTCCAGATTTGACTGACAGACAACCCGTCCAAGACGAGGGGCTACTCAAAGAACTATTGTCAGTGGTTCAACAAATGAATGCATTGGTAGAATGTATGTAATTACTTGTATAAATTGAAAATCAACGTTGACTGCATTTTAAAAATGAATTACTTTGAAACGTTGCTACACTGTTGGGTGAGAATGATTACACCCTGAGCTCACAAAATAATTACAAGCATTCAAAGAATAAAAGAAAACCCGACATTCTTTTGCTAGATCAACCCTTAAGGGTTCATATATGACACCACGGCAAGGATGAGCATGACAAAACGAAAAGAACCTAAATTTAGTTTATATATTTGAATAAGAATAGTATGTAGAGTTTGTTGGTAAATACACATTAATTTGTATATAGGAGCAAACGTTATAAACTTTACCAAGAGAACCTCTTCAGCTGAGAAATATCTCTGGAGAGCAAATCCAAATCTGAAAAAAGCCGAGCATATATACATGAGCTCAATGAACAAGTTGACTAATACATTATAAGCTATTTGAATATAACGCCCTTTCTCAAGAGAAATGGGATCTTCTCAAAAAAAAAAAAAAAATACTAAAAAAGTTCATTTTAAATTTTGCAGAAATGGATATATCTGAAGGAATAAAAGACCAAATAATTCCAAAATCAACCAAGTGATATCTCTCGATGGTATTGGATAGAGATCAATGGAAAGTTATCTGGGTATCTCTAATGAACAGCTGGATCAAAGAATTTCAAGCGAAATATCACCAGGATTGTTTCTCCAGGAACTGGCGTGGAGCATCTAGATATTAAAGCGAAACTTTAAGCGGTTCCCAACTTTTGTTTTACACTTTACTCTGCTGAAATTATCGATCACCATAACCCTGAATCAATGCTAAACATATAGTCAGCAATATTTCACTTGATGACAACCTAGATGGCTCAAGAAGAACTCCTCACAAAAGTAGCTCCGACATCAACAGATTGCCCTTAGAATCTCAAATTTGATCATCAACCATCCTAGTTGTAAGTATCTATCACTGGTTGATTATAATGACACTATCAGTAGGTACTTTTTTTTTTTTTTTTTTTTTTTTTTTTTTTTTTAAAAAAAAAAAAACAAGGCAATAAACATGCTTGGTTCTCTTACTAAAGTCAGGCGGCCCTATCAGTCTCAGCTATCGGTATTCGATTTCACCAAGAGATCCTGACTGTAAAGCCTCTACAAGCATCAAAGATACTTGGTAAAAGCTAATCAATTGTTTACAAACAAGTTTCATGCACAATAGGCTCATGAAGGACCATGGTCCTGCCTGTCCATTGATTATAAAAGTGTCCTTACATCAAAATCGATACAAGAAAATTTAAGAGTGATGTCAGATCAAACAAGAGCCTACGGTCGCATTCACCTCAAAGAGCTTTCAACGTATTAAAAAGGTTTGGTTTCTCAGATAGATTCATCCAGTGTGTCTTCAACCTTTTCTTTGGTAATCCAATCTCGGTCAACCAAAATGGGTTCTTGTCTGATAATATACGATAACAACGAGGATTATGTCCAGACGACTCCATTTCATCTACACTTTTCAATTTTGCGATAGAGTCATTCTTACTATCTGGTATTAATAATGAAGCCCTTAGTGGCTACTATCGTGATGCTAAAAGATCCAAATCACTAGCATACGCTGATAATATACTGATTTTTATTAGCTCAAAGAAAAAAAAAAGAATCCATAGAACTACAAAAGGGCTTACATATATACAATAGTGTATCTAACTCTCAAGTAAACTGTTCAGAGTCAGTAGTATCAATTTTTATTCATGTATGTTTTTTGATGAGTTTTAATAAATACTGAAATTTTCATTTATAAAAAAAACACTTCCTTTGAGTGTGACTCCGAACACTTTTCACAACTCTGTTAATTAACCAATACGATCACCCTAATGGAAAACTCAAGTGTGTTTGGTCTTCGACATCAGGTAATCTCTAGTTGATCATCTCTCTGCGTGTCAGCTAACTCTATAAACTATCTTCATAATGTAGGCGAGATGTTTGGCATCTGTAAAGAAAAGTACAGAAAAAAGCAAATTTCTTGCAGGAACAGTGGGAGCCAAAGAGAATGTTGTATGTTTATTAGAATATGACGATGACAGCACAACGCTATCTTCACTCATGTATAACCATCCGGATGAAGTATGGGATATTGCTTCAAGCCCAAGCGACGAAGATTTATTCTTCACCTGTCACAGTCCAGGTAAATGTTGGCAGAAAGTCTCTCTATGCCTAAACTAAATTCCTCTCACAAGTATCTGGAAATCCAATGAAATCCAAAGCAACCCTTTGGCATAAATCGAATGAATCAATTGAAAATGGACAGCAGGATTTGACAGCTTTGATGATACTAGAGCCTGAAGGAATAAAAAAGTTGGTAATTTTTTTCGTTAGTTAACCTGAATTGTCATCTGAACAAAATGTATGTAGAGTACTTTGGGACCCGCAAGAAGGAAGCGATCAGATTGTATCTGTTAATTCCAACAGCCTTTGTCTTTCCTCAATTGATCATGCCTCTGCAAAGGTATCGTGTTTTTTAAATAATCAATACACATCCTGTTTCTCATTCACACAATTATGTGTATACAAAAAAGACTATACTTTCTGTAGATGTATCAAGTATGTTTTCAAACGAGATGAATTCACCTGCACTTCAGCAACTTCAAAACGCGGTATGGAATAAACACCATCGTGAGTTAGTTACAGTAGGAGGATGTGCCGTCTCTGGCTGGGATTTACGATCAGGAAAAACTAGCTTTCAGAAATTAGATGCTCATCAAAGTACGATACGAGCAGTGGATTGCAATCCCAACAAACCTCATCATCTTGTGACAGGTGGTGATGACGCGCTTGTTCAGCTTTGGGATGCTCGACAATTGACCAAACCAGTGATTATGATCAAGGAAAATAGCCACTGGGTATGGTCAGCAGCATTTAACCCGCTTCAAGATCAATTGCTGCTGACATCGAGTTCAGATGCTCTTGTTCATCTTCACAATGTTTATTCAGTCTCCTCAGCAGCTAATGTGGAAGACGATGATGATGAAGAAGAAAGAAGGTATAGATCAAGTTTACGTTCAATGGTACACTACTTATTCTATTTTTAGGGAAAAGCCAAAAGATGGATTGATCTGTAGTTATGATCAACATGAAGATAGTGTCTATAACGTTACATGGAGCCCCGCTGATGCTTGGACATTTGCGTCTCTTTCATATTCTGGTAGAGTTGTTATCAGTCAAGTTCCTTTAGAAGAAAAGTTTAAAATTTTAGGTGTATAAATAAAGGAAGCCCCGGCTTGAGCGAAGCCAAAAGTAAAGTACAGCGAGCTTCCAATATAATCAAAAAATTATGCGCTCGATATGTCTTGATATCCATACCGCAAAAGTTCAATAAAAACTTTTGACACATTGGTCAGGTCTAAAGACCGACTTTGTGACGCGCCCTTTTTTAAGAGTCCGTCTAATGATCCAACTTCTCGAAAAAATATAGTGAAATGCTCCTTGACAAGTTGTGGGCAGATATGCTTTGTTTAGATAGGTTTGACACGGATGAATGGTATTATGTAGGTGAGGGCAATGCAAATATTGTTATGAGATATACCGGATCAGAACAAAATCTGGTATGTACACACATATACAAAGTAGGTTTACCTGTTTGTTGACACAATAGAGTAGAAAGGAAAGGTGTTGCGAGTGAAAAAAGAACAAGAGTTTACCAAACAAGCTGCCCTATTTTCTCAACAGTTTATAGAAAAAGTGGTGACTCGGTTACTTGGAAAAGAATATGTTGTTCATTATGAAATGGTACATGTCACTCAAGATTTCTTAAGCTCATTAGCAAACTCGATTGAACTCAACCGACCATCATTTCGTTTAAAAAAAAAAGTAAACTGTAACTCAACAGCAGCTATACTCCTAAAGGACTTGACACAACAATGGCATCCAAACTCTGCCTTCACATTTGAACTAAAAGTAACCTAAAAAAAAACATGAGAAAAATTAATACATAACTGATTGATTATTAGCCAAAATGGGGGTTTAAATCTTATTCTCGGTCGATAAAGGATCATAAAGTAAAAGAAAGTCATTGTCGCTATTGTATGCATTCTCATTACAGAAAATTAATGATTGGTGAATACTGCCCACTAGATCTTTACTCAAGAGACGCTCCTCGTGTGAAAAGGGCTATTAATGCATTAACCAAAAATTCCAATCTTGAAAAGACATTGAAGATTTTTTGCGGTCATGGTGATGATAACCTATTTTTAAAAGACAATCAAGAAGCGATACTTGAGATGATTATCATTCAAGATCCAATATTGACTAAATTGCAAACGCTTCAAAGGCAACTCGATTCATTAGACATTGAAGACATCATGTCAATTTATAGAAAATATAGCCATCAGCTACAAGAACCTGATATTGCAACATGGGAAAAGACAGTAAAGTGCTATGAAACACGCTCAGACGACAATGATGAGATGCAGCAATTATACGAGTATGTGCTATCCATGACATTTAAGGACTGCTCTATATTAATAAACCTAAGGCAAACAAATGAAGAAAAGAAGGCTGTGAAGTATATCCAATATAGAGGGATATATGTAGAATATGACATTAAAGTGATTGATGTGGATGCTAAAAGTATACATAAAGTACCATATTGGTTTGAATTGGATCAAACAATAGTTCAATTTGCCATTGACACCAATTTTAATAAAATGTGTTATTAATATACTCTGTGTGCTCATTCTGACTGTTCTTGTTTAGGCGTCCATATTTTTTTCAAGTAACTGGAGCGGAGAAACAAAGCTTTTTTTTTTTATTTTTTATTTTTTTTTTTGGTTTGGAAATGTCAAAGGACAGAGATTTCGAGATCGGTAATTTACCTGAAGGGCTGAATGTCGCTCCTTCTTCTGGTGCACCAAAACACTTGAACACAGTCTCGCTTGATTTAAAACAAGATGTGAATCAATTTGGACTTGCTGGCAAAATATGGCAAAGGTAAAAACCAATAGACAAACCTATGCTTGTACACTCATACAAAAAAGTGCTTATACATTACAAGCTTTATTTTCTCCCGATACCCGATCCACCTTAGAACCATCTCATCCTATCCCTGAAGCTTATTATCTATCATCCACCGAACCTATACCACAAAAGCCTTACAGAATATTAGAATTAGGAGCAGGCACAGGCTATGTGGGCATCTCACTAGCCAATCATCTCAGGGCCCCCGCAGAGGTCACTATCACTGATTTGGAACAAGTAGTTCCCTTGATACAAGAAAATGTCAATCTTCACTATCATCAGACGCCCGATTCAGCCAAAATCATTGTGGATCGTTTGCATTGGGGAAATCAAGAGGACAATCGAAAGCACGGCAAGTTTGATTTAGTAGTGATCAGTGACTGCGTGTATTTCCCAGAGCTCTTTGACTTGCTCCTTTCAACCCTTTTGGACATTTGTGACATGTCAACACGTGTTGTGATTGGTTACAAGTGTCGTTCACTTGAGAAGGAAATTGGATTCTGGCAAGATTATTTTGGTCGCTATTTTGAATATGTACCTGTTCGAAAATTAATCACGACAGAAAAGGGCGATAAGGAGCTGGGTGAGTTCTTGGGAGAAGAAGAACAATTATTTGTATTTATTGCTACAAAAAGACCACAGGATGAAATTAAAGCGGCCGATGATACTTTTACTACACTTTTGTTTTGTTCAATGGGAATTTAAAAAATAAAACCACGAGAACTGATGTAATACAAGAAAAAAAAAAAAACTATTTTTTTATATTTCTTTCTTGTTTTTTTTAAAAAAAAGATGGATTCATTTCAGTTTGGTCAACCAGATGAATATACGCAACTTTTAACTGAACTACATGAAGCTTATTGTAAAGACCAACCTGAAGATGTGCTTCAATACTGTTCAAATTTCTTTAATGGAAAGTTGGAAGAACAACGAATGATGTATTTACGCCAACATCAAAATCCTTTCTTGGGTATAAAAAAAAAAAGTATATAATAACCTACAACTAATATCTCCTTAAAGAAACCGAAAGACATCCTTTAGCTGATACAGATGATTTCCCTACAAGAGATAGAACTTATAGTAGTTTTACCATAAATACCACCACCACAAGTATTGATGGTGAATTAGAAGACAACTTCTCTACTGAACCTCTTTTTATGCCATCGCCCAACTACAATAACCGTGGTCGACGAACATCGGTCAGCGCCGAATCGATGGCACCTGCTGGTAACGACTTTGTCAAAAAGGTGATACCCAAGACAGAATCTGAAATGGAGCGTATCAAGGACAGTGTGGGTAATAATTTCCTGTTTAAAAACTTGGATGAGGAACATCATCAAGACGTAGTGAACGCGATGGTAGAAATGACGGTTGAAAAAGACAAGACGATCATTGAACAAGGCGCGGTGGGCGATTATTTCTATATTGTTGACTCTGGTACCTTTGATTGCTTTATTACAAAGGATGGCGAGACAAAGAAGGTGACTTCTTATGAAGCCGGTGGAAGCTTTGGTGAATTGGCCTTGATGTACAATGCCCCTCGTGCGGCTACGATCACAGCTACTTCAGATGCCAAAGTCTGGGCTTTAGATCGTGTTACTTTTAGAACAATCTTGATGGAGAATACTTCTCTTAAAAGAAAAATGTACGAATCCTTCTTGGCTGAGGTGCCCTTACTTAAATCATTGGAGGCTTATGAAAGACACAAGATTGCTGATGCTTTGGAGTCTGTTTACTTTGAGGATGGCGCACAAGTAATGAAGCAAGGGGATGTAGGAAATCAATTTTATTTGATTGAATCAGGTGCAGCTGTATTTTATAAGATGGATGAAAATGGTAACCAACAAGAAGTCAATCAATTTGGAAGAGGCTCTTACTTTGGAGGTAAATCCTACATAAAAGATAATGAACTAAAGCATTAACATCCCGGGCTAGAACTTGCTTTATTAAATGACAAACCAAGAGCAGCTACTGTAATTGCTAAAGGAAGATTAAAATGTGCTACATTAAACAAAAAGGCGTTTACACGTCTTTTAGGATCAGTTCATGAAATCTTGAAGAGAAATTCTGAAAATTATTACGCTGTTATCAATCAACAACAACAGTAAATAGTTGTATTATTATCACTTAGAAACCTCCTTTTTTTATATATAAAATCATTTATATTTTATCCCCCTCTCCTCGTTATCCCTCTTTTTTTTTTTGAAAGGGAGTGTGTATTCTCCCCTTTATATAAATCAAGTTGAATAGGACTTTTCTTTTCTTTCTTTAAAAAATATGGAAATAATAACGCCTATTTCTGAGCCTATTATTACTGCACCTGGAACAGGTATTGCCAATTTACCTAATCAAAGACATAAAATTGTTGCAAAGAATGGTGCCAATTTCACTTTAATGGTTTGTGGTATGTAGTTTTTATTTTTATTTTTATTTTTATGAGTATATTTGTTAATGCGCATAAAAGGTGAAAGTGGATTGGGTAAAACTACATTTGTAAACACCTTATTTACAACGACTATCAAAGAACACAAGAATTTAAACAAGAGACGCATTAAGCCCCCTTCAAAGACTTGTCAAGTACAAATCACAAGAGCAGGTGAATTAAATACCCATGTCAGCGATAACAGAGCCTAATATGAAAATGTAGAATTGGAAGAAAAGATGTTTAAAGTCAAGTTGACTATTATTGATACACCTGGCTTTGGTGACTATGTCAACAATCGACATGGCTGGATTCCTATTGTTGATTTCATTGATGATCAGCATGAAAACTATATGAGGCAAGAACAGCAACCTTGCCGTAAAGGTGTTGTTGATATGCGTGTTCATGTTTGTTTATACTTTGTTAAACCTACGGGTCATACGTAAAGAGAAAAAAAAAATCTTTGATTCTCAAGAAGCTAATCCCCTTTGTTAGCTTATCTCCTTTAGATGTTGAAGTAATGAAAAGACTAGGCTCTCGTGTTAATTTAATCCCTGTGATTGCTAAAGCAGATACACTTACACCTACAGACTTGGCTAAATTTAAGCAAAATGTACGTCTCCTTATAAAAAAGACCCTTAAGGGATTCTAATGCACTTGTAGATTTTGGATGTAATTGCAGCACAAAATATTCAATGTTATTCATCTCCTATTGAAAGTGACGATGAGAGTACAACAAAGCGTAATATGAACATTATGGCAGCCATGCCATTTGCTATTATTGGCTCTACTCAAGATGTCCTTACATCGGATGGTCGTAAAGTGAAAGGAAGAGAATATTCTTGGGGTGTAGCTGAAGTAGAGAATGATGATCATTGTGATTTTAAAAAGTTGCGTAGTTTATTGATTCGTACTCATATGTTAGACCTGATTACAACCACAGAGGAAACTCACTATGAAAACTACCGTCAAATTCAAATGGAAACTAGGAAATTTGGTGATCCCAGGTATATAAAGTTTACATGTTTTTATATACAGTTTATTTAATTAGAGTAGAACTGAGAAAGATGAAAACGCTAAATTTGCTGAAGAAGAAGAAGAATTAAGAAAGGACTTTACTGAAAAGGTTAAATCAGAAGAAGCAAGATTTCGTCAATGGGAGCAGCAAGTAAGTAAATTCGATTTTTTTTATATAGAATTTTATCTGACATAGATATTAGCTCTTGGCTGAAAGAGATAGGCTTCATAAAGAATTAGAAATTCAAAGTGAAAGAATTAAAGAATTACAATCTGAAATTGACTGTTATTACACTCAACGTGATTCTCCAAGAAATGTTAGAAAATAAGAACGTATCTTTTAATTATTAATAATAAAGTTTATGTGTCATTATTTGGATACACCATTTGAGCCACAGTGGCTATCGTTGCACTATCTAATTCTTCATTACAATTGACTCTGTCTTTCATTTCCCTTGCATAACGCGCCTTATCTTCATTGGCCATTTCAATCCAAGGCCTCATCTCGTTTTCTGTCATTGATCTCCACTTTAAGCCAATCTGTTGACTGATTTCTACCAGCTTAGAATTCGGTGAGTTCTTTTTGATGATAGGACGCATTGTTTTCGCAAAATGCAGATAAGCAGACATTGGATGCTTTGGTAAACTAGTGTCGCTTGCTTTTTTTTTCTTTCTTCCTCTTGGATCTGGAATACTACTTTCATTTGCAGTTTTAGATCCTTTTTTATAGTAAACTTTCTTTTTCGATTGTTGTAATTGCAATTGTTGATGCTGAATAGTTGTACTATTTGATTTCTGAAGCTTTTTTAATAAACCTGCTTGTTGTAATTCAGCTTTTGATCTTCTAAAATAAACAAAGTTACTGCTATTATATTGCTGTTTTAATTCAGATTCTTCTTTAAAATATTTATTCCTTTCTTCCTATCAATGTAATTAGCATAAATAAAGGCAAGGAACATGGACACAACTAAACCTTGTCAATTTACATTGGATAATTGCTTCCATATCTGACTAATATTTTTACTAATTTCACCTGATGTCATGCCTTGATTATTCATTTGGCGTCTCATATCTCTATTGAATAATAAATAAGCATTAGGTGGTCGTTTCACTTTTTTCGGTTGATGATTATCGTATTTTTGCTTCATGCTATTATTAAAAGTAAGTGACTCTAACGCGGCTGCCTCGGCTGCTGCTGACCAAGTCAAGTTTGGAATCACTTTGTATTCAATATTGCTCTTTTCTTTCTCTACTTCTTGTTCATGAGTGTGATGAAAGTAGAAAGATGATGATGGTGGTTGTACTGAGTCTTCCTCTTCTTCGTTTGGAATGATCATTGAAGAAGACGAGTTGTTATTTATTATATTCAAATCTTTATTATTATTTATTCTATTATCAATATCTAACGTAAACTGTATACATCTTGATTGGTTTTGATATTCACTTTTTTGCTCCTAAAATTACATTTTAATAAAAAAACAAGAGATATAAAACAATGTGCTCCTACAGTCGATAGTTCTTTCCACTCTTTTAATAAATCATTTGATGTTATCTGTTGTCCTTCCATTTTCAACTCATGCGTTCTTTTTTTACAAAACAACGTGAATGAATTTGGTGCTTTATTTGTAAACATTTTTTTTTTTTTTAGAAAAGAAAGAAAAAAAAAAAAAAAAAAAAAGAAAAATAATGTTGATCCCAAGTACAAATTATGTTTGAGGTTACCTTAAATTTCCTATCAAAAACTTCTTTTTTTCTTCGTGTGAAAAAATGTGCACCCCTCTCCTTTTCCTTTCCTCATTTTGAGCTATTAACAGTAAGTTATTTTCCAAATTAATAGCATATGCCTAATTTGAGCTATTTATGCTGTGAGTTTGTACTATTTTTGAGAATACAAAAAGACAAGGGGAAGGACTTTCACATCAAAAAGGAAAGCTACTTAATGATGTTTCAAGCATTGGTAACTTAAGGGAGGACTCCAGTTTTCGTGTTACAACTACAAAGTCAGCTTTATATTTTATTCAAAAAAAAAAAAAAAAAAAAAAGGATCTCCACAGGAGTCGATTGACTACAAGTAAAATACGTTTGTATGAAATTAAACAATGTCTTTAATATTGAGGAAAGAAGCCTCTTTTGACTGTTCAGCAGTTTGTCACTTGACTTTATCGTTGACAAAAGAATGCATATCATGAGAGGCTTGGTTGGTGACAAATCTCGGGACTAGGATAATTGATCTAAAGCCACCTTGTACGATGTTAACACAGATTTGAGTGACACCAGTGAAACTATTGTAGATGTTTTGAAAGATAAATGTTTGCTTGTACATAAAATTGAAAGAAGACTGTAAAAGTAGATTGAGAATAAAAAGTAGTTTATTGAATAAATTAAATGCTTTCAATACAAAAAGCGCAATTTGACTGTTTTAGAAACAAGTGCCCATTCCAATACCAAAGTATGAAAGATGGTCCATGATGTTTGTGAAAGCTTCAACAGTGTCACTGCAGGAATTGCTTTCAAGATTAGAGGTACAAATTTGAACAGTAGAGGGATCTGCCTTGATCCATGATTCGACACCGACATGAAGGTAACCAATCGTTCTGGGAGGGACGTGAGGAACGATATCTCGGGTGTGAACACTACGGTGGATAGAGATTCCAGTAGAGTCAACCCATTTAGCAAACTTGGTGTTACCCACGCGAGGTTGGCCAATCGTATAGATCTCCACGTTTTTGGAATTGAACAGGCTAGGGTCACGGTCGTAGAGGTCTACACCAGCAATCAAGGCTTGAGCACCACCCAGCGAGTGACCGGTCACAACGACCTTATAATCAGGATTGGCCTTGATCGCAGACTGAATCTTGGGATAATAGTTGTTGATCACTTCCTTGACGGAGTTATAAAAACCAGCATGCACCATGGCCCCAGAGACCTTGGAAAATGGAACAAAGTTGGCCGTCATGTCCACCACCGATTGCTGATAAGAGGTCGTGCCGCGGAAAACGAGAAAGATAGTCTTTTGAGAAGCACTGGTGACCACAAAGCCATTCGTGTCTGACACGGCCGACTTGAAGGTCGTGATGAGCTTGCCGTCCGAAATGTATTTTTTACAAGGGATGCAGTTCCACTGCTTCATAGCGATCACTGTAGGACAGTAGGCAATAGAAGCAATACCGGCGTGTTTCTTGAGATCTGCAATTTGTGAGGAACTGGCCATAACAACTGAGTTACTGCCAGAACGGCGTTCAATGGAAGTTTCGTTCTTGAGCAAATGTGAGACACCGTGATGAGAGGTATTGTTGCTAGTAGCAGAGATATTTGAAGGAGCATCTGGAGAGGTTTCTTTGGAGCTTGAGCTGGCTGATGAAGGTTTTTTAGAATCATTTTTAGAAGAATCAGATGCACTTTGTCTATCATCAAATGAAGGAAAATTTGTAGGAAAAGTCGTTGGAAATGTACCAGTAGGAATTCCTTGAGGTAAACTGAAAGAGGGTAAGTTGCCTGAACCAAAGCCAGGAAGCTCTGTAGGGAATCCTGGAGGTAGGCTCATGGTAGGCGTTCCTGGTTGACCGGCAACTGGGAAAGCGGATGAACCGACCATCATGGAGGAAGCAAGAAGACAGAAACTGATACCTTGACTGATTGAAATGAATGAAACCATATTTGTGTAATGAACTGGAAGGTGAAGAGAGGAAAACTTGTGTTGAATGAATTGATTGAAAATATTTACAGTTAAAAGTAACTTGAATATTTATATGCTTTTTTATTGAAGCCTGACGAAATTAACTTTTCTAATGATTGGGGTTTCTTTAATGGTAGCACAAAATAATTTAATAGTTGTATTCAGTGGCTCCTTCGTTTATTGTGATACAGCAATATAGCACAAATTTTTTTTCTTCATCAAATAAAATAAAAATATGCATAAGTTCATGTCATTTTTTAAGACGTACACAACGTCAATTTTGGATTGACCATTCAAAATCAATGGCTTGGTAATACGGATAGATTTGTGTGACTGAAACCGGATCAATGGTACAATAAAAGCTTAAAAATCAATTAATTTACTTCTTCTTCTTATTGAAAGTAATCTCGGCTTCATGTGCGCGCATTTGATGTTAGAGAGATCGCATGTGACCTTTTAAATACACTAAAATATGTCGTAAAAAAATAAATTTAGAATTAGAGCTGAACGTAACTCGATGCCAGTGTACAATCTGATTATACTTCAATTATGAATTGCAAAATTCTTTTATTGCTTTTAATAAAAAAAAACTACTGATACACACTCCTTACAAGGTGTATGAACTATTCTATGAACCTGTTTCAATTGCGAAATTATGGAATCACATATACACTAATGAGTAATCGGTTTATTACGCTTCTTGCTTGTAATAAATAATAGTAGCGACTACTTAAATTTGTGGCATCATTTGTTGTTACAAAAAAAGAGCAGCTTAAAAACAATGGCCATCTGTTACTGCCCTTGAATGCGTCCCTTTCTTGTTTCATCTTTCAAATGCGTCGTAAACCAATTGATTCAATAAGCTTCCTTCTTATTTCATCTACTTAATACTGCCCTTTTTCTCAATTATAAGACGTAAACCATATGCACTGTCTTGAATATGAGAAAAGTAACCCAATTTTTGTTAGGATTTTGTTTGTAAAGTGGTTGATAGAAAGTGACTAAATTATTAACCGATTTTACAATTGTACATTGGGAATTCTGCAGCAAATTTAAACGTGAGACATTAGGTGCTTACCAGCAGTTTTAATTGTGCAATCCATTGCGATCGGACAATATATTTTTTTTTTGAAAAAGGATTGATAATATCTTAAATTTGTATTTTGCATGCAATAAGATGATTTTTAAAGTAATACAAAATAAATGAATTCTTTTGTGTAAAATGCTCAAAATAAACAGTGCTTAAAATATCAAATTATAATTGCAAACAGGATCCTTGCAACGTGAATACAAAAATGGTAGAAAAAAAAAGCCTCCAAGCTAATGAAGTGCCCGGTCTGTACAAATGTCTATTTAAATTTTTTGTTTTTAAAGAAAAATATCTCAAGCTTCAAATCAATGCAATTTATATCAACAAAAGAAATTTTATCAGTTTCTTGTCGGATTTAGTTTCACCAATCAATAATTGAAAGTATCTGCACTGCACTGCATTTTGAGTTTTAACTATGAAACTCATCTCAATCCAACGCCAAACTACGACACCCATTGTTTCTCTGCATTCACTCGTAACACAAAACGCAGTGTGTATGCTTCTTTTATTACAGTTTTACAATGGGTATGACATAGAAGACAATCTAAACATGAATAGTTGAATTAAGAAATTAATCATGTTTAAACTTGAGTAGGTTTATATGAAAGCATGATACCGATATTCAAAAAGGAATAATTAAAATACCTTGAACCTATGTGTATTTCGGAAAGTTTAACTATCGAATTTGTAGAAAAAATTGGGTCAAGTGGAAAAGTATTTGCTTTCTAATAAAGAGAGTATGGTAAGCACATACTACATATGCTACCTATCTTGTATAATAGCGTCCTATTTTAAAGAGTAAGGGGACAATATGGAAAGATATTTTCTATAGAACACCACTGAAGCACAATTGCGAGTACATGGTGCAATTATGCTCTAGCAAATTTAGCTTGGTTATTTATAATCTTGGATAATGTGATTTGATTACAAAATCAAACAAAATACCTTACACACAGTTGTACCTTTTAATGTAAACTTATAATCTTAGTACAACTCAGGGGCACGCTTTCTGATACTCAATTCTTTGAATACATACGATGTACACTATAGGTAGTTGAAGTTAGGGTTTGAGTAAAACATTCGTTAAATAGAAACTGTCACTGCCAATACAAAGCATAAATCTGGTGTGTTTCTTTCTAAGCCCTGTTTCAAAGATTTTTACAGGAGTTCAACTGAATAGAGTCGTTCTCCATTGAAAGTAAGCTGGCACCATCACCCTTAAGTAATATCTGCCAGCTTTCGTGTCTGCACCGAGTTTTCCCCCAATAAAATGAATGAAACTCCTTTGTTTCACTCACATCTTATTTGCTTATTTTTAATCGGTCATTTACAGTAGCTCCTTTCAAATCTATGAGCTGCTTCAAGCTAATTTTCTTCTACTTGATGCACTCCTTGCCTGAAATCAAACACTCGGATATTTTTTGAAAGTTTATATGTATACTGAATGACAAGCGATGTTTTTTTTTTTCGATAATGAAATGATCTTTATCGTTTGTTCCTTATTATTGCATCAAGAAGTTTTTAGTGACGTCCTGAGTTTGAACAGATGCATATAAATCAGTAAGCAGGTTATTGTAATAGAAAGTAAAAAAGACAACATGATTGCTTGCTTATACAACAATCAAATATAGAATCGATAGGTTATAAACATAAGTCTCTTTTAGGTGGGTGTATTGAACCTTTTGTCGACTGAACATGTCTTCAAATATTAACTAATTCGGGTTAATCACTATTCTACTCTCCACATGAACATTGTGCTACTATATTTCGTGTCACATAGTGCATGTTTTAAAAAAGAAACATTTGTATAGTAGTCACAACGTCAATGGGCGGACTGTCAAATCGAAGGGCGGTAAATAAACTCTCAATGATGAGGTTTCAATTCCCAATGAACGGTTTTTGGTATTTCAACTGAGGAAGAGGAGTGTTTTTTCTCAAAAGATGATTATAAAATTAAGCAAAGCTCATTAAAAATAGTGCTGATTTACCTACTAGAGCCTTAGAAGCTTGCAATACTGTCCCTCCTAATTATCTTTAAGCATTTGCTCAACACTCAGCAGATACATTTGATAGATGCTTCAGGCGTGTGCCTATTTTAAAAGTATCCATGCTGTCCTTTGATTTTTTTTTTTAAAAAAAAACACACACCTATTGAAAGAGCTTTTAATAAAAAGAAATTAATGAAAATTTGACGGATCTGAAGGAAGCAGTATTTGTTGAATAAGATATTTGGACATATAGTACATTCACTCTCGAATGGATCATTTTTTGATATCACAGATTAGAACACTTTTTTTTTTTAAACTGGAACTTTGTTTGGTTACGGTCAATTGTGTGTTCGTTTTAAAAATTAGAATTCCCTCTTCAGCTAAGATAACAGTTGATCTTGTGATATCAACGCCAAACAACAAGGATAGACATAAATCAAATGATGAGATATATACATCACTGCAAAAGTCAATCTTTCATCAAAATGTAAATATTTATGATATTTATTAAGTGGGAGGGATGAGAAGGATATATGAAGGTATACATTTGTGGTTTATATTTTGTATTGCTTTTTATTGTTTTTATAATGAGCAACAAAGCAAGTTACTCATACTGTGTGCTTGTTTTTAGAGATCTTTGTCAAGTTTAATGTATAACGCAGCGATATTTCGTGTGACTCTTTCCCTAGTGATGGAATTGCTAAAAGGTATCGAGTGGTATGCTTCACTGAGGTGGGAAATCCAGATCGAACGAAGAGTAAGGCCCGCCAGTTGAGAGAAGGGAGCAGTGAGTTGTAGTAGGGAAAATCTCTCAAAGTTGCAGTCGAAAGACACCTTCGATCCATATTGACCATCGATTTTATAGCTGAATAAGAAGAATGAAGTCCAACTCCGTTCACGTCGCAATCTATTCCCAAGACTGGCCAATCACAGAAAATAAAAAAGCTGAGAGTTCTCTTTAAACCAAGCATCACCTATGGAATGTTATTAAAATGAATTCGTTCAAGCCAACATCCATCCTTGTGAGATTCATTTTGTTTGGAGATCTAGCTTTGGTTGTGCTGAATCCTTTACGTTGAGGCTGTTGTTTTTAATCTATAGTTTGATTTTGCTGTTTTGTGTGTTTCCGGTGATTGTTAGTAGTTACCTGTTAGCGGCAAAGACTTCGAGCCTTCAAAAAAATGCTTGAATCTTGCTGACTAAGGCCCTCTTCTTTTTTATTCCGGTAAGAATAGTCTATACATAAATGTTAAGGAGATGCTTGTGATGGTATCCTTGGCTCAAGCCCTCTGTTTATAAACAAATTGAATGTTATTAAAGCTTTATGTTTCTCAATTAAAAACTTTTGAGGTGGCCAAAATGGCTTTGTTCAAAAACATAGTTTACGGTAATAAATTATCCGCTAGTGTATGCATTGGTTTCAGAAATAAATGTCGTGTTTACTTGTATCCATTGTATTACAAAATTTGTAAGAATGTGACTTTACTCTCTGAAAATGATGTATATTATTCTATACTCTTTTCTCGACTTATTACTCTTACCTTCATAGAACACATAATGTAAATAGTACTCTGATAAATGCATTAACTACTTCAGCTTTTGCTTTTATTTTTTATAAAAATAATTTTCTCCACTTTATGCTTGCACTTTTTTCTTTATTTAAAAGGCGCTGGTTTTATCCGAAAAAAAAAGAAAAAGAAAAAACGCTTACGACTCATATTACCAACAAAGGAAAATGCAAACGAATGCATTGTATAGATTATAACTCTATATTAATCTTATAAAAACTAATATAAAAGCCATTTAATATAATCAGTTTTCATCCAATAAAATACAAAAATGACTGATAGTAATACATTTAATGCGTGGGTTTGCGAAGGCAAAGGTAAACCACTTGTTGAGATGCAGCTCGAATTGAAGCCCTGGGATGAAGACAGTGTTGAATTAAAGATCACACACTGCGGTATCTGTGGTAGTGATACCCATACCTTAGGTAAAGACAACAATAGACATGTTAATCCTATTCGAACATTAAACATTATTCTCTCACAGACTCTGGTTGGTTCCCTACAGATTACCCATGTGTTGTTGGACACGAAATTGCTGGTGTTGTCACAAGAGTAGGAAAGAACGTAAAGAAGTTGAAGGTGGGTGATCGTGCTGGGCTTGGTCCTATATGTGGCTCATGCAAAAGCTGCGCAAAATGCTCTTCAAACAATGAAAACATTTGTGCAGGGGGAGTGATTGGGACGTACGGTAGCCATTGGCCAACGGGTGATAAGACATATGGAGGTTATGCTGATAAGTGGCGAGGAGATCAACTCTTTGTGTGCAAGATCCCGGATAATATGACAAATGAAAATGCTTCTTCTTTCCTTTGCGCTGGTGTAACAACCTATGCTCCTTTAAAGCGATGGAATGTGGGCCCTGGTTCTGTTGTTGGTGTTTTGGGTATTGGTGGCCTTGGTCACTTTGGTGTCATGTTCGCCAAGGCCATGGGTGCCACTGTCATTGCTTTATCCTCGAGTGACAGAAAGCGTGAAGTTGCTTTTGAACTTGGTTGTGATGATTATGTTGTTACTAGTGATGCTGAGGCAATGAAAAAACATAATAGCAAGTTAACTCATATTCTCTGTACTGGTGTTGGCGAAGACTTTACTTGGGAGCCTTACTTTAATCTGCTGGAGTCCAATGGTATATTCATCAATGTTAATGCTCCCGAGTTCTCGTACCCACCAGTTCCTTTGTTTATGCAAATAATGAAACAAATTGTAATTGTCGGATCTGCAGCCGGATCTCCTTCAGTTACTGAAGAAATGCTTCAATTTGCTGCTGATCATAATATCAATGCTTGGTATAAAAAGTATTCCATGAAAGATGTTAACAAGGCTATTGAGGACTTTAGGGCTGGACTTCCCAGATTCAGATTTGTACTCGAAAATTAAATTGTGAACAATAAACTATTTATTCAAATTCTATTTATGTGTTTTTAACGATATTTTATAAGATAAAAGTGAGAGCACACTAATTATTGATAGGTTGGACTTACAAAATCGAAATTCTCCAGTCAGATAAAGAAAGTAAAAATCATGGCTATAAACTAAATTTTGTTTCCTTTGCTAAAGGGCCTTATATAAATTAAAATTGCTTATTTCATTGAATGAAAAAAAAAAAAGCAGTATGAATGAATTATTACAATGCAAATGAGATATGTAATATGTGGCTGTCGCTGAAGAATAGCTCAAATACCAACTGTTTCTTCCCAGAATAGCTAAAGTAGGCTATAGATTAAGCTGCATACGAAAAAGAGGGATTTTATATTCATGGGCTCTTTTATGTGATCAATCTAACAATCACATGAGTTTTCAGCTTACCTAAGTATCACTTTGTTCTTGGCAAGGATATTACAAAGCAATTGCGTAGTTACAATCTTATTTGATTCAGGACAATTCCTCTTTTTCTATTGTTTATTTCCCAATAATAAACAGTAAGAATCACATAAAAAAAACACTGACTTCATCAGCTTAAAATGTGTACTTTTTGATACATCTACAGTCCTTATGTTCCATACATTGTTTAGCTCATTATCACATGGTGTTCTCATCTCTTTGTACAAAATTTGAAATTTACATAAGATAAAACGGAAAAGTGTATATGCGCAAGATCATCCGAGTTTCCATTTGAGGAAGTTGACGGGAAAGTATGGTGTAGTTAAAAACTTGGATTACTGTAGGACTAAAAAATTATGTTATGAAAAGCCTGGATCAGATAGAGACATGATTATCTATTTTTTCTTTTAAAAATTGCAGGATGAAAAAGAAAAGAGCCCAATGCAAGGTGAATGTATAAAACAAAATGAAAAAAAAAAATGACCAGATTTTATTCGTGTTGAAAAAGGAGAAATCTGATTTTTCTCATCAATCAATGCTGTGGGAAATCCCCGCTTTGAGGAATAAAATTAGTATTACAGTTATACAAATTATAAAAGTAGGAAAGTATGACTATGGGGGATAACATGCTACCAACACTATTTTTTTTTATTCAGTGAAATAAGCCAAACCTTTCTTTCTCTTTCTTGAACACCATCTTATATTATCAATAAATTGGAAACATAATAAAGACAAAAGAGAAAAGAGAGCCATTCTTGATCCCTTCTTAATGTTTTCGTCTAAAAAGAAATTATGTTTGCACAAGAAACAATGTCAACTTGGTTTTTATGTGTTCCCAAACGAATTTGATTTTTCTTGTCATTACGGAGGATAATTTGCTGTTGAGGAGAATTTTGTCAAGGAAAAAAAAACAGCATGTTCTTATGACTTTACATTCATGCCAGTCAGATCCATATAAATACACTTTCTTGTTTCTAGTTGAATCAACTTTGTCTTTATTCTGCAAACTTGCAACAAATTCCTTTTTTTTACAAATCAAAAAGAGTCTAATTATTTTAGCACACGCTATTTACTAATCATAAAAGGAAATAAACACGTATTGTATTAATGAAGCATCTATCACTCATTGCCACAACGATTTCATGTATTGGTGGCTTCCTATTTGGTTATGACATTGGTATTTAATCAATCAAAAGACACATTTAGACAGCTCTTAACCTCTTCTTTAGGTGTCATCTCTGGTGTATTGGCCATGCCAACCTTTCCAGCTTACTTTGGAATACAAGGAGACGCAAGTACGGTAGCTACGATGAAAGGAAACGTCGTGTCATTACTTCAGGCAGGTTGTTGTGTAGGCGCCTTATTGGTTAATTTTCTTGCTGGTAATGGAAATTGACAGGATACAAAGCGTGAAATTAAATGTTTCTACAGATCCTTTGGGTCGTCGATGGACAATTGTGTTGAGTTCATTTGTGTTCATCATCGGTTCAATCCTTCAAGTAGCAGCTCAAAATATGGCAACCATGATGGCTGGACGTTTTTTTGGTGGCAGTAAAGTTTACAAAAGAATTCAAAATGGCTGCTTTCTGATATTATTTTTTTTAAAATAGTGGGTATTGGTGCATGCTCCATGTTGGTTCCTATGTACGTGGCTGAGATTGCCCCACGTAAATTGAGAGGAAGACTAGGTACACTTTGGCAATTTCTTATTGTTGTTGGTATCATGATGTCCTACTGGTAACAAGAAACCTTTTTTTTATTTTCTTGGGCAATTTTTGATCGTTTTCCATAGGATTGATTATGGTTGTTTGCGTCATATTCCTGTAAGTAATACCCAGTGGAGAGTTCCACTCGGCATCCAAATTGCACCAGGAGGTATCCTATGTATTGGTATGGTATTTTTGCCCGAATCTCTAAGATGGCTTGCCTTACACGGTCGTAAAGAAGAAGTCTTGAAGAACTTGTGTAAATTAAGAGATTTGCCTGCAGATCATCCAGAGATCTTGCAAGAACTTCAAGAGATTGAAGATGCTGCGGAATCAGACAGACAAGCAACCTCTGGTAAATGGACAGAGTTATTTGAACGCGAAAATTTACACAGATTGTTCCTCGGTATCATGCTTCAGATATTTCAACAGTGGACTGGCAGTAATGCCATTGTAAGTCAGAACAGTAATAGCAACAATAAAAAAGACTAATCAGATCTGTATCATAGAACTATTATGGACCCGATATTTTCAAATCGATTGGCCTTAATAGTAACGATACCGAAATTCTGGCTACAGGTGTTTATGGTGCAGTGAAAGTGGCCTTTGTGTTTGTGACATTCTTCTTTGTTGACAATCGATTGGGTCGTAGACATACTTTGATGCTTGGTTCAGTCATTCAGATGGTTTCATTCTTTATTCTTGGTGGTATGGTTTTGGGGCTTGAAAAGGATACGAATGGCACATTGGGTGTTGTTGGTGCAGCAGTGGGTGCAAAGGGCTATGTTGCCATCATTTGTATTTATATATTTGCTATTGGGTAAATATGATTTACTATAAAAAAAGCATGTGTTTGATATTTTATTTAGTTATGAAATTTCTTGGGGTCCTATCGTTTGGATTGTTTGTTCAGAAATCTATCCTACACGTGTCCGTGCTATTTCTCTTTCTATTACGACAGCTTTTAATTGGGCTATGAATGCCACGATTGCTAAAGTGACACCGATCATGATGAATGACATTACTTATGGTACTTACTTCTTTTTTGGTGCAATGTCTGTAGTGATGGGTACATTTGCCTATGTTTTCTTACCAGAAACAAGAGGAAGATCGCTTGAAGAAATTGATGAGGTAAAGACAAGTCAATGTTGGTTTAATTTATTTACATGTTTTTATCTAGTTGTTTTCCCGTGGACAAATATTGGCATTTAAAGATAACTATGTTGTTAAAACAGAGAAAGTCAAAGAAGATGAAGAAGAAGCAGTCATTAAAGAAGGCTCAATCGCCAAGGAATAATTTTCTTTATTTTATTTTAAATGAATGTAAAACACATAATATAATTATAATAAATACTTTGTTCTTTTTATTTTTGATACAAATGAATGCTGCACTCTTTTGTATTTATCAAATTTCAAGAAGAGGACTTAAGTACTGCTTTGATGAACAAGCTCTTCACAAGTCAAATACTATAATCAGCCTTTTGCTTAACTGACATGAAAACCATACACCTCCTCCTGAAGCGCACCATAGGTTGAAATACCGGAACAGTGACGGGATAAATAGTGATGATCATCATTATATACCTTTCTTCTTTATTCTTTTTAGACAATCATCGGTAACACATACCATTAATTACAGTTATACTTTTCAGCAAATCGACACCCCCATTCACTCAACTTTTTGTAAAATGAAACGGGTTGTATTATGACTGAGTTTCAAACCTTTATTGACAGTAATTAAAACGAAATGCACCATTCATGGCTACGTCAGGAACCAAAAAAAAATTCTACGGGTAACAAAGCATAATGCCTTCTGGTATGTTTAGAGCAATCTAAACGAATAAACTATGATGATTGTGCGAAAATCCTTATTTATTCAACTCTTTGAAAAATCTAATAATTCACACTTGATACCTATTCATTTATAACTTTTATGGCGGACCCTGATTGGACTATTAATATTTTTTATAGAAACTCCTTCTCCAGCCTTTCTCTTCTTCTTTTCACCAAAGCGCGTTTTCCGCAATGTCAAGCTTTCGTTTTTCTGCACTTTTATTATTAGCTGTCTGTATAGTGGGTAGTCAAGCACTATACTTTTACTTGGAAGGATCCGAAAAGAAATGTTTCATTGAGGATTTACCAAAAGAAACTATGGTTATTGGTAATTTAAAGAGATTTAAAGTTTTCTTGTATTTACCTTGCTGTATTTAGGTGTTTACAAGTCAGAACAGTTCTCGGATAGTCATAATGAATGGATTGAAAATAAAGAAGTGAAGATGGAAATTACTGTTGAGGTAAAAGAAACATGTATAAGAACAAATGTGAATGTTATTAAAATTGAATGCCACAGGAACTTCCTCAAGGCCACAGAATTGTAGATACAAAAGGTGCTTCCTCTGGTCGTTTTACTTTTACCTCTGCTGAATCTGGAGATCATGCCATCTGTCTTTCTACTTCATCCAATGCCTGGTTTGACAATACTAAAACAGTAAGTTAACAAAACAATGTAGTATGTATATGTTAAACTTTTGATAACAGAGAGTTACTTTTGATATGGATTTCGATGATCCAACTGACCACCATGATCACCACGCTGAAGGAGTGTCCGGTAATTAAATTGTATAATAAGCTGTATGTGAAGACTAATGATGATTACCATAATAGAATTGGTACAAAGAGTGCATGAATTAAATGAACGTGTTGAAGATATTCAAATTGAACAAAACGCTCAACGTGTAAGTAATAGCAGTAGAGTGTTATACAAGAGTGAACTTAATAACTATTTGTAATATAGGAAAGAGAAAAAGAGTTCCGTGATCAATCTGAATTGATCAACTCTCGTGCTGTTTGGTGGACAATTGCACAAATTGTCGTTCTTGGTGTTGTCTGTTTCTGGCAAATGCATTATTATAAAAACTTTTTCACCGCTAAAAAGCTCGTATAAAAACAATAAACTTTTATTCTACGTCAAATCTACATGAAACATTATATGTTACATCATTAATGACTGCTTCTACTCGATGCTCTAGTTCACCAAAGTACATCTGATATCATTAGTTCATAGTACATGACAGTGTTATTGTTACTTACTTTGATGGTGAGTGAAATGGGATCACCAGGTTTAATATGAGGCAATTCAGGCATTGGAATATCACAATCAAATACCTTTTTCACACCCTCGCCTTCGGTATATCTTGGTTCATGCTCACTAGCAGATGAAAATATGGAACAGGCAGTTTTGTAAGGTGCATAGATAGTAAATTGACGTATGATACAGCTGTTTAAATCCAATGGTTTTCCTCTTTCAACAAAAGTGGAGAATCTGTTATCACAGCGTACAAGACCACCAGGTCGAATCACTTTATATTCTTCAGGATCAAATTGAGGATCAAATGGATATGTACTCTTAATACCATACCAAAGTCTTGGTACTCTGGTAGCAATCTTGTTTGGATTCATACCAAAGATCACTGCACCACGAGCCACTGCCATTTCTATAGAAGAATTAGTAAGAGAGTAACGAATTACTGATGGCTATAGCTACCTGGCCTATCAGGTTGAATGATTTTTATATTTTCAGCTGAAAATTCCTTTTCTAATTGTTGATAAAGATAAGCAGATGAACCAAATCCACCAACTGTAAATATAGCCTTTAAATCGACTGTGTCCTTTTGTAATTGTCGACAGAGTTGAATGATTCTTTGAATGACTGGATCAAATACATCTCGCTTGATTTCTTCTTTTGTAAATGTTATTGTGCCTTCATCTAACCCAAGAGAAGGATCTGTCTTGACACGTAAATCAAATCCCATTGGAATCGAACAATAAATATCATCCGTATTATCAAACAATGGCTTTGAACTATCTATTATCAAGTTAATAAAAAAAAATATTATTTAATCATCATTTACCAACAAAGACATCCATCATATGTTCAAACGGTCCTTCGGGTATAATGACTTTTCCATTGGGCGAAGGGCGCAGAATCTTTTTTAATCTCTTCCTTAGCAACTTTCTAAAGTTCAGGTCGATAAACATGGACCCACATGTCTCACCTAGACCTCTTGTACTTTCTCTAAATATATTTTTACCATCCAATCCATGTTCTACTTTAAACACAATCAAATCGACTGTGCCACCTCCAGCATCACAAATCATGAATTCTTCACCATCTTTCATGTCAAACTTATCGCATGTCTTTTCACAATAAAGTGCAGCTGCCTCTGGTTCGGAAATCAACATCAGTCTATCCCGGTGATCAGATTTTTGAATGAGACCTGATTCAATCGCTGCTTCACGCATGGTCTGTTTAGCTTGATCAGACCACATAGCAGGCACCTTGTATACATATGGATTAGGATATGTATAGAGCTACTTTGTTTTGCTTACAGTAAGACAGTATCGAGCTTTTTGATCAAAATCTCTACTAAATCCCTTTTGGCACATGTAAGTCTTAATATAAGTAAACATCTTTTGCAAATAGTCTATCATTCAAATAAGCTTTTCATCTCTTTATACGCATCATATCGTGTACCAGATATAATGTGAGCAACGGTTAAATCAAGCGGCAAAGGGGCTAATGGTCTTTTTGGATTTTCATCCAAATAAATCTTGAATTGTTGAATAACAATCACCTTTCCTTGATCTGCTTTGGCTGATTTAGCGAATCTTCCCCATTGTATCAAGTTCTAATTTGGTTAATTCATGCATGTATTACTGCTCCTCTTGTCATACTTACTCCATCATCACTACTGTATTGCTAATATAAACCAAGTCAAAATCAACAGTTCATTCACTCTATTTTTACACTTACACACACTGTAGGACACTATACACGTGTAAAAAATGAATAAGAATGTATTTTATATCCTATTCTATTATTACCTTTGGATAACTATAATCTGGTTGTCTCGGCCTAATAACATTCAGATGATTAGATTGTATATAAAGAATAATATAGATTACCATTTGGTGATATCAACTATTTCACTGTCATTGATATAAGCATAAGATACACCTGAATAAGTTGTTCCTGAATAACAAAAATAAATAAAATTTTATTTTTTAATTTTTTATTATTATCATTTACCAAAGTCAATGCCAATAACAAGAGGGTAATCCTCAATAGGGTTACTCATATATATTTATATATCAAGGAAGAAAAGGAAAAAAGGGAAAAAGAAGAAAAGAAAAAGAAAAAAAAAAAAAAAAAAAACTCTAGCCACATAATAAAATGTTCGTGAAACCTTAAACATCAAATTTAAAAGAAAGAGCCAAGAGTTTTTTTTTTTTTTTTTTCTTTTCTTTTTGCTTTAATTTTTCTTTATACAAAACAATGATATCCCAACAAGACAATTATAAATTAGTGATTGCTTATGATTTCGGTACCACTTTCTCTGGTGCTTCTTATGCCTTTACACACAACACAATACCTGAAGTGTTTGACGTACAAAAATGGTACATAAAGTATGATTTTTATTCATTTCTTATATTCTTTACTAGGCCGCATAAAGGAGGCAATTTTTATCCCAAGACACCTACCATATCAGCCTATAAGAGAACAGAGCCTACAAAGCTCGTCAATTGGGGGCATGGAGCCAAGAAATTGATGACAAAACCACAAGCTGCGAAGGAACACTTTATTTTAACCAACTTTAAACTTCATCTTGATGAAAACTTGCATCCAAGAGGAACACTAGCCGAAAACAAAAAGTAATTCTGATAACACTTGTCGGGTTGAGTATATGACATATAACGATTATGATAGATCAGCGGTGGATAACATTGCAGATTATTTAAAAGCACTTCATGAATATGTATTGGAAGATGTCAGCCGAGGGTTTGCCAAGAACTACGACCAGTCCAGTTTTCGATACTGCCTCACTGTCCCTGCGATGTGGTCAGATTTAGCCAAGTTCTCGATGCGAAGGGCAGCTATCAAGGCAGGCTTGATTCATGCGGATGATCCTCAAGACCGACTCATCTTGATCTCAGAACCAGAAGCAGCGGCATTGTATTGTGAACGAATGTGCGAACAGGTCAGCCTCAGACGAGGAGACACTATATTGATCTGTGATGCAGGTGGAGGTACTGTGGATTTGATTGTATTTGAAGTCATGGATGAACGACTTGAGCGTAATCACCGTCTAAAGGAAGTCACAAAGGGGATTGGTGAGAGCTGTGGAAGTATCTTTTTGGATAACAAGTTTAAAGCACTTATGGAAGAGAAATTAGGACAACAATTTGAAACATTACCGCCGGCAACCATGAATCATTTAATGGATCAATTTGTGCATAATATTAAGCCTGAATTTGATGGACTAGATGATCAATACCTAAATATACCTGCTTCAATTGACATAAGTCAGTTGAATGATGAAGATGGTTGCTTGGATGAAGGAACACTGGCTTTAAGGGCGGATGAACTTAGAGATAAAGTGTTTGAGCCTGTGGTTCAGCGTGTGGTAAAGCAATAAATCCTGTTAAACGCAAAAAGAAAAGGACTGATGATTAAAATAGCTTGCGTTAATTGAAAAACAATTGGCTCAAGTACCTGATCAAAACGTTTCTTGTATTTTTCTCGTAGGTGGATTTGGTTCATCCAATTATCTCTTTCAGAGAGTTCAAGAAACATTTCAAAATCGAGCCAAGCAAATTCTTTGTCCGCCAAGAGCTCCCTTGGCTGTTGTACGTGGTGCAGTCTATTCAGGTCTCAATCCCCGTTTGATCACATCCCGTGTGTCTCGTCGTACGTATGGTATCAATGCTGGTTTACCCTTTGATGAGTCAAGGGACCCTCTTTCTTCACGCGTAGTACGTCCAGATGGTACGATTCGTTGTACCACTCGATTTTTGGTATTTGTCAAAAAAGGTGATGTGATCCCTGTGGATCACTGCATCAAGGAAAAAATGTTTGTTTATTATGGAACAATCAAAGCAACAGATATCATGCTGTATGCCTCAGAAGAAGATCATGAGCCAAGATATTACGATGAACCCGGTATAAAGCAAGTGGCTGCTATTTCTGTGCCTATCCCTTATATGCCACATGTGGCGCATGGAGAAAGAGTAGCTTATACAGTCAGGTAACTAACATGATATTGTGAAATGAACAGAAAACTAACATGTTATAAAAGAATGTACTTTGGTTTAACTGAAATACGTATTGAAGCGGATTTTGGTATGGGGATTGTACATAAAATTCAATGTAATTTTGATGCAATAGATAAATATGATGACTTTTAAATAAAATACGTGCGGTATATCTTTTGGGCTTTCTTTTTATTATTAGTTTGATAAAACAACGGTAACAAAATCTATAGTCAAAACAGATTAGAATACATAGCAAATTGCATACATTTTTTTTGCAGCTTACCAATATAATTAATACGACCATCTTTACCAATTTCAACTTCCTTTAAAAGTTCATCCAATTCTTCATTAGTTAATTTCTCACCAAGGTTAGTCAAGACTACAAGCACATGTAAGTTTTGTTTTTGTTAAAGTATAACAATATATAATTACCGTAACGTAATTCACCAGCAGAGATATAACCATCACCTTCCTTATCAAAAACTTGGAAGCCTTGAATAAATTCTTGAGAGGAACCTGCGGGCTTGAAACCATCAGGTCGCGTGAGGATAGATAAAAATGTACCAAAATCAATATCAAATTCTATATTAAGGGGGCAAAAGTAAGTAAACAAGAAAAAGGGAAAACGTAAACAACCCATACCTTGGCTTTCAGGGATATTTTTAGATTTAGCAGTTTCTTTAATCAGTTCACGCACTTCAGCCTCAGTAGGGTTTTGACCAAGACCTCTTAAAAGGTCACCAAGGTTAGCGGAGGAAACAGTGCTGTTACCCTTTTTGTCATATAAAGAGAAGGCTTCCTTCCATTCTAAAAGTCATTCAGATTAATTGCCAAGATGACACCGGTTTTATACTCCTTCTTACCATCAAGTTGTTCCTGAGTTGGCTACTCAAAAAAAAGGATAGAGTAAGTTTTCACTGTCTTTGTATACACCCTTTTCTTTTTTTTTTATTCTCATAAACATACTGCTTTGCTCATTTTTCTTAGTCTTTAAAAATATTTAGAAAAGAAAAGAAAAAAAGAAACAACTTTTTTTTCCCTTTTTTTATTTATTTTAATAATAACGGAGGTTCAAATAACATTTTGTTACGAAGTTTAATTTTTACCGAAATCACCAAAGCTATCAATATAATAAGTAGATTTTACTTTGTTATCGTCAGAGAGTAACTCTTCTTTAGTAGCAACACCTTTATATATAATGATAAGTTGTATGTTTATAATAGATTAGTTGCTAGTTACCTGTCAATACACATAAAGTATCAATACCACCTTTTAAGCCAAATTCAATATCAGTATTAAGTCTATCGCCGATCATCACTGTCTTTTTAGGATCTATTTTATATTCTGCAAGAATAGCTTCCAACATATTCAAAGCAGGTTTACCCAATACAGCATCAGGACGTCTATTAAGGGCAGTGATCAAAGGAGCAGCAATAGCACCAGCACCTACATATAGGTTTATATCATCTAATTATTTTAGTATATACTATTTACTTACCAGGATAAAAGGAGCCATGCTGAGGGAATGTGCTGTCTTCATTTGTCAAAAGGAAGTAACAACCAGGATTTCTAGTTAAATAAGCGAATCCCTTTGCGTATTTTCTATAGTTCACTTGTGTATCAAGTCCGACAATTACTGCTCCAACTTCTGGGTCATCAGGAATTAGATCATTATCAAACAATCCGCTGTCTTCCTATACACACATGTATGATATATCAGCTAAAGTTAATTGTTTCTTTCTGTCTGTATATCATACTTCTGCACCACAGCTCTTGATGCCTTCTAAAGCCAGTTCTTCTTTGATACCTTGCATACCAATAATATAAACCTTCTTATCTGTTGGAAACTTTAATACATTCTTCAAATAAGTAGCAGTAGCAAAAGCAGAAGAAAAGATTTCTCCCTAAAACATCATATGAATTCATTTCTCTTTCTCTCTTTTTTTTTATAATAAATTACCAATTCTGCCTTAATACCAAGTCCTTCAAACTTCTTTAAATAAGATGCGCGAGACTTTGTACTGTTGTTGGTAACAAAACAAACATGTTTGCCTTTATATGTATACGTTAATACACATTGATATCAAAGGTTTTCTTCCAACCTTTTTCACGCAAGAGTTTCATAGATTCTGCTACTCCTTCAAACATATTGTTGCCTTCCCACAAAACACCTATGAGCTCATTAGTCCACAAATCCCTTATTCTTTATTTTTGGGTTTACCATCGCAATCAAACAAAAAGTTATCATACTTGTTGATAAATTCCTCTCTTTCCTCTTTTGTTTTCAAGTATTGAAGCATTGCTTTATTAAAGAAGAAAAAAAGTTGGGATTATTTATGACCAGGTCGCTTTTTCTCAGTGAGAGAGAGCTCCGCCATAGATGTTATCTCTCAGAATCTTTTTTTTTTTTTTTAAAAAAAATGAAAATTTAAATGTTTAGTAAAGCTCTAAAGTGTGTAAGGATTCAAAAGTGATACAAATGTATCATACAGTGATTTGTCACGAGAATTCAAAAGATACTAGCATAAAGAATTGTAAGCAGATGGTTTCATTAGTTCAACAATATATCATACTCGCTATAGCATTTCACTTTAAATTCAGACAAGGAAAAGGCCATTTCAGATAAAAAGAAGAATTGCAAGAATGATAAATATCGGTAAGACATATCAGAATTTAATATTAGATACCTTACCTTGCAATATTTTAATCCTCTGTGAATATGGAGCCATATCCGCTACTGCGATTTCTCGCTGTAAGACGGACGGTCATCCTTTACCCTCCCAGACGGAAAGTGATATGTCATGGATATTTTTACTTGCGTTTATATCTCTATTCCAAAATATATGGCAGGTTTTACAATGCAATATACTGTAGTATGGTGATTCTGAGAGATAACAAAAAGTATATCATTTCTTTGAGCAAGGTTTCTATTCTAATAGTGTCCAATTCAAAAACAGACAATATTGAGCTCACTATATATTCTACAAGAGGTCAAAAATGCTATTCTTGATGGAAATTTTACTTTCAAGCTGCTTTTTGCATCTTCATTGTCATCTGAACTCAACGACCTTGATTTTAACAGTAAAGTCTATCCAATTAAATCAACTATCAACTTTGACACATTCATTCAACAGATGAGCTATGATGATAATATTATAACAGCAAGAAAAAATTGTCAGTTGAAGTCAATGTTCAACTTTAACACAAATTCACAAATATGAGTAACAATAACTGAAAATCTTTGATCAGTAGTCCTATACATCATATTCCTAGAAATGTATGGTACAGACTTCTTTATCATTTAGAAAGACTAAAAAGCTCTTTCTTTTATTGAATAGAAAAATATTAATATTCATACTAGGAGTATATTCTTGTACAACTACAAGACAACACTGTTTACTCCTATGTTTCTTATCTGAGTTAAATCATCTAACTACAACATGTTGAAAATAATAAGAATAATACATGAGATTTAAAAAGCTATCCAAAAGGTAATATACTCTTTCTTGTGTACAACAGCATCCCCTTGCCTTCAATTCAATTAATAGGGCATCAGAATGGTATTCAGCTACCTCAATAACAAAATGGGCGCTAATTAAAACAAGGTGATGCAATATACTTCATAAAAAAGAATTAGGGCCTTCTTCTTTATTCATGTTTTCACACATAATAAACCTTTTATTGTACATTGGCTTGTACTTATTTTTTCATACAAAAGCAGTAAATGCGACGGCATTGACATATAAAGTGGAAGCAAATGAGAATGCTTGTTTCTTTGTTTGGAACGATCAACCAGGAAAGAAGATTGGTTTCTATTTTGCTGTAACTATCCCCCTTATTTTGTGATTTAATAGTACTGTTCTCTTTTTCACACACTTATAGGTTCAACAAGGTGGATCGTTTGATGTAGACTTTGACGTCTTGGCACCTAATCGTAAATCCATTTTGAGTGGTACTGGAGAACGTCAAGGTGATTATGTCTTTACAGCCAATCAATATGGTGAATACTCTTTTTGCTTTTCAAATGAAATGTCTACATTTGCAGAAAAATTAGTTGATTTTGAAATTCTTGTTGAACACGAACTTCGTCCTCAGTTTAAAAAAGACGAAAAGGAACAACCTAAAACATTGACAGAGATGGAAGAAAGCATCTTTAGGCTCTCAACCTCCCTCACAAACATTGCTCGTACACAAAGATATTTTCGAACAAGAGAAAATCGTAATTCGGTCACTGTTTTCTCAACGGGTGATAGACTATTTTGGTTTTTTATTTTATCAAGTTTGGCCATCATTTCCATGGCTGCTTTACAGATATTCATCATCAAGAGCTTCTTTAATACAAAAAAGGGTGGTGTTTAACAAAATAAATAAGGCTTTTATTAAAAAGGAGATGTTGTGGATGACTCGTGTGGTGTACTCATATTGCTGTTCACAGAACCGCGTCTCTGTAATTTTTCCATAAAACCAACGACTTTTGTCATGTCTAAATCAGGTGGATCATTTTCAATAGCCAGTGTTAAAGGCTTAATGAGCATGTCTACTTTTTCTAGTGGTAAATTACAGCAAGAAGCAATCAATCGTTTATATTCCATTTCTCTTTCATTTGAATTTTCCTTGACTGTCTCTACTTCCTTCTTCAGTTGTTCAATTGTTTGCTGATTCGTATCCAGTTGCTGCTGCATCAATTGAATCGCCTTTTCTTTATTCGGCATATCCACCATAGGAATCGTATCATTTGCTATTGCAGTACTTTCCTGTGTTGGTACCTTGTTTTCAAAACTGGCCACCTTTTCTTCTAGTTCGCGAATTCTCTTTCTTGCCTCTGCTAATTGTAATGAAACAGGTAATTCAAGTCTTCTTTGTGCTTCTTTTAATTCATATTTTGTTAAATTCAACTCCTGCTCCTTTTTAAAAGCATCTTTATCTTTGCGTTTCAATTGTTCCTGGTACTCTTCTTCTATTTTATCTACCATAAGTTGAACCGCTAATGAAATAATATGTAAGCAGATTCTCTGTTTCTTTTGAGTTCAACTTTACTGTGTACTAAATCGCGTCCTCTTGGATTTGGTCTATACTCAATTGGTGAGTATTCAATAAGCATATCAGGCTCTTTTCGAGGTATCAATGGATCCTATTTTTAAGTAGAAAAAGGTTATAAATAAGATAACAAATAGAGCTACAACGAGCTTTACCAATGCACCATGTTTAATTAAAAGATCAACAATCTCCTGACACTCCACTCGCATAGCAATAGCCAAAGCCGATTCTGAAAAAACTCTATCCTTCACTTCCAATACATATCGAATCTGACTCTTTTTCGGGATCAATTTCAAAAGGATCTTCATATATTGTACGGCTGCTTCTGCGTATCCAGGAACACCTGCTGTCAGGGCAATATGATGCAAGACAGTACGTCCGCGGTTATCCGTGACAGGAACTGAATCCTTCATAATTTCTGCCAATTCATAAAAGCATTTGTTGTCAGCACAACAAGTAATCATGACAGCACGCATCAAGGGTGTTTCACCATCGTAATTAGCCCGACAGATACTGGCTCCTTTCTCAATCAGTAGCTGTACAACTGGAATCTTGCCCAGAGCTGCGGCCCAATGTAAGGCTGTGTGTCCTTGCTCGTCAATTACCAGGTCGACGTCGACATCGTTAGTGAGAAGTGAAGAAGCAAGATTGGCGGCAGAATTTTCGAAATCGTCTGTTAAAAAGATGCTCATCAACATACTTCGGTGATGTTCATAAAATGGCCCCTCTGCTGGTGTGGTGGGAGGCAGGCCATTTAGTTTGATGCGTTTGTGTCTGTACTTGTCTGATACAGAATGATGATAATCGGCGGGTGAAGAAGGAGGTGAAGAGCGTGATAACTGTTCATTAAGTGCTTGTTCTTTGGTTGGTATTTGATCAGAGGTCATATTGGAAGGATTGAAGCTTAATAAAGGCATCATTATATCTAATACATCGTATTTCTCTGCTAATGCTTTTCCTTTTTCAAATGGAACCCTAATTAAAAAGATTAAAGGCTTTTTTATTATATAAAAACTTTTTTCAGTTACCAAGTTCCTTGATATTTTCCATATCCTCCTTGTACTTTTTCATAATCGCCAATGATCTCTTGCTCTAATATTTTTGATCTTTGCGTTTTTTCAAAACCTGCAACTTTTAAGATTTGTGTTGCATTCAAATACGAATCTGAACCTCGCACCATGGTTGCAATGCCATGAATCATCATTTCATATACTTGAACGCCAGAATATACAGCAGAGTATACTTTTCCAGACGACATCTAGAGTGTTTTAATAAAAAATATAAAGAAGCAGTAAACCATAAAAAAATACTAATTTTCCCCGCATACACACAATTTTCTTTTTTTTTTTTTTTTTGTGCGTGTCAAGCTCCGCAAATGAAACATTTCCCAATCATATCAGTTCCCTGCTTTACTAAAAAACAAGGTGCAAAATGTTTTTCATAAAAGCTTTTCTTTCTATCATTTCAAAATAATCTATTAATTTGGATTAGATCATATCCCTAAATAATGTATATGAAGTTAATGTTTAGGGTTGTTTCATGTCGAAGAAATTGTCGTATACGAATATAATCTCACTGTAAGATGTATTTAATTTTGAATCAATAGACATGTAAATATTCGTTTAAAGCAAAAGATTATAAAATGCAAAGAGGAAGAAAGAGTGTCATATTCCAAATTCAAACATGATTCGTATTCAATTTACAAAAGCCAGAGTAGTGAATGCTTTTAAAAGACTTTAGCATTTTTTCTTCCATTATTCAATCATAACTAGTTTTATTCTTTTAACCCACTACAAGTTGTTTTGATATAGCTCCTGATGCAACGACACGTAAATGAATGATAGATCAGCTTGATGGATATAAACAGTCCATTTGCATAACCAGGAACAAATCTTCATTTTAAAGATTTATTTGTACTCGATCTATAGCTATAGTTAATTAAAGTATCTTAGGATTGAATTGAATCTTTATGAAAAGAATACAAATACTAAGTATAATGATATTTATAAAGTAGATGACTTTTCAGTCTCGTTAAACTTTATAGTCTTTTTATTCTTACGAGCCATCACACTTCGTCATATTGCTAATTAAATGAAACCATGATTTATCATTGCTGTTTTGTTCACAAAAAAGAATAGTAAAGAGCAATGAGTAATTCAAGTTGATTCTTTATTAAATTACATTCTTGATTTTTGTATAAATACTCACTCATTTTTTATTGATAAACCCACAGTCAATTAGCAAGTGTTATCTTTCTAATTAGACCGCTCGTCTATTCATATCCTTGTTTATCTCTGTCTCATTCTTATACCTAAGAGTCTTATTTGCATTCCACACCTTCAAGCTTTAACACCATCCTCTCTTTTGTTCTCTTATAGTTGTCTATTCAAGCTTTTTAGTTTCTGTCTGATTCTTTCTTTCTCTCCTCTCTATCTCGAAGGAGAAAAAAAAAAATAATTACTTACCACTTTATTTTGGTAAGGTGTACATACATATCAGTAAGCCCATATTTCCATATACTCACACTATTAAGCTTTAATAACACTTGATTGCTATGCAATGATCATCTTTGGAGCACAACGCTTGTCAAAGGTTTTATTGATCTGTGTTGGGACTACATTATAAACAACTCTAGAGCTTAGACATAAATGTCTTTGGACGTTTTTTCTTCAAGCTATCTCATCAAGAATCCGACAATACAAAGATAAGCGAATCAATTTTTTTTTTTCTTTTTCCCTAATAACCATACCACATCTGAGATTCGATTGAGGTCAACTCGCCCGTTAAGCAATTTTATAGTTGACAAAAAAAAGGACAGAGGATGTGGTCACCAAGCCCAAATGGTATAAAATACTTCTAATATATATTTACCTCGTCCACGCTTTACTACAGAAAAAAATTATAATGTTTGTCTTGGAAAAGGGTTACGAGATAATTTATTTGTTTTCATTCACATATTTTCAAATAAAAAAGCGTAGCTCAAAGAGCATATACCACATTCTCTGTTATTCTTTCGTCAATTATAGTATTGATTATTTACAGGGTAAAAAATACACATAAATTCATCCGTCTTAATAAACAAAATTTGATTCATCAAAGTGCAAGAAGGATAACAACAAAAACTCCTTCATATGAAGCAATCAATAACTCAGCACCTTTAGCAGAAAAGCTTATTTTGCCATAGAAAAAGAATATTGACAATGCAGAGGCTCAAGTTTTTGTATTCAATTCTCTAAAAAATAAGCATAGTAATCAATTGAAAATGGTCAATAGAAGATTGCTTAATAGGTTCTTAAACATTAGCATAAAATGGTGTTTTCAATAGTCAACAATGATTTGGTGATCCTTGAATCTATTTTATGCATACACATATGTGCATTACAACCATTTGATTTAGCTTTTGCTTGATCTCTTTTGAACGAAAAAAAAAAGAAAATAAAAAATAAAAAAGAGAGGCTTTTTTCTGTATTTGGACACATACGAAAGTGACATTTTTTTAATTTTTTGTTGCTTTTTGTTTAAAAGTTATTCTATTTCCGAATGGTTCAATCAAGCATCGTCATTCCTACAAACAGTTCTGTAGCTCCATCTAAAAGAGCAGTAGATGAAACAGAAGACAAAACAACAGAAAATGAAAAGCCTCAAGAGGTTTGGGTGTACATCTCTTTTTAAGAATTAATAAAGCTAAACAAAAAAGTAATAGATTAAAAGACCTCGATTAGAAATCAATGAAGCCGGTAGAAATCGTAATAAAAGACTTTTTGGTGTCTTGTTGGGTACTCTAAACAAGTTTAAAGATGATACAGAACAAACAAGTGAAGTGGTAAGGTAGATTTGCATGAGCGTATAAAAATTACTCAACATTTTTTCGCAGGATAAAAAACGGAGAGAGATTAATCAGAAATTACAAGAAAAGCTCGACTCAGAGAAGCGAGCGATTGTAGAAAAGATAGAAGCTCGTAAGCTGGAAAAGGAACGAATGGAACAAATGAAAAAGAAGGAGGAAGAAAAGATTATAGCTGAAAAGAAGGTTCGTGTGCAGTATAACCCATTTTGATTTATCAACTGAAAAAAAAAATAGGAACTTTTTGAAGTAGAGCAAAAAAAGATGTTGGCCAATTTTTTGAGAACAACAACAGAACCAAATTTATATTATTTGCCTGATAAATTAACAGATGAAATGTCACAAACAATAGAAAAGCAGGTACAAGACGCGTTAGCTGCAAAGAGGAGCTTCGAAGGACGTCGAGAAATGCGTATGCAAGTCCCAAAGGATGATGATAAATTGTCGGATAACGAAGACGACTAATTTTTTTGATCATTTAATAAAAAAAAAGGAAAGATATTTTTATTTATGTTTTTAAGCGTGTGAAACAAAAAAAAAAGATGTACAAAAAATAGAAAGGAAAAAGAAATATGATTATAAAAAGGTGGGAAAAAAAAAAGAAAAGTGAATGATGAGAACGTAATCTAAGTTGCTTCTCTCCATCAAGAAGAAAAAAAAAGGTCTTGTAATCGTCAGTAACCTACTTTTTTGTGTGTATGTTCGATGCTACTTTTTTTGTGATTTAAAGGGTATCGTCTTATTCTTGTGGCACTTCTGCTAACAATTGATCCAATAGCTTCTTATGACCTGGTCCTTTCAATTGTTCCAAGCCTGAGCACACTTGCGTACGCAGACTAGATTTTTGCTCCTCACTAAGAGAAGGACATGCCAAGACTTTCTGAATAAAGCTCAATCCACGCAACTGATCGGATAAGATTTCCATTAAAACGTCTTCTTTGCATAAGCTTTGAAAGATAATTTCTTGTGATTTCACGTCAGATGTTTGGTTAAGTAACTTGTAAACAATCTGTGAACTAAGTTTGTGAGTACAAAGTTGAGCGATATTAGTGGTCAACCGACTAGCAATAACTTGCATTCGATTGCTAATATTTGTAGATTCTATCAACCAGGACAAGAGAAGTGCTCCATTTGCATTAGTAGATAACGCCACAGAGTTCTGACAAAGAGCTGCTGCAATAAATATCTACCAGTTTTATTAGCATACATGTCTTTCATCAAATAAGCTGTTTGGCTCACCTTTTGATTTTGTGTTACATACTCACTTTCAAGGATACCACGCATTGAACGAGCACCAAATCTCCCTTGAGCAATAACCATGAGCTTTTCTGCCATGGCATCAAATATGAAGCCATTATCTGCAACCTCGCCCAGACGAAGGTAACATTGCACAGCATAATTTCCAAATTGATCCAAAAGCAAAGGAGGAATATAAGGCTGAAGGTTTTGACGGATCAACTCGATTTGTTTTTGTGTTTTTGCCAGATCAATGATCTTTTGTGTTGCCCAGGTACCATTCTTGTGAATGCTATTGGCCGCTAAATGAGGTCCAATAAGTTCAAGCATAAGTGTTTTTGTATCTTCACAACATTTTTCAAATAAACGCTGAACAAGTGTGTTGCCAATATAATCTACAAAAACACGTTAGATATATATGAGACCTTTACAATTCCCTTACCACTTGTGATTTCAGCAATCTCATCCATACACTCAAAAGCAATTATTTCTGCTTCTTGCACACTATCCTCGGCGTTATCAAGTCTTTTACGTATTTCTTTTAGATGAGCTGAATCAAACTTTCGGCTGTTGCCTAATTCAGGTACTGGAGGTATGTTCTCATAATAAAAGGAATTAGTTTTCAAATCTATTAACAAAAATAATAAATAAATGGATTGTAAGTAAGGGTCGTTATAGCTTACGTTGAACAGATGAAAAAGTCACTTCTTCCCCAATCTCTAATTCTTTCATGATTGCATAGAGATCTTTTTGCCAAGTCTCTATGCCCATATTATCATTAGTTGATTTATCAGCAAATAGTTGTTTAGGAATGCTGCTTGCAAAGGGTTCATTATTTTCGTTAGAAGGTGTAGAAGAATTTGAATCACTGTTTCTTGTTGAAATTACTGGTGTGGGTGGGATTTTAGCAAAACCAACACGAGCCGCAGAGAAACCAGGCGCAAAAATCTTGTTCTGGAGTAACGCGTCGCGAGCAGCCACTGCATCATCTGCAGATTCAAAATTGATAAAGCCGCAATTTTTATGTGATAGAACTCTAACGGATTCTATTGCACCAAATGTGCTAAATATACTTTGTAATGAAGCAGGTGTAGTATTTCCAGGAATGTTACCAAGCCCTGTTATTATATTAGTTCATAAAAAACTACTAACACATAGCTAAAGCACTTACATAGAGCACGAGTAGGTTGCGAAACATTTGTCTCTGTAACAACTGCATCCGCTTTACCAAATCCTATTCTGACTATACAATTTCCAATTCGTCCACCCATATGCGTTAAAACATCTTCTTTTGCACGAATAGCATCTTCAACATGAAAAAAATTTATAAACGCGCACTCCTTCTCCAACAATAGACGAACACTTTCAATAGGACCAAACATTGAAAAGACCTGTGTTAACATTTCGATAGTAACTCCACTATCAATATTTCCAACCCAAAGTGATCGTGAATGTTGTTGATTGGCATTTTGCATTTGATAACTTTCCTTAAAAGTGGGAGTAGATTGACTAAAAGTTAAGAAAGGTTTCTATGAAAGGAGAAAACGCGTTAATATCACCAATAAAAAAAAGTGAGGAGGGTAGTCTCTACCTCGGTTGCAGATGTATCATTATTCACAATTTCCATTTGTTGACTAGCATCATTTTTATTGCTGTTGTGTAATATATTTGCTAGTAATTCAGAATCTCCAAGTGACAAGGCTGGCTGTTCTTCAAACTCTTCTTCTGTCATAGATACTAGTGGAGAGGATCTTTGGCCGTTATTGCTACCATTATTATTCCAGAATAATACAGAAGGCGGCAAAATAGGATTCAATCTATTGGTGTCTGCACGACCCATACTCACTGCACGTGGTCTGCTCTGTTGTCGATTGAATCCTTCCAAGGGGCTTGCAAAAGTGTTCTTACCAAATGAACTCCCTCCAATAGATGTCAAGTTTCCAGCAGAAGCAAGAGGAGTTTCACAATTGTTTTCGATATCATATCTCGCAGCAGCATTGACAGAATAGGATCTATTTCTGTTATTTCCTGACAAAAGAGATCGGCTCGGTAAATGAAATTCAGGGGGAGACTTGTGGTGAAAGAGTCCGTTTGTCAAGACGTCTTTACTCTGTTTCTCTCGCTCGTTTTCCTGATCACGATCATCCTCTAAGCCAAGAGAACGCATAGTTCTAGCAATAGAAAAATCATTGTCATTTTGCAATAATTGCTCAGATGAAGGAGAGAGTGGAGCGTCATGACCTAATGTCCAATAAGAAGAGTCTACAGGAGGTAAGTTTAGGGAGCCTGAACGGTGACGGCCAGCTTCAATAGTTGAAAGTAGTAAAGCAGCTGAAGAATTGTTTACAGGTCGATTAGCAATAGGCGGTTGAATAAAAGATGGCATGGTTCCAGCACGTGGACGACGAGTAATGGGATGAGAAGCAGATGGAGGTTCCATGCTAGGAATTGGATTTTGAAATGGAGTTGAGAAAGTAGGCTTTGGTCTTATGAAATTGAGAGAAGATTGATAAGCAAGATTGTTTGACTGCGCTTCATTTTCTTCAAATAAAACTCCTAATTCACTAATACCAAACAAAAAGTTAAATACATTATGTTTTCAACGCATATGTAATGTTATTGTCACCTTGAATAAGCTGGACCGGAAACTTGCCTTAAAGGACTTGTTTCTTTCATTTTTTTTTTTGTCTTTTTTTTCGTTATAAAAAAAAGATTTATGAAAAAAAAAGAACAGAGATTCTAATAAGAGTAAATAGGAGAAAAGAGGATGTAAGTATGGCTGAAAAAAGGAGGAAGCACTAAAATTATAAAGAGCGGAGAAAAGGAGAAAGGAAAATCACAACACTGTTACACTGTATAATTCTAGATTATTAAATTTGCTCCTTTTATTCTTTTCATAACAATTAATAATAATTTATATGGAAATAAGGGTGCAATTAGAAAAGCTAAGAGGAGGCCTTCTTCTGTATTCTATCTTTTCTCCCTTTTCTTTATATTTTCTTCTTTCACAACAACGAAAATAAAAGGGCTTCTTCCAAATTTAATTAAACATTGCGGTAAAGAAAAAAAAAATCTATTTATATGCATATATCCTCAGAAGAAGTAAGAGAGGTTTGGTCAGATCAGATAGTAAGATCTCAGTTAAGAAATCCTCAAAACAACATAAAACAAAGTCATCCTTTTAATCTTTCTGCTATCACATAAGCATTTGCTATTCTTTTACATTTGTTATACAAATCTGAAATCTCCTTTGCCACGGCTTGTTTACTTTTGCATATGATGGTTTTCCAGTTTAAGCATTTTTATTATGTTTCTGACTTTTAAACAGCAGCTTTACACGAATATGTGTTTTCTGTCGCGTTAATATGCTTCTTTGTGGAGTTAGTAGCTAAGAAAAAATAGTTTGGTAGCATCACACGTTTTCGTAAGTTTTCTTTACCTAGTATTGAAAAAAGGAATCCTAGCAACAGATACTGGTATAAGGATGATACGCCGTTACATCAAGTTTAAAAAATCACTATTAGAAGAACTATATGGTATTAATGTCGTTGGTGATTAGATGGGCTTTAAAACTCCCTGGATTAAAAATAAAAACACCGTGCACCCGCTTTAATTGCAGGAGGAATTCGTTGATGTTTGGGGGTATCTGTGTTCCTTGAAACAATATTGGTTTATTACTGTTATTTTGAGCTCTATAATAGCGTGCTTTAATGATATGTACTATTCATAATAAAGATATATATGGTCAAAACACCACTCATCATAATCCATCGTTCTCATTAGTTGAGCATCAATACAAAAGCTACGTGCTTTATAAATAATGTAGTTTAACTAAGTTATTGGATTGTGTGTTCAAAATTTTTCAAGATATAAGCTTTGCTTTTTCTTTTTTTTTTTAAAAAAAAAAAGAAAAAACAATACAATACGTTTCATAATGAAAAAGTAATTAAATCATAGGTGTGTAATCATACTTGGCTTAGAAAATACAAAACAGCTAAAAGTTATGTAAAAAATCTTTCTTTGTAAAGAATTGTTTTGCAATAATAAGCTCTTGATAACTTTTTTTAAATAGTAATAAAGCAAACAAAAACTATCTTTATCCAATAATTTTTTAAAGATATGCGCTGAATCCAACTGTATAAGCAGTTACAGAAGATTATCGATGAGCTATGGTTGCTTTGAACTAAATGTTTCAAGTGACTAATTAGGTTTTGTGCATTAAAATATGAGTACAATGACTTATTTACTGAAAGTTGCTTTATATTATCTAATAGAATTAAGTGTAACGAAAAAAGAGCAAAAAATATGGAACCATTGTAGATTGAAATATATTTGATATTTCTGCTCATCCTGATGGTTCCTGTGATGTGTGGTCTAGTACATTCATAGTATAAAGTATTGCTTTTGATGCAAATTCATACTACACCTGATCAGTATATCCTCAGGTATAACAATTTAGTAAAATAGATTGCTGTAGAATTTTAAGGTTATATTAAAAAGTTTGACTTGGTTTTGTTTGCTATTAAAGAAAGCTGTAGATTATATCTTGAGTTAACTAATTAAAAAGTGCAATTGGGTATACACAAATCTAACAATTATAATACATAACAAGTCAATAAAAACTATTAAAGAAATAAGTGCTTCAATAATAGATTTATTGGAGTTAGTTTTTAAGTTGTTTTACAAATATTATTACCTTATTTTAATTCTAGTCAATTTATACAATTATTGCATAAATCAAAGCTAAATAAAAAAAGGAAACGATATTGAGTGTATTAATTTTTGTACTTAGAAAACAGTTAGGCACAATGCTACAGTTGGCCTCAATCGAATCTCAGATGTGGTATGGTTATTAGGGAAAAAGAAAAAAAAAATTGATTCGCTTATCTTTGTATTGTCGGATTCTTGATGAGATAGCTTGAAGAAAAAACGTCCAAAGACATTTGTGTCTAAGCTCTAGAGTTGTTTATAATGTAGTCCCAACACAGATCAATAAAACCTTTGACAAGCGTTGTGCTCCAAAGATGATCATTACATAGCAATCAAGTGTTATTAAAGCTTAATAGTGTGAGTATATGGAAATATGGGCTTACTGATATGTATGTACACCTTACCAAAATAAAGTGGTAAGTAATTTTTTTTTTCTCCTTCGAGATAGAGAGGAGAGAAAGAAAGAATCAGGCAGAAACTAAAAAGCTTGAATAGACAACTATAAGAGAACAAAAGAGAGGATGGTGTTAAAGCTTGAAGGTGTGGAATGCAAATAAGACTCTTAGGTATAAGAATGAGACAGAGATAAACAAGGATATGAATAGACGAGCAGTCTAATTAGAAAGATAATACTTGCTAATTGACTGTGGGTTTATCAATAAAAAATGAGTGAGTATTTATACAAAAATCAAGAATGTAATTTAATAAAGAATCAACTTGAATTACTCATTGTTCTTTACTATTCTTTATTGTTGAGAAACCGATATTATCTTTTTTTTTTTTTTTTTGAGCTGAGCATTTCGAAGTGCGGCTGTATTTTTCTGCCATATATAGCGTATTAATCAAGCTCTATTACATGGGATTTGCTTAAAGAAGAACAGTGATGATAGTTATGAAAAGCCAATGTCCACTGTGAGCTTTACTGTTCAAGTTTGCAAATTTTTTATAGTTGGGAATTTAAATTCTAAATGGGTAGATAAGAGTTCTTTGTTGTAGAACAGTACCTGATTATAGTTGACATTGATAAATGTAAGGCTTAATACAAGATCATAATTAAAATAAAATAAAACATAAGTTTATTTAAATAAAATCATACATCAATTCCAATTAAACATACTCTTTTATAATATGTTTTGTATTAATGAGAGCTCTTTGATAAGAAGAAGTATCAACTAAAATAACAAAATATAATCCAATATCAGAAATATTGCTAATCTTTTACATAAGTAAAATAACGTTATTCAAATCAGTGAGGAATTCCCATAATAAACAGATAATCTATGACAGACATACAAAAGAACAAATGAAAAGTTTTCATAATCATAATTATAGATGACACTTGCTAAACTAGCCGAAGATCAGAAGAATGCTGACAACAGAAGATGTCAAGCCACTCACTCAATAAGATGTAAATACCTGTCTTCAATCAGAATAATTTTTACTTTAATTTAAATTGAAATAAAGATCAGCCTCAAAAAGTACTCATGTTGTTTCTTAATTTTTGTTTTTACCTTTTTCGAAATTATCCTAACCATTATACAGCATTCTTTGTTAGAGAAATAAGACTATCATAAATATATGCTAAGAGGGAACCATAATAGAAATTCGAAACACAGCTTCATATGCTTATTATTTATACCAGTAAGTAATTACTAAAACACTCATATTCGGAACACAATATGTAAATGGTTAAGCTTTAACTACTAAGTATACAAAATAGTCAATTTAAGTAATCTATGTTTATTTAACTACAATTTAGCATCCTCCATCTAAAAATAGCAAAACTATTGAGATAAACCAAGAACTTGTAAAAAGTTGCTTTCAGGAAATAATGAATTCCCAAAAGCCTCTGATTGATAAATCCAAGCTAATAAGCCCTTATGATGTATTAAGCTAGTAGCAACTTTTGGAATGGTGGTTGCTTGCTCCAAAATCTATGTACAAAAAAGTTAGCTTTCTTGTCTTTTTATTTTTTATTTTTTACATACTTCCACAATAATTCGTCTACTGTTTTCGTCAGCATACGAAGAATTATAAAACGTGGCAATGACATCAAATATTCTTTGTCTAGAAAATATTTTATAGTCTTCATACGTTCTCAAAGACGACAGAAGTACGCGCAGTAACCAGAGCCTTTCTTTTTTGTGATTAGGAGAGGATGATATAAACAAGGTAGAGAACATGGGGATATACTATTGCAAAGAATTGAACGAGTCTAACTATCTGTTCTATTTTGAATTAAATAACTTACATTAAAGTCAAATGTTGAATTTTGTAATATCCATTTTGAGATATGAGGAAGCATATAATGACCAGGATGAAGTAAAATTGATATAGTATGTGCGATACAAACAGAGACACAGGGGGGGATTCTTGGTGGCGCATCCATTTTGGAACGTTCAGAAATTGAATGTTTAAAGGATTCCAAAACAAAGCTAATAGAAGGCTGTTCTTTAAATCTTGCGTGCTCTAGCAATACATAGTATTGATCAATTATTTGATAGGAGATTCGACGAACGTTATCGTCGGTAGAAGACATGCCTATCATGACAAGTCCCAATCCATTGCAATCAATGAACTTGCGACAATCAATAATACCCGATGATATCAAGTTGGCAAACAAAGGTAGAAAGAAGCATGGGTCGTAAGCTGGGAAAGAGGATTTGGAAGCCGGTTGTCCTGATTTGAGATCAGGGAAATGTGTAAATGTATACTTCATGATCGCAGGATCGATAAGACTTAGTGTGTCATTTGAAATTGTGTTTGTTTGTAATAGTGTTCCAGCTTGCATGTGTGTCTGACGTACCTTGTCAGATCCAGGTCCCCAAATGGTCATTTTGGACAGTAGCGATGCTTTACCATGTCTTTCACAGGACATCAATACTTCCAATATAAGCTTATCAGTATAAGAAGTTGTCGCGCTGTAACTTGTCAAAAGTGTATCTAATAAACCATGATGACTGGCCAATATACTAGGTTGTATTTTGTTTAAGGTGTGTATCAGTTCAATAAGTGCTATGCGTTGGTTATCATTTTCTGGTACTTGTCGGGAAACTAGCTTTGCCATGTTCGGTTCAGTCAGCTTTTGGTAATCAGCATGATCAAGGATTCTGCGAATATAAGTTTCCAATGGTTCACGTTTCTCCCATTTGCTGTAAACAAGATCCACAAGAATGTTCAAGAATTTTATAGCTGATGCATTAGAGAGATTATCCATAATTGTCATAAGGATAAAATCGCGTACCACTTCCGCATTGATAAAGGACCACTTGAGATGTATTTTGCTTATGAATTCTGATAATTTGCCAAAAAAGGTTTCGTCTAAAATGTCTTCAGATATTGTGTTGACATCAGTCACCGCACTTAATCTTTTAAGAATATATTCAATGACCTGCACATTAAACATTTGTCGTCTATCTAAATCATCATCAAGCATATCATTACTTATTTGCATCAAGTCTATCACGCTCGTTGTCAATCGAAGAGAGCCATCCAATCGTCCCAAGATAAGTGAAGAAAGGTCTACAGCAGATGAAATACAAGAGGATCGCAAAAGGTCCAGATTGATCTTACAGTGATTGCCGACCAAAATGTACTCCAAAATATGCTGGCAAAAAGTATTGAGTAGCTTGATTATCGCGGCCCGTTTGGAACTATTTTCAGTATTTTCGTTTGCAGTTGCCGATTCCAATAACAACAAAATGTCCGCACTAAGCTCGTTTTTTTCTTCGGTACTCCAGATATCTGCAATATTTTCAAATGCTTTATCAGGTATGTTGAATGTACCAGAGAAATTGCTGTAAATATGATGGATAAGCGCAATCAATAATTTTTTGAGGTTTTCATAACAAATTAGATTTCCGATCCTATTGCAGTGAGTGTAAAGTTGATTAAAGTCAACAAGAACAATGTAATCCAAAATGGTTTGAGCATATAATTCATCAGCAAATATATCAATAAAAGCAGTAGCAAGAGGAATGGTCTATTTTTTTTTTAGCGGTTCATTTTAGATGATTAGAGTGTTTGTATTACCTGATAATAACTATCTTTAGAAACAGAGTCAATATTCTGTAAATTAGCAATATCGAACAGAATTTCTGAGCGAATATCTTTGAGAACATCATGTTGCATGACAGAAAAGCCAAGTTTATCTTTTAAATGGGCGTCATTTATGTCTTCTATGCGAACCATGATTTTTCTCAAAACGCTGAAGAGGTATAATAGCATATTGAGATCGTTCTGAATCTTGGCGATATATATTTGCAAAAACACATCAGATATCGCATTTGACAATTGATATGGTGTAAGAGAGTCAATTGCACATTCTACTACGCGTACAGCAAAGTCATTTGAATGCTCTTTCAGTATGACGATGTCATGAAACAAATACACAAAAGGAATACATTGTAAGAATCGAGCTGTATATTTGCTTTTGAAAAGAAAAGTTAATGATATTATGAATGGTTGATCAAAGTTAAACTTACAACTCTGTGGAATCCAACGACTTCATATTCTGAACAGAAGTATAAGAAAATATGCTGCCAACCAAAGGATGTCTAATGCGAATGTATTCCACCAGCGGCTCAAAAGAGACCCAATCTAAACTATCATGGCAAAACCTAGCTGCATCCTCCAAGCAGGAGTTCAACTCATATACTGGTAGCTGTTCTAAAAGTTCAACAAACTCTTTTCTAGCACTAGAGACATCTTGCACATCTTTAGCTATTTTGAATGGAGGGTTAGTAAATGCAATAGCAGGCTTATTATATGACTTACTAAGTATATCACTAAAAGCCCCACGGACATTTGTATTAGAAAAAGGTTTCTTCGCAATCTTTTCAATACCCAAACAAATTCTAGCATTACGAACCATGTTGGCTTGAGTCCATTGAGTTATCTTGCTGGGCTCTTTTTCTTCCTCCACAGCCTCTTGTTGCAGTGTAGAGTATAGGTCTTGTATGTAATAAGGTACATTTTGCTTACTGAGAAGAACTGGGGCTAGAGAGGTAAAGTAGAGAAGAGCAGGCTGTTTATCGCCCTTTATAAAATCAAGATTCTCGCGCAACGTCAATAATAGAGGACTGAAGGGATGTTTGTACTCAGAATGGTTGTTTAAAGTATGATTCTTGTTCACTTTATCAACAAGCGAGACCAATTGATCAGTGTACTTGTATTGTGCTCGATTGAATCGATGAATACAATTATCAAGGTAGGAAAGGATGGCTTGCTGTGTCTCTGACATGGATGTATCGTTGTTATAGTTTTGTGGCAAGGCATTTAGCCAGAGTTGAACCTCTTCTGGATCATGGGAAAACATAAATGAATCAGATAAGGTCTGGTTGAGCAATCGACCTGTCAAGTTACGGATGTACCTGTAAGGAGTTTGAAGGTACAATGTAAGCAAGACGGTGATATGTGTTGAGGAAGATCCTGAAGATCGGCTGGTCCAATTAAAATTTGGCATGTTAAGAAATAGATGCAACAATTGGATTAAGGCACCAGGTTTAACCGACAAAATATCTGCTGGTATGAAATGACTAGGATCAATGTTGGTCTCCATCAATGTTTCTGGTACAAGTTCTTGATAATAGCGAATCAATTTAAACGAGGTTTGTTGAAGAAGCTGTCTTTGCATATTTAATTCTTCTTCATCTACATCTCCAGTCTCTTTTTGATTAGTTGTCTGTTTGAACAGATTGACGATTGTTTGAATCTCTGGTGTACGTCTTCTTATGCCTTCACGAACATTTTGTAAACATTGAAACCAATTTTCAGAGTTCTTGAGCCGAGAGCTGTCCTTGTTTTCCAATGATTCCAAATCCCTAATAACTCGTTCAAATGATAGTACTACTTTGCTGTATTTTTGAAAAGATGCAGAAAGAACAACCATGGTAGCATATCGAACAAGTGGACTGGTATGTTGAAGTCCTTTACTAGAGAATGAGCGGTTGAATGCATTAGGTAAAATGTTGTCTAAAACTGTATCCGCACTAGGAGGCTCAGCTGAATAAAGTCCTGTTGAACCGTAAGATAAGGATGGTACAGGTAATGAAACAATCTTTTGCAAAACAGTAATACTGGCTAGCCATTTACTAGAGACTCGTGCTTCAAAAGTGAATGAAGAATTCTTCCAGAACCTATATATAACTATTATTCGCTTTTCTTTTTCCAAAAAAAAAAAGATTGTAACCTACTCTTGCACAAGTTCGGGACATGAACCCAAAATTTTTAGTAATAGCTCTTGTTGACGCATATCATCTGCAGGTTTGAGAGTAGTAATGAATTTTGCTAATACACGATTTGCAATCCGTGCCGATTTCTCTTCTTCCATTAATGAAGATTGAGCAGGATACCAACCATTATCACGGATGCATAAACCGACGTCTGGTACACTGCATGTCGAAATGAGGAAATGATGTACTATATCTGCAGGAATGGCGGTTTCTTCAGCTGAAATCTGCTCTGGTTCGAAGCGGTTGTAAAGTTTTGCAATTTTTTCCAAAATATAAGAAGAGAAAAAGAAATTTTTTATATTTCGTGGTACAGCTGTATCCAAGATCAAGTTTTCATAGGTGACATTAAGGATAAGTTCAACCAACTATAATTAAATGCTAGTTTGTAAGTGAGGCAAACAAAAAAGAACATTTAAACAAAGATACATACTGGATAGGCATCTTCATACATGTGCGTATATAATGCACTAACAAGTCCTTTCACGCTAAGTGCTTGCTTCTTAATCTCGGCGTCACCGTGCTGAAAGAAAGTCAATACGAACTGAATATAGTTTGTTCTTAAATCTATAGATGTCATCCTTAGTTCAAAGCTGTCCATTTTTGCTTCTGCATATATGTATTGCATCCTTACCGTAACGATATTGTTGTGGTTTATTATTGTTGTTCTTTTTGTTTTGCCTGTATCTTGAAGCCCGTAAAAATCCCTACACAACCTTTAAGTTTCTCTCTTCCCTCCCTTCCCCCTTTTTTTTCTTAGTACCTCTGTTTGAAAGTTGAAAGTTGAAAACAATTCTCTAGTCATTGCTTGGTTAAAAGACGACATTGCCGTCAAGAGTCGAAATGTAGATTGACAGTGGGGAATTCTTAAGGAGGATATACCTCGATAAATATATTTCATTTGTCTTTGTAATATAGTTTCAATGATCTGTGTACCAAAGGAGCGAATAATTGGTGTTTTAGACAGTTTAATGAATAATCCAACAATGTCGGGTAACATGCATTCTAGATCTTGAATGTTGGACTATTTTTTCATAAAAAAAAGGTTAAAGAAAAAAAAAACAAGTTTATGTAGTAAGTAATTTTACTGAAGCCTGATAATCCCATAAATTGCTGATTTCATGACAATCAGTGCAAGATTGAGCATATTCAACAAGGGGACGAGTTTGCTTTTCAGTTGGATCTACTCGATCTTTTGTAGCAACGTTTAATTGCAATCGAAGCTTTGAAAGACCCTTTATAAGAGAAGAAAGGTCTTTGACCTTTAAAGCTTCCGATATCTCTTTTGGTGTCTTGTAGTATTCCTCAGGCTGTACGGTATTCATAACAAAAGAAGAGAAAAAAAAAATAAAGAACAATAATTCTGACAGATTAGTGTGGCTTAAATTTTTGAAGGTGGTGAATGACTGTCTGTTCTTTCTGCATGAATTTATTTTCTTGTGTACCTGAAGGTAGTATGATGGTTCCTGCCCCATCATTTCTCTATTTATATATATATGAGCTTTTGTGGAAAAACTGTTTCTTTAGCCACTCCTTGTGAATATTTAATAAGGTAAATGAATATGAATTGTCGGAAGGTAATATTATGTCCTTCATTGTAACACCTAGTTCACTTCGATATCTTGGCTCTCCCCTGACTCAGTCTTTTCATCAACGTCGTTATCTAAAACAACAGTTGTTACAGACAGTGAAATCTCAATGTACTATCTACTCTCAACGTAGATTTTCTATCAAAGGACACGTTACCATAGTGAATGCATTAATACTTTCTAAATTGTGGTATGTTCTGCGGATGGTTCATTTGCCGACTACCTTCTTTCGACGGCTCAATTCAGTTTGTCTGGCATAACTGCAAGCCTAAGATCAAATACATGCAGTTGTGTTTAGATCCAAAGTTAGGTGGGTTAGGTCCTTTGGATCCACAAATTCAACGACACAACCTACAGATACGCTGGCTTCGTCAAGTCCTGGAAGACAACCACCCTCAGTCTTGTAGTCAACCTACATTGCTAGATCAATATACGTCGTTTACATTCAGGAAATACTGGAACAAGACTGGCTCTCTTTTTCCCTCTTTTACGCTTACGTCCTGCTGCTCACGCCAATAGCTTTATGCAAAACATATATGAGGCAGTTGATTCTTTCGGATATGCAGGTACACAACAGACAAAGTGTACTCCTGCCACACTTCTCCGCTTGCTCCTGTCTGCTATATTCGCTATGATTCCTACTGATTATTGGATTACTCGATCACGACACAAAAACTCAAGGTGTCTCAATTTTTTACGTATGATCACCACTTTGAATGTATATGGCCTTTGTTGTCATCTGACCAGCCTTTCTCCCCTCGTCTGGTTCCCAAGTTAAGCTGAGATATTCATAATCGTACCATCAAGCTAAATCAGCCTATCTGACCTCATATATGGAATCAAAATAAACCATTGGGTGAAGTAGATGATTCAGCGTTCATTGATGCCTTCTGCTCGCAGCCCCAATGGATCAACTACAAACTTCCAAGTGGTCATTTTTTTTTTGGAAAATGCCTGTTTCGCCTGAAAGCCGGGCTTTATGGTATCGTCTATTCCACCATAAACTCTATAGCCAATCACTTCTTTCAAGATTTGACAACAATTTGACCACTTCACAATGTAAATTTTGTTCTGCTAATACTGAAGACTTACAACACCTCTTCGTCCGCTGTCCTAAGAAATGGAGAGTATGGCTAGATGCTTTCAACTTCTTTAGTCCACACCTCACTTTCACTCAAGACGATGTATGCTCAATTCTCTGGTCTTTTCAGCAGTTTACTTTTGTTGACAACATTGGTCTCTGGACTCTCAGCTGCTGTGTGCTTTCCGTTATCTGGCGTGCCCATTGGAGATTTACTATTGACGGCTTTCCTTTTAGTGATGAACAGCTGGTCACTCGTGCTATATCGCAGTTGGCCACCCTCAAAAGAGACGGACTGGACCTTGACTAGCATGTTCAATCGCCTACACTCTGTTCCGTTTGGTTCATACCGCTCTCAGACGTGTGATTCCTATTATAATTTATAAATAAAAATAAACTATAAATACTTACACCACAAAAAAAATAATAACATTGTTAAATTCTTTATTTTTTTCGCACCTAAATATTTTTTCAACATTCAAAAAGATGCAATACAGAGCATTTTAATTTTTTTCATTTATTCAAAGTTATGCAAAACGTTGATTTTTTGATATTGGAAATGATTGACAATGTTGAAAATCACCAATTATTTGCAGTGACGAGTACGGTTTATTTTTTTCCTTCAGTTATTGAATCTTTATGAGTCTATCTACGAAATTAAAGCCTGGAAAAGATCTAGTGGCCAAAGAAATCCTAAGAGATCCTAAAGTCATAAATGTTGTCACTGAATCTCTGGTAAAAACAACAGACAATTATTTTATTGGAAATTGCGAATAGAAAGACGGCACACGCTCCGACATGGTTCTTGAGTCAAAGAACGCTCTCTTAGATCTCCCTCCTCTAATTGTGGAGATTCAGCATACAATCAACAAAGCATTCATGAAAAGAGCTGTCAACTATTGCTTACAAGCGTTTACAAGATACCATAATGATCCTATAACATTGATTATTTGTATAGAGAAGCTTAATCAAGATACAAATAAACATGTGAAACTAAGCAAGCTCCCTGGTGTCTTATACTTTTCACAATCATGGGCCGAACACTGCTACATTATTTCTGAAGAAAGTATCAAAGATAATCTGTCGATCCCCCTGAACCCATTAGTTGCACTTGGTTCTTTTTTTACAAACCGTAGTCTCTCATTAACAAATCATCCATTCAAAATGATCCAACCATTCGATATTTATACACCTCAGCAATATTCCAACATCAAATTAGCATTATTAACAAAGATATATCACTTTCATTTATGGATTTTCAACTTATGGAATATGATAGATTATTGACACTCGCATATTCACTTAATCAACCACGGTTAGGAGAAGCCGTAAACGATGCAAAGTCAAGAACTTTGACGATGAAAAGGAAATATGAAGAACTATTTACTGCAGAATCTTCATTAAATGAAAAAAATACGAATGTCCCACCACCAGCAACATCCACAGTTGACAGAAACAATAACATGTATGAAGAAGCCATGGAATTTGTCGCTGAATTTAAACAAAGGAAAGTGGAGGAAGGGAAAAGAATGGATTGGGTCGCTTGTCTGAAAGAAGGGAAGGATTTAAATATATTAAATTATAAAAATTCTGATAAATAAACAACTTTGATATTATATTAGTGGTATTTTTGAATACCTATTTTTATCAAATTATCTTTCTATTATTGAATAAAAAAAAAATTGGAATTTATCAGCAGCGCGCAAGTCACGCTAATGCAGAGAACAATAATGTTTCCAAAAAAAAGTGGGGTTCCTAAAGTTTGCTTTTTCTCATGGAGAATTCAAAGGCCTTTCTTGATCGTGATGTTGTAGCCATCTGCGAATATATAACAGATTATTGTCAAAAACATATCTGCTCCTCACCTTCTTTGAATATACAGAACATCCGATCGTTTTATACATTCCTTCCCGAGTTACTTGTTTGTCTATTTGGTTCACCTAATGCAAAGTACGTATTCACTCGTATTCTTTCTTTTCACCTAAGCTTATGCCAATCATAGAGGGTTTTTACAGACCAACTTGCAAAGTCACCAAGATTTGGCCTTGAAGAAATTACTCAAGATTCACAACCCATTTTTTCAATCCTTGATGAAGCTTAGTCAGTATCCAGATTTTTCATACGATCTTTCTACTGAAAGTCTGCCTGTAATTGTCCCAAAAAATATGATTGCTTTGAAAAAATAGACAATTCAACCATTAGTTATAGGCCGACGTTCGAAAAGTGCTGTCAACAGGAGCAGCTCACTTATTGCCAAAGGTCTACAGCAACTGTACAGTTGCCACATCGTCTTCCACCACAAATTCAATCGATATTCGTACTGCAGCTACTATTCAGTCTAACTTATTACCCAACTGCCTAACTTCTGAAATGAAGATTCAGTTCAACATGTTGCAGTTTTATCTTTATTATTTTGCAAACATACCCACTTGGGCATCTGCACAACAACAAGCCATTACAAATACAACATCCATCTCCAATCTAAATAAACAAAATGGAAATCAACAAATGTTAAGCACAAAGTCATTTTATCCTTCATCCACAGCTCTTGGATCTCATGCCACCAAAACTATTACTAGTACCTTACAGAATCTGACTTGTAGCATCTACACTGAGGTATTAGACGAATATTTGACCTTTTTGATCCCCATCTCTGGCCACGCATTTTCAGCACACGTTGATCGATTCTTTTTAGATGCGTTGACTGAGCTTTGGATTCGTACACCATGGATTTCAAACAATGGCAGACTCAACTCAACTTATATGTTTTACATATCTCATTTTGTCCATTATATCGTGAAGAGTGATTTAAGAAGCTTTGTAAATGAGTCATCGACTTATGAAGCTGTTCGAGATGAACTGTACATGCTGATATCAAGATTAGCTTTAAATTGGGAAAGAGCAGATGACTATATTCAAGCAAGTGTTTACTATTAAATAATTTTATGTGTATACTGACTGATGACGTTTAGGTGATAGAGCTTTGGTGTTTATGGGCTGGTGCTTGGAGACGTGGTGCGCCTGTTCGAAGCACAGAATATGAAATTTATGAGCCCATTGAACGAGGATGGGCCCTTTTTATTCTAGATAACATACCTTATTATTTTTCCATGGTCAATATCTTTCTTGAAAAGATTGCAATGTTTTCCTACACTGAAACGGCCATTACTGGTCAGTTGCGTATCTTGTATCGACTGATAAACACCCTCAAGGCTCAAGGACTCATTTCATTTCTGGCTGCCATCGAAAAAGCACTGGATTTATCCTCGATTGATACAACCTATGCCAAAGAACTCGCAACCTTGACGGGCATAAGTGAACTGCGAGTGAAGGAAAAGATCTCACAGGCAAACACACGATTGGCACAACTGGAAGGTCAGCGACCCCCGTGGAAATCCAAGGGCCTTTATGGTCAAGATCATACCAAGCGTTCACCTGTCCTTATTCAATCTCTAGCGAAATTGCGCGAGGTGATCAGTAAACATGAATCGGGTACCTGGGCACTTTCAAAAAAGCCCTCTCGTCATCTCCAGGGTCTTCAAGAAGCCTATCAAACTTTTTCTGATCTATTTCATTTGCAATACCACAATCACATCCAAACGAGCCAGACACCGTCTTTATCCACTCCCTCTACAGGGCTGGCAAAAATCACTTATGCAGGATTACAGAATGGTGGGTTTTTGACATCAGAGGAGCTGCAAAAGATCAGAGATGGTAAGATGGTATGTGCGCCGAATTCGATTCCTGCAGTCGGAAGGCGTGTACAGACTGTGATTCGTTCCTATGAACATCCCACGCTTGTACACTGGTCTTTCCATTTAGACAAACGATTGAATGAAATAGTAAAATGACTCGTAGACAGTAACGTTCTTTTTTTCTAATTATCTTTCAAATAGTATGATGCTTGGTTACCTGTAGAATATAGACCTCAGTGGTGTCCACCCAAAATCATAACGAGACCATTTGCAAATACTGTGAATTTTATTTATACATGTGTATTTCTTTTCTTGTTATTTTATATTTTTTTCAAACTATTTTTGTAATATATACATGCTTTATAAACCAACGAAATATGTTTTTCCTTCAATGTTGTAAAGAATACACCTAAACTTCTTGTCCTTTACTGTCACAGTCTATTTATACTCTACTTTCTCTTTATCCGTCAATCACGAAAAACAAATTGAAATCACAGACCTCTTGATGATTTAGACAGAAGCAAAGTATTGTTGTTATTGCAAAAGTGTACGTTGTTGTGCAATGCTGTATTTTTTTAATCTGATTATATCTGATTGATCTGGAATACGATCTAATAATGTTTGATCAATAGTCTGATCGCTATTTAATAATGATGTGATCCATTCAACATTCTTTTGCTTACTTTTCATATTGCTGACATTTTACATGGTTCTTTTCAAATGTCTCATACACTCAATTTTCCAAATGATATGCCAATGGTACCTGTAATAAATCAAAATAACCTCAAGTGACCTTTTTAATCTCACCCAAATCTGGGCAAACTTTGATGTGTTTCACGCATTGACAACACTTGGGTATTTTGACAAGACTCACTTGTGTTGAGGTTACATCTGGACGTATGGCGTGTATTGTCCTTTTTCAAAAAGTGCTAATGTTGCTTAAATAAGCTTGACTGTTGTTTTGCGTCAACACAAATAAGCTAGCGAGTAAGATCAAAACTCTGACCAGTTCAGTAAACTGTCGATCGCGATCCCCATTTTTTTTTCTATTGATTATCTGAAAGTCGTACATGAATACAGTTCTAAAGTAATTAGATCATACGAAAGATGACGACGGTATAGTGACTGAATTCAATATACAAGCAGTGTTGTGTACACGATCGCCTAAAGTAGGATATAAGGTACTTGTCAAATGGATATCATTGGCCCAGTTGATCTCTTGTTTAAACGCGAGTTCAGAACAAATACGCATGTTGTCATTAGAGGGGAATTTAATTTGATCCAATTCGAATAAAGACTCAACACTCACTATCCAGTCTAATCGTACAATATTTATTGGTGCCTGAAATACTTGTAGGTCTTCATTTGTACTAGTTGAGGTTAATATCAATTCTTTTTCTTAAAAAAAAAAAAAAAAAAAAAAAAAAAAAGGGATCTCTTTTTCAAACGTCAACCTTTTTTGTTGAATAGAGGATGCGTTGGGAAGACAGGACTGGTTATGGGTGCCAAGAGAAAGTCATGAGAACTTTCTTCTATTTCATGAACTGTATTCACATAATCAACAGGACATGTTCATGACATATTTCAGGAAAGAGTATTTTTTTTATTTCTTGAGAGAAGGCAAGTCTTTTGGAACCTCTGGAAATTGTAAAACTTTCATTTTTTCATTGGCCTCCTTTTTTTTAAGCTTTTTTGAATATTCCCGTTGACGTAAATAAAGTAATCCTTTTGTAGAATAAATCGAACTGGTTGTTGCTGTTGTACTGGACTACTTTCTTTTACCATTCCTTCTTCTTTCTTTTCTTCTTCTTCTTCTTTTCCTTTTCCTTCTTCTTCTTTCTTTTCTTCTTTCTTTTCTTCTTTCTTTTCTGTTTTTTCTTCTTCAGTTGTACCTTTCGATCGCCACGATTTCCAGGCTGATCCTATCGTTGACACTAAATCACTTACACTATCACTTTCAGGCTGTCCCTTGTGTTCTTTTTTAACCACTTTGGGTTCCTTGACTCCTCCCAACTTTGTACAAAAGTTAAAATCTCCCAAGTGAATTTTACAGATTGAAAACCAATCCTTGTTGCTATTGTCGGCTGAGGTCAATACGACGTTGGTAAACTTGCTGCATACAAAACAAGGTCTTTCATTGGTTATCAATCGAGCAACATACAAGTTTTGAAAACTGGTCATAAAAAAGAAAGAAAAGAGCTGAAAAAAAGTCGTGTGATACAAGCGCTGACTTGTCCAGATTTAGAAAAGAGCTCAACAGGTCCCTTTATTCTTGTGTGTAATGTTGATACTATTCTAAAGAAGGCTTTATTCTCTTTTTCTCACGTTTCGCTGTTCAACCATAATTTTTTTTTTTAGTTATCAAATAGAACTTGCCAGGTTTTCTGACATGGAAATGTTTTGCTTTTGAAAATCATAAGGTATTCACTCTCAATACAACTTTTTAGGAGTAAGCAAAATCAGATAATTCCATCCTAATTTGACCCCTACGCTCTGGTTATTATTCGAAACATCGATCAAAATACTCGCTGATAAATGTAAAAGCAATGGTAACAGAATAGAGATCACAGCACACTATACAGCCAAATTGAACTGCGTCTTTATAACTTTTTTATAAATCCTTACTAGACTTTACAATCGGCTTATGCCTATACGAGGATGACAGGATTGCGTCTATAGTTTTTAACAATGAATAAAAATATGTCTTGCACAATCCTCTAAAGGCTGGTTATTTTGGTTTTCACACTTGACTCAAAACTGAAATCAACAAGGTAGTAGAAATGAATGAATCAATCCAAAGTGTTACATTTTTTACATGCTATTTTAAAGCAACTAGAAACAACTCGATCGTTTGTAATCCAATAATAAGTAAAAATAGCAAATAGCCTGTTGTTTTCTTCCCTTCTTCACGACTTCAAATCGATAGCACCAGCCAATACTTTTAATCTATCAACTTCAATTTTTATTCACAAACGTTCCACTTTAACAATAAATACAATCAAATAATTTAACACAGTCTATCTTTTTTAATTGAACACAGTCAACATCCAAAAGGGAGGTAACCCTGATCTTCCCCTTTTCATTTCGGATCGTATGAACTTGAGCATACCCTGTACACGTCCTTGATCTTTTTGTTCTTTATCCCACTGAGAACCAAAAGCACCAACATGTCTTTCCAGCCATGCCCAGTCTTCATCTGTTCCAGACACCGGCTGGGCTTGTCGAAAGACAGCGAGTGCTGTGTGAGCCAATGGCCTCAACCTGGACTTGACAAACTGAGCCTCTGAAGACGAAAGGGAGGGCAAGAGATCGAGGTGTGATTGAAGATGGTCAACGACGGCGTGTGATATCCGGTTACCGTTGGCGGCCGTATAGTGCCAGATTTCTTTTGCAGCGCGTGAATGTTGAATGCCACGAGCGAGCGAGGTCCAATACTGCAAACTGAGCGTGGTATAGTGAAACTGCACTCGCCAGTCCTCCTTATCGTCGATGTAGGTCATCTTGAATCCTTTGCCGATGCGCATTCGACATCGATTGGCTACGCGCAAGAAGAGTCGCACGTCGTCAGTAAAGGCGGCCATGGAAGTCACTTGTAAATCATACAGCACACCACGGTAATCACTCATCTGTGCCAGATGAATCCCCGTGGGCGAGGTGATGAGATATTCAAGAAATTCAGCCATCGTAGCCTGTAGATCAACGTATTCTCTGTGTGTCAGCCATTCTCGACGTCGGAGGAGCCTAATGCAGTCCAGAAGCGAAGATAGATCGGTTCGAGTCAGATCAGAGGTGTTCAAGGTCCGATGTCGGCTGTACTTGCGAGAGACTTGGCGATTAGGAAACGCATAGCCCTGATCCGATAAAAAGTCCAAGAGGTCACCGCGCATAGGCTCGTACTCATTCAAGAAATGCATTCGGATCAAATTTGCTGCCCCTTGTCCATACTTTTCATTACCCAAAAAATAGTTGGCTAGCGTCAGGATGGTTACATTTTGGGATAGACCAGCGAGGATGTCTCTGTCAGGATCTATCTTGACGTAGTCTTGCGTTGTAGATGGTCTCATCTGGTTTTCTTCCAAGACCTTCTCGGCCACTCGTTCCAATCGTGTCACGGTCGCGGTTATCTCTGGGTTTTTGGACCAGTACTCGAAGCGGATCTCATTCATCTCCTCATCACTGTACAAGAACAGTCGCTCATGTCCAAATCTGCGTCGAGCAATCTTTTCATCTAGACTGTCTAGGGTGGATTGAATTGCCTTGAGTCGATTGAAGGCACGTATTGAGGATGCTTCCTTTTTGTTTTCTTCTTGTTGAGGGTTACCAGAGAACAACCGAAAGACCCACCCAATATTTTTAAAATTACCCTTCTCATCACTATAGGGTCGTCCTACTGGCTCCCAGGGCACTGTAGGTCGATTCAATTGGCGACTTTCTAATGCGCCCAAGCGCCACAATAACTCCAGCTATGAAAAGGGCAATCAGCCACTTTTCTAGTTTACCTCGCTTTTCTTTTCTTTTTACCTTACTTCTACGACCATAACGCATATTCAAGTTGTATTCTTCTTTGGCATCATATCGGAATATAATCTGAGGTTCTTCTGGCGCCTTGGGTCTTTGATCCAAGTTATTCAACAAAATCGAGTTATTCAGCAATCGTGTCATAGGCACAATAAAATATTTGGTATCTTTTCCATGCTTCTCCAATTGCTCTGTGATTTCCTTAAATCCATTATAGCTCAAGTAACAGTTTCCATCAAAAGGCAAAATCCACTGAGCATTCTCAATGCTCTTTCCGTGCTGAATTGCTGTATTACGCCCACCATTCTAGATACAAAGTAGACATGTTTACTTTTTCTCTCTCTCGCCCCACGATGTCCCCCTAAAGATACTTACGTTATTCATAGCATAAAGGTTCTTTGTATGATACATAAAGTCCAATATCCTCAGTTTGGCTACTTTGGAATACCGTCGATAATCATCCGAGTGCAAGAAATCGGTGTCTGGAAAAGATTCGAGTTGAAAGTCCAGCTGTTCATATTCCTTTTCGTCAAAGGGTACACGAATATATTCCATTTGATATTGATCGAGCAGTCGGACGATCGCTGCTTCGTTGGCAGGGTCACTGATTCGGTTAAGTAAAAAGATCTTGCGAGTGTTGGGGAATGGAGGCTCATGATCCAAAATGAATTGAAGATTAGACAGTGTTTGACCTTCCTTATGTCGAGGTGGTAGATCGTTGCCAATGATGCGGTATAAGATGAGCTGATCTCTTTTGACAGAGTTCTCACGAAAAAGGAAATAAAAGAAGAAAAGGAGAACGATGAAGGTGAGAGATAATTTGAACCAGTTTAGTTTTTTGTGTCTTTTCTTTTTGATTTCTGCATATTTTCTGTATTCTGCCAAAGGTCGAGTATTTAAAAAGGACCCAAGCATATTCAACAAAAAAAAAAAAAGGTATAAAAAAAGAAAAAGAAAAAAAGATTCAGTTCTATTTTTAAAAAAGGTAATTTGCTATTCTTGGCTCATACTTCATATTCAAATAGGCTCCGTTTCTTTTTCAAGCCAAGATAAAGTTTTAGAGTCTAAATCGCTCTTTTCCAACAGATCTCTGCAGTTTAAATGATATCGATTTACCCAATCTCTTTGCTCTTTATCCAATAGTTGACTGTCTATTAATTTGATACCAAGTGGAACCCAAGTTAGATGTTTAAAGCAAAGATATTGGTCATAAACTGACTTGCAAACGCGTAGCACGTTTTCAATACGAATCCCAAATTGAAGATCTTTGTAATACCCAGGCTCTATTTTTATATACAGTTTAATTTAATAAAGCAATGCGTTTCACTTTTTCTTTACCATTGGTAACCACCATGCCGGCCTGAAGTGGTACTTTACTATATCCTATTCTACCTCCTATTCCGTGAGGTCCCTCATGTACATTTAAATAAGCACCTACTCCATGCCCAACGCCATGTTTAAAATCCATACCATGTTTCCATAAGGGCAGTCGAGCTACTGAGTCTAATTGATAGCCTAATTTTTCCTTTTTTGTTTATAAACAAATTTATTTTTTATGAATTTTGATCTTCACCTGTGGTGCCTTGTGGGAACACGGCTTGATCAATCGAAATGTGGGCTTGTAATACACGTGTGAAGGCTTGCTTTTGAACAGAACTAGGCTCACCTTGAAATAGCCAAGTTCGTGTGATATCCGTTGTACCATTCAGATAATGGGCTCCGGAATCACATAAATAGATCTGGTGAGGATCAATCACATCCGAGGCTTGGGCATAGTGAACAATGGCACCGTTAGGACCTGAGGCAGCGATAGTATCAAAAGAAGGTCCAACATAGAGTGGATCCAGTTGCCGCATGCTCTCCAGCTGTTCTACTGCCTCATACTCCCATACTTTTTCACCCATACAAAGCCGATCTGAAAGCCAGGCGAAATGTTTACAAAGCGCAACTGCATCTCGTTTGTGACAATCGATCATGCCATTCATTTCAGCTTCGTTTTTCACTGCTTTGGACAATTGAATAGGCGAAGTTTCCCAGTGTATTTCGTTCTATGAATCGATTTTTGCATCAGCTTTTCTATCAGAAAAAAAAAATCCAAGAGACTTACAGAGCCCAAGGCTTTAATGATTGACATGTTGGTTCCTTCTGGATCAACAGAAAAGACTGAAGATGAGTAAGTCGAAAGATCGTGGGTGATGGCATCATAAGGCTTAAGGGTAATGCTGTTTTCTTTCAAGTGGGCCTTGACTGCGTCCGAAAGAGTCTCTGGTGATTGAAGATAGAGCAAAGTTCCTGTAGGAGTAACTACGCAGTAAGAGAAAAAGACAGGACAGCAGTGAATGTCGGACCCTCTCAAGTTGAGCAACCAAGCAATCTCGTCCAATCGACTGATTACCATATTTTTCCCTTTGAGCGATTGACACAGAGCTTTTAATTTGCTCTCGACTGATTGACCCGCATACCGAAGTGGATGTGTCTTGATCGGTTCCCTTGGTCTGCTTGGTCTTTTAGGGCGGATGCGATCCACTAGATTATCGGTATAGATTAGCTTAGATCCTCGACTGGACAACTCTTTTTCAAGTTCTTTTGCCTCTCCTGCATTAATTACGGTAGGATCAATACCGATGGTGGAACCAGAAGGGACTTGTTTGATGTATTCTTGCCAAGTCGGCACCCCTGGTAAGCCTTGCTTCATCAATTTCCAGTGTGAATTGTCTAATTCGTTTGATGCTTGGATAAAATATCGACCGTCTGTAAACAAGAGAGCCTCCTTTTTTGTAACAATCGCACATCCTTATTTAATGTATATATTGTAAGGTTGTATTTGTTTATCATCATTGCTATTTACCAGCTGATCCTGTAAATCCGCTTAACCATGCTCTTCTATTATCGCATTCTGCTGTATACTCGCTCTAACAGAGAAGGTTATGGCTTCATACATCATAATAACTCTCTCTTTTTACTTGGTGTGCGTCTTCACTAGGTATTAGGCTGTACAGAAAGAATTTAATACAAACAAGAAAAAATAGTCTTATTGTCTCTTTGAACATTACACTGCATCGAGGTGGTTCATAGCTGCTCTCAAAGCAGACAATTTTGAAGAGGCATGAGCAGTACTTGAATAAAATCTTTTTATAAGCTTTGACATTTTAAACAAGGACAAAAAAATTAAACTATTATTTTGCCACTTAAATTAAGAACAGTGGAAAGTAGCACAAAAGATAAGCTTGCCTATGTGGAACTGTAGGTTTTCTTTCTCTTTGCTAAGCGCGTCTTGCTAGTGGGTTTTTTTTTAATAAACAATTTGGCCCACTGCATGGTTCTTGGGCAATGCACTATGTAAACATTTGACGTGATGTGACTATCTAAATTGAACCAATGAATTTAATGTTTGTCTTTCAATTTTTATTCCCTTTTCTTCCATTGAACCATCATGCCTTTTAATAATCGTCGAACTGTTACCAACACACGTACTGTAAACTATAACCCTGGTGGGTTAAATGAAAGGTTTGAATAAAACAAAGGTTGCTTTTTGTTTTCTTTCTAAACGAAACATGATTTTTGGTGGGAAATAGATTTGCAACTTTGGCAAAAAGTAAGAAACCAAACACGGTTGTGTCTCAACGACAACAACCACAACAGCAATCACAGGCTAAGAGCGTGTTCAGCCGTATCAAAGCGGCTCAACCCGTGAATAAACCCAAAAATATTCAACAACAGATTGGCAAGGCACTTAATATGAACAACAGAAAGCTCAAGATAAACAGTCGAGTGACAAAGCCCAATACTAACAAAAAGGTTACAAAGCAACCGCAAAAACAACAAAAGCAAAAAGCAAAAAAGGATGTCAAGAAGAGCGATAACAAAAAGAAGAAACCATTGTCAGCAGAAGATCTCGATAAATCATTGGATGCTTACATGATGAAAGATCCAAAGACGGCACAGGCTAAACTTGATGAAGAATTAACTTCTTACATGAACGAAGCTGCACTCGAAGAAGAAGCATTGTAAAAAAAAAATTATATAAAAAACTTCTAATTTCTTTTTTTTTATGGAAATAAATTCCCCATCTCAAACACCACATGTTGATGGTTTATAAATTAGCCCATAATTGTGCTATTTTGCTCTGACAAACCATAATCTCGGCTATTAGTGCTAACAAACGATTAAATAAAAATGAAACAGTATAAAAGTTTTGGTTTATTTTGAAGAATATTTTTTTCAGATAAAGATACGTGAAAATATACTTTATGACTTACAAAGTATCTACTCAGAAATGTATCCCTGGCCTAAAACGCGTATTTTTTTTATGGTATATTTTGACTGATTCAATAAACATCTTTCAAGAAACCTTGCTAGGTATTATTGTTGCAAGTGCATCTGTGCTACAAAGAAAGAAAAACAGTACAATTCAAAGTGATGTGTACTCATTTTTTTTTGCGTAAAATGTGTTTATTTTATACGTGCAAGTGACCGCACTCATAAGAAATAATGATAATAATAAAAATAAAAACAATAAAAATAAACATATGTAGATACTAAGTTGAGAGCATATTCTCGCGATAAATGCGACGAAGTATCAATCTTGTGCGAGCGACAACCTCACCGTGGTAAAAACGTTGATCATGGAAAACGACTTTCCAATGAACCCGCCAAATGCTTAGGATCATGCAGGCTACTACCGTCATACGGTCAACATTCGATTGATGCGCCGTAGCGATTGATGCTGTAGTGGGAGGATTCATGACATCCTGAAGCTGAATGGGCTGGCTGGGGAACGTGAAGCATGACATGAGTTGCCAAGCGGATGTGTACTCATTTGTACAGCCGGTACGATGGATATTGTCGCCAATTAGAAAATATTTGTCGGCAGTCGAGAAATAATTCTTGCAAAAGAAATTTCAATTTGTTGTTTTTATTTTTGTTGATTGTCGTTTTAGGAAAAGCGCATTGTCGCATCAGATTAGCTTAAATTGTCGTAGTGTTTTCCTTTTCCTGAGCTCTTCTTTTTGTTTAATACATTTTTTTGTTTTTGGTTTGAGTCATGGAGAGACCTTTTTATTACGAGGATGGGCGCGATAACCTGTACGACGAGAAGGGTAAAAATCGCTGGATAGGTGTACTAGTTATTGCACTTATCCATTCATTTTATTCGGGTTTTTTGTAATGAATATGACTAAAAGTTTTTGAGTGGATGTTGAACCAGCCATCATTTCTTCTAATCCAACCAAATTCGTCTGCATCTTCTTCTTCTTCAAATCTATCGCTCTCCGCTGCTGATCTAGCGTCTTCCTCAGGTTCAGTATAATATGCTTCTCTTCCAAACAAATTGAAAGGCAGTTGTGACTTGGCTTGTTGCTGACGGGGTGGGGAGTACCAAGTCGGCCTCATCCATTCTGATCTTTGATGGCCTTCAATTAATGGTCTTGCTCTATTAAACGTAAAACCCATGGAGCTCCTTCTGTTTTCCAGTTGTTCAATGGCAGACTTTATGTCAATAGCACATTTTTCTAATTTTGACTACAAAAATAAAAAAAATAAAGGGTAAGACAGCTTGTCATTCTTTTTATTAATTTTTTTTATATATTGCTTACCACAAATAATAGCATAGAGCTGAAAGTGCCCAGAAAATCGCTCATTGTTGCGATACTTGTAGGGAGCTTCAGCTTTTCCTGTGGTACAGCCACATATAAACCATTAAAAGCTAAGTGAACAGATGCTATTTCACCTTGGAGACCGCAAATTTGCACAAACCACGCAGACAACGACTTCGCAATACTATCTTCCATCACGATATTTAGAAGGCCATCTAATACATCTTTTGATTCTCTAATAACTTTTCCAAGGTCTTGCAAAAGTTTATCATCATTATTCGTCTTGGCAGCTTCACCAGCACCGACATCGTATTCATCTTCTTCTGTGTCGTAAATGAATCTTAAATCAATTTTAAACCCCTTGGCCGATTTGCTTGATTCATATTGCTCTTCTTTGTTTCCGGTGTTAATACTATTTATGCTCTCTCCACTACGTATAAACGATGTCAGTATGCTTATAATAGCTTTTTATTGAGCTTCAGATGAAAACCTTTTCAATCTAATTGTCGAACCGTTTATTGCCAAGATTGAGTCAAACAAAGGAATCCAAATTTTTCCTAAATAGTCGTATTCAGTAAAACAACTAGCGTATTTCTTCTCTAATAGTCTTGGATTGTTTTCCATTATATTCAAGCTAGTAAAAAAAAAAGTGAGAGTATTAGACATATGTGCGTAAACTCACTGTTTGTTTTAGACTCTTTACCAAACTTGTAAGACACGTAAGTATTTTAAAAAAGGTTTGTACCCTGGTGCTTCCTCTAACTCTGTGATATATTTTTTTCCAAGTTCAAATCCATTATCTCGTTGTGATAGCTGTATTACAGTGAAAAGAGATGGTTTAGTAAGTTTTCTTTTTAATAAAAAACCATTAGCAATTTACCGATGTGATGATCTTCCATGTAGTAGCTATCGCTTGAGGAACATGTCATTTTTTGTTACTGGCGTATTTGGTCATCAGCGTACTTCTTATCTCTTGCCATTCCTGTTCCTCAAAATTACAGGCTTGTCCTTCATCTGTCAAGTCTATCAAATCTAAAATAGACGATAGCCCCGTGCTATATACTTGTTTAGCTGATAGTATGAAATTGGTTCAAATATCAGTTTATAATGCCTACCTCATGTTTTTTCTTTCAAAGCTATTTAAATTAATTTCTTTTTTGAATAGTTCATATTTCAATAAAGCATCATGCTTGATAGCTGTTCCTACAGAGATTCTCTTACGTTTATTGTCGCTATCAACTTTAGCATAAAAACAATCACGCTCTCTCTAAATAATAGAACATCGGTTGGCTCAATAAGGAAAATACAACCGAAAGTGACATACTACCTTTAAAAGAAAATTGGTTTCCGTATCTGGTATATTAGGGTCTTCGTTGCAATGCAACAATGGTTCATGTTCGTATTCAATTGCTTTTTGATGGCTTTTAACTGGATCAGTTTCTTTCTCGCTGTCAACTGAGTCTGTTTCATAACGTTCTTCCCTTCTTTCAGTTGAAATTTCTTTATCAAGTGTGTTTGCATATCCTCTACTGCCAATGATTGCTAATCGAACTCCATTATTGTAGCCCTCTTGACGCGCTTGGGTATCTAAAGCCTGCCCTTCCAATTCGTGTAATTTGGTTGCAAATCTTGTTTTGAACTGCTTTTTATTTTTGTTTTGTTTGAGAAAACTTAGAAGATCGGTACAGTAAGAGAGAAGAGCTAAATGCTTGCGCCTTTTCTTGCAAATCGTTTCTAAAGAGTTGCATATTTGTGAAAATGCTTTATCTGCGTCAACTATATCACTTTCATTTTTCTCTACGTAAGAACTGACTAGCTGATTTATGTCACTCCAATTTACAGCTGGTAATGAGGAGAAAATCAGATTGATTTTCAAAATGTTGCAAGTATTTCTGTCAAAAGTGAAATCAGATTTGAACCGTGTAAAACTGGCTTTTTGTTCATTTTGAGAAATTGGTTAAATGTTAAAGAGAGAGGTGGCAAAATAGGGATCAAATCAGCGAACGGACTGAAGTTCCTACCATTATTTGGCAGGACTGTTGAAAAAATAATGATTTTCAATTTTGAAGTCTTTAGGAACTTGAGTAGTGTTGTGTTTAGATCCAAAGTTAAGTGGACTAGGTCTTTTGGATCCACAAATTCAACGACACAACCTACAGATACGCTGGCTTCGTCAAGTCCTGGAAGACAACCACCCTCAGTCTTGTAGTCAACCTGTATTGCTAGATCATATACGTCGTTTCCATTCAGGAAATACTGGAACAAGACTGGCTCTCTTTTCCCCGCTTTTGAGATTACATCCTGCTGCTCACGCCAATAACTTTATGCAAAACATATATGAGGCAGTTGATTCTTTCGGATATGCAGATACACAACAGGCAAAGTGTACTCCTGCCACACTTCTCCGCTTGCTCCTGTTTGCTATATTCGCTATGATTCCTACTGATTATTGGATTACTCGATCACGATACAAAAAACTCAAGGTGTCTCAATTTTTTACGTACGATCACCACTCTGGATGTATATGGCCTTTGTTGTCATCTGACCAGCCTTTCTCCCCTCGTCTGGTTCCCAAGTTAAGCTGCAATATTCATAATCGTACCATCAAGCTAAATCAGCCTATCTGACCTCATATATTGAATCAAAATCAGCCATTGGGTGAAGTAGATGATTCAGCGTTCATCGATGCCTTCTGTTCGCAGCCCCAATGGATCAACTACAAACCTAAACCATTTCGGTTGTCTCTCATACAGCGATCTCTACCATCATCGGCAATGCCACAAATACAAACTTCCAAGTGGTCATTTTTTGGAAAATGCCTGTTTCGCCTGAAAGCCGGGCTTTATGGTATCGTCTATTCCACCATAAGCTCTATAGCCAATAACTTTTTTCAAGATTTGACAACAATTTGACCACTTCACAATGTAAATTTTGTTCTGCTAATACTGAAGACTTACAACACCTCTTTGTGCGCTGTCCTAAGAAATGGAGAGTATGGCTAGATGCCTTCAATTTCTTTAGTCCACACCTCACTTTCACTCAAGACGATGTATGCTCAATTCTCTGGTCCTTTCAGTAGTTTACTTTTGTTGACAACATTGGTCTCCGGCGTGCCCATTGGAGATTTACTATTGACGGCTTTCCTTTTATTGATAAACAGCTGGTCACTCTCAAAAGAGACAGACTCGACCTTGACTAGCATGTTCAATCGCCTACACTCTCTTTCGTTTGGTTCATACCGCTCTCAGACGTGTGACTCCTATTATAATTTATAAATAAAAATAAACTATTTATTTACAAAAAAAAAAAAAAAAAAAAAAAAAAAAAAGCTTCAGGTCTTAAGTCACGTTTTGTTTTGTTATTGCATTGAATTCCAGACACTAACGTCATCATTTTTTATTTTTGGTTTTTTTCATCATGATTTCAAAGCTCTGTAATCCTTCATAAATCCTGTTGACATTGGCTGTTATTGCAACTGTTCATTAGTACCGCATGTCTTTGTTCCCATAGCTTAGGCGTTTGAACTATAGTTCTTTAACTCCAACCTGGTCGGTAATAGTGATCCGTCCTAAGCATCTTCCGTTACCTTTTCCCTATGGACGGAGTTGTTACTAGCTGGCGGTTGCTTTATTGTAAAGCTGGTCAATCACGTTCTGCAATCATACACGAGAATCACACGCCGATGAGACAATATACTAACATATGGGAAGTATTATTTGTATCTTTTCATAAATATTTAGATTTCTAACTTTTTTCAATTTTCTGTCTAATACAAGCGTTCGTTTAGTCAATGGACCTGTTCTACGGAGAACCATTTCATGCCCACTGGTTCACTTACTGCCAGGAATCTTAATCAGGACTAGCTTGCTGCTGCTGTCGATATAACATTGTTTGAAAAATAACAAAAATATTCAAGTACATACACTCTGAGCAATAGTTTTTAGTTTATTTATTCATTTCATTGCTTCCAATTTTTTATTTTAATAAAAAACTGCTTGCGCACCGTATACTGTACAATGCTCATAGCCTCTGCACCACACTCGTTATATCTATTTCTGCTGTCATCTTCATTCAAAAATACAAATTTTGATATTTTATAAAAGCATGAAAATCATATTTCGAAGTCAGTAAAAGTTTTCAAATTGAGAGGAACGACTGTAATGTTGAATAGAGAAAAACCAACTGGATAATCTTATTGTTTCAACATTGATAAAGATGCTTGTTTACAGTAACTGAATTGTATTTAAGCTTCATATATGGTTACACGAGAGGTATTTTAACTTTATCTCTTATTGCATCAAATCTCTTTTTTCTTTGTCATCAAGTTATGCAATCATTCTGCTTCTCAGCCTTATTTCCTTTCAGTAAAAAAGGACCATCTCTACATTTAATCCATGTTACAAAACCACATAATTTCTATCTCATTCCAACAAAACCATGAAGAGTTTTTTTTTTATTCACAATAAATAATACACATAATTTAATAGTAACCGGGCAAGATGTAGTTCAATTTACCAACAGTTTCAGGGTTTCTCTTTTCGGGAGCGGTCATAACAGCAAATTTCATTGAACCTGTCAACTTGGGTTCAAGAGATCCTTGTTCAACAGCCTTTTCAAGATCAGGCAAGAGGGCGTGAAGCAAGTTCTTTGCGTTCTTTCCGTTGTTACCCATGTTTTGCATCACAGTCTCGACAGTGACAGCTTCTTCATCTACGCGCCAACAATCATAATCAGTGGACATGCAAATCATTTGGTATTGGATTTCGGCTTCACGAGCCAACTTGGCTTCGGGCAAGGCAGACATGTTGATCACATCACCACCCCAAGAACGGTACATGTGAGATTCAGCACGAGTAGAGAAAGTGGGACCTTCCATACAGATTGCTGTCTTGTTACGATGCAACTTGGCGCCGAATTCAAGACTCTTTTCGTGCTTGGCGATCAAATCGGCCAAACCGGCGTGGAAGGGATCAGCAAAGACAGCATGAGCAACGAGACCTTCACCAAAGTAGGTGGAAGGACGCAATCCCTTTGTACGGTCAATCACTTGATCAGGCAAGACAAAGTCGCAAGGAGGAATCTCTTCACGAAGGGAGCCTACTGCGGAAAAGGCCAAGATAACCTCAACACCAAGAGATTTGAGAGCGGCAATATTGGCACGTACAGGTACTTCAGTAGGTGTCAAATAGTGACCACGGCCATGGCGGGCTAAGAAGGCTATCTTGTTGCCGTTGGGTGTAGCTGAAATAACAATCTTATCACTAGGATATCCCCAAGGCTATCAAGGAGTGAGAATATGAATATTAAATAAGGTGGTATTATTTACAGTTTCAGGGTTAATTTCTTCAATAACTTCAAGTCCTTCAAGGTTGTAAAGACCTGAGCCACCGATAACGGCAATTTTGATATCCTTTGGTGCGTTAACCATACTTAACAGGGAAGAAAGAAGAAGCTATGGAAAAAATTTCACAGCAAAAAATATCAAAAAAAAGATCAAAAAAATTTTGCCCAATCATATAAAGTTAAAATGTTGTTATTCCGCAAAATAGTCAAAAATTACTTTAGTTGTTCCACTGCCAATTTGGGAAACCAACAAAAAAATTTGCAACGATCGTTCAAAGTTCAATTCACAGATTTGTAAGCAGCGATTTCACAGATATTTTACCCCTTCTAAAAAAATGAAATCGTTGGTATTGTTAAAGGAAGACGGTAAAGGAAATATTTACGACGAGAATGGAGCTGAAGCAACGGATATTGTTGATGAGAAGCCTGATTCTTACCTAGAAGAAAACGCTCAGATTCCCACTAACGATAAAAACATTGAACAAAGCAAAAAAGAAATAGGAAGAACTATGAAAATAAGTACAAATGCTCAACCAAGTCTAGCACAAAAGAACTACTTTTCCAGTACAAAGCTCACTACCTAATTTTGGTGAGGACTGCAGTTCTTAAAGCAGGCGTCAAACAAAGTACTGCTCGCATCTAAAGGGAGAGCATAAGCAATGTTTAATCTAACTTTACCATGATGACCCAGGTGCCTAGATTCAAGGCGCTGTTGAAATGCTTATCAGCAAGTTTGCTGGTCTTGAAATGAAGAGTACATGCGAGACGATTGTAACCTCATTTTTAAGAAAGCTACTTTTTGGTCCGAGGCAAGAGCAAGCTCAGACATCACTTAAAAATGCTACGATTGGGTCATCGCATGAAGTAACTCGAATATGAATTTTTTTAAAAAAAAATAGCGATTTTATTGATGAAGCTGGCTTCCATACTAACATGAAAAAGAGTAGAGCATGAGCTCCCAAAGGGCAAATGGCAGCAATTACTGCTCCTATAACAAAAACACGTACACATACCATTCTTGACGCCATGTCATTTGTAGGTGTGGTAATACTTGGGTGTTCGTGTACTAAAGCAACTTCTTGAAAAGAAGGGTCGAAAATCACACCCGCTGGCCATTGTTTAAGATTCAAAAAAAAAAAAAAAAAAAAAAAAAAAAAAAAAAAAAAGAGTACTTCTATCTGCTCAAGAAGAATCCAGCGCTCTTTCTTCCAACGTCCTTCTTTCGCTTTAAGTACTATATTTTTGTTGTCGTGCTCACCTTCTCCGATCGTAGCTGTACACAGCTGGTCTTATGCGACATGACCTCTTCAGTCAAGGTCTGAATAGTCTTGAGAAAAAGATTATTAATTCCCAATATTCCTGCTTCCTCTTTGATTTCTTTTTAACTCTTGATTTTCCTTCGTTAATGTTACATTCAATAACTCTAATTGTTCCTGATCATGCGATGAAAGTCGCTCCAGTCTTCGACTCCAATCTTTATCGGGTTTCTCTGACTGATTTGATTTCTATTGTTCAGTAATGGCTTCATACTAATGAGATATTTCGCCTCTTCACCAATGTAAAAGTATGTGGCTGAAGGTTTTTTGAATAAAAGTAGAGAGAATGTTTATTGATTAATAAAAATGGTTACATAATACTTTAAAGAGTAACACAACTTTTACAATAAAGAAGCACAAAAACAAACATAATATGTAACAGTCGTGAATGAAAACAATATTGCAGGCTGTATATTATATTATCTTGTCAAGATTCTAGCTTTATTAACAGTATTTTAAAATTACGTTGTAGAGGAGGAGGGCGAATGGTTGCTTGTATCAGATTTTGCGAGTGAGATACAATACGGACGTACGATTGAGGCTGTTCCATAGCCGCTGATTTATAGCCAATAAAAAGAAAGAAAGTTACCAGCAATAAGAGTATAAAGTTATCAAGAGATCTATAAAGTACCTCAAAAGAGATCCACATCGTGAGATAGTAGCGAATGATAAGATTGGTTCGTATGTATCACTTTTAGGGGGCGTTAGCAAGGAAGCGACGCAGTGAATCTTCCGCTGAGGAGGTCTAGCTTAATTCAAATCTGATGGACTCAAACTTGTGCTGAGCCATTAAGAATACAATGGTAGAAGGTGGTATGGTTTTGTGGAGTTAGCGAAATAAAATAAAAATAAACTTCGGCCAAATTAAAAGAAATTAAAGTTAATCAGGATGTTGTCGACAGATGTGCTTGTAATAACAAATTATTGTAAATTACAAATTGACTTATGTATTTGATTACTTTTTAACACATCGAATTTCATCTTTTTTTAACATTATACTATTAGCTTATCATAAACAAATACACATTGCAAGATTTTCATTTTAAGTGTGTATCAGTTTTTTTTTGGGTATCAGATTGAGTTTGTTTGTATGTTCAATTTTGAGCAAGTCTGTATGTTTTGCATCCATAAAATAGAAATAGGATGCGCAAACATAACGAGAAGTTATAGTTTCTGAATTTTACGTTGTTTTATTTCATTTTATTAGAAGGAGGAAAATATCTGTGAAATCACTGCTTACAAATTTGTGAATTGAACTTTGAGCGATCATTGCTAATTTTTTTTGTTAGTCTCCCAGATTGACAGTAGAATCACTATATTGGTAAAATTCTTTAGTTATGGTGATAAATGTAAACTCAGATTATATCACTAATAGGATATGTTTTGAGAAAAGGCTTTAATGATAATAAAAAATCTTATCCGTCTGTCTGAATAACAAATAGATTTTAGCAAACAAGTTTTAAAAACAATGAAGAAATAATTCATTGATAGTTTACCGAAGCAAATTGTGGCTGGTCTCGCAGTTGCAAAGTCCACTCTTATAGTTCCATTAGATTTACATGTAAAGCTTGTTTGAATAAAACTCTAAGAATACGATTCTTTTTATTGTCATACAACATGTATATGCCTTGCATAGTTCCTGTTTTTTTTTTTTTTTTTTTTTTTTTCTTTTAATAAAATTATAGCCTGTATTCCAACCTTATTCTTGTTTTTTCTTGTTTTTCATCTTAGTGCAAAAAAGAAAAGAAAAAAAAACTGTAAAAGCTATTCTACATCCTTCTTACCGTCTTGTTTTTATAATTACAATTTATAGAACACATAAGCTGGCTTCTTGAATTTTTTGGATCTTTGATTTTGTATGCATCTGATATTCTACAGTGATTACTTTTCAATGTCTCTGATGTATCTTCATTTGTTTATATTTTAATTGCATAATCAGTTATTTGGTTAGCTAAAGAATAGCTCGTCTTCCTTTTTTTTCTATTTTAATATCCAGGTATAGGGTAACCTTAGATTCTTCTATAATTATAAACAGCAGGTTTATAGTAACCTGTTTTGATTTCTCTGCGTATGTTAAGTACATATAACAAAGGATTTGTCTAAAATCACAGTTAAATTGTCCAAAGATATACCTAGGTCAACATACCTGATATTCTATATTTGCACCACTGCTACGAAAAATGCCGATAGCTTAAATGTATTCACTGGTATATTAAAAAAACAGATATATTAATCTGTTAAAATAACCAGGCAATGCTATCTATAAGGATAAGATGATAGTATAAAGATTTAAGATCATTGGCCTTGGGCTTGAACGATAGTAGCTTTACTGAAGATTATCACAATATATAAACTTGTAATTAGCTTCTTACATTGCTTTCAACGAAATTGTATAGTTGATGATAAACTAAAATCGGATAAAAGGGGCGACATATGAAGAAATCAATTATAGTTTCCAAAATGTGTTGGAAGCAACTGACTCTTGTGCTGTTGTTTTTTGCCGCCTTATTTTAATTTTTATTGTTTATTTTCTGAAGACAGCAGTTATTGTTGAAAACCTGCATATACCACTCCCACTTCTACATACAATGATATTACTAATAATTTTGCATAGGACAGCTATTTGGAGGATATAATCTTCCAGTAAAAAAAAAATGTTAATAAAATGTATTCAGTATTATGAACGGGAAGAAACATTGATATTTTACTATATCATGACTTGGTCAGTGTATTAATTAAATCTGTTTCTTTTTCAAACTGTAAGATATATATGATATTGACTTTATTTTAAGATAAATGCATACAAGACAACAAAAAATACAAGTTAAGAAGAACATTCTGAAATTTTATCAGAGCCTTTCAAATTGACACATACATTCTTGGTATTATTGGAAGGCTTGGTAATATTGATATCAGTAAGTGTGACATCGGAGCAGGGTGCTTCGATAGAGCAATTGAAGTTGATAATGGGTTTACCTTTAACAGAACCCGAGCTAAGTTAAATGTTAAAATACCTATTTAACGACAATACATGACTTGCTTTCATAAACTTACCCATGAATATTCTTAAAGTGAACCCCAGTAATATCCAAAGAGGTTTCATAATTATTGTTACAATATCTCATTTCGTTTTTATCACAGTAATGAGTAGTGATAATAATAGGGTTTTCGGCTTTTTCAAGATAAATGTCTGTAAAATTTATGTCTTCAACAAAGCCCTTTCCACCAGCCCAAGTCTTGACTCGAACACCGTTTTGACAGTCGATACAGGTACTGTTGTAAACATTGACTTGTGTAACAAAATCTCTTCTACCACCCATACCAAGAGAACCAATACTGTAGCCATGACCTCCTCTGCAGGTTATATTAGAAACAGTCACTTTTGTTACATCTACAAGAAAGGAGAACAAAATGAGCTAGATGCATCACGACGAGATATAGTGGACATCTTTAACTTACTTTCTTTTACTGCAAGACAATCATCTCCTATTGTAAGATCAGAATCTCTGAATATAACACCTGATGAATGATAGAGATCTAAAGCATCTGTGTTTTTCGCAGGATTACTATTGTTGGAGACTGTATGAATGATAAAATCGTGAAGAAGAAGGTTGGTGGAGTTGGTGACATTAAGGTGTGCTCTAGGAGAATTGATGATGTTAAAGTTACCAAAGGATGAATCATTGGCAGCAATGCGAAGAACAGAAGGTGCGGTACGATCCAAAGCATCCCACCTGACAGTCAATTGTCAGTAATGCCATTCTTTTTGTTTGTTAAAGACTGCAATCAACTTACCAAGCCTGTCCATTACCATTAATTGTACCACCGCCATACATCTTAATGTTTGTACCCTTAATCTGAATGTAGTAATCCCCATTTCGATAGGATTCTTCACGAACAGGCAAGTTGATGGTGCCAGCAAGGTTAATATTTACATTTTTGAGACCTGAGGTAGTAACGATGCTGTTCAAATTGTATGTGCTATCCTTGGGAAAAACAACAGTACCACCTGTCTTACATTTTTCAAAAGCTTCAAGGATAGTGATTGCATCATCAGAGTCACTCTTGGCTACAACACATGTATTGGTAGAAGCAGTAGCAACTTTATTAATTCCAAAAGAGAGCAACAAAATAGCAGTAATAGGAGACGTAAAGGATGTAAACCGGACCATTTTTTTTTTCTTGCTCTAGAAAAAATACACTAGGTAATATTATTGACTTCTTTGGCTTTCTCTGAAAAAAAAGAAAGGACATTTGTCTTTTTATATTGAGCATTTCATTAGGTTACCTTTAGTTTATTGATGTATAAGTTTTCAGTGTACTCGGACAATTTCACTTATTTTCCGCTTTCCCCACATTTTTCACAATTAGATCATTTTATTGAGCTGGAAAAATTTGAGTGACCTAAAATGAAATTAGGGAATCCAAAATGAAACCATAGTACAAGTACTCTTCTTCGGAAGGTTTTACTATTAACAACGTATCTAATCTTGGAATTGAAGCTAAGGATTTAACAACAATGTGGAGAATGAGGCATTTCAACATCATAAGTATGTATATCTTATTATAACATGTTCTGTTCTCAAGGGGAAATGACTAACGCGTCTTTTGTTACCTGATCGATAACTTACCATTGCAGGACTGAGTAAAGAGTTTTTAGTCATAATCTACTAATTTATTTAACCCTATAATATGATTAATAGACACTAAATTCATCATAAGACTGTATATTGGCTCTTTAGTCTATGTAGAACCATGAACACAAGGTAAAGACTAACTCTGAGGAGATTTGATATACTCCTTCAGCTGTTACAGAAAAAAATAATAACCTTATATTTTAGCTCTCCGCTTTCTTCGTCTTCTTTCCTGCGTATTTCAGGAGTGTTTTTTATTACAGTGAAAACACCATGTAGCCATTTTAACAAAAGAAGTACTTAAAATCAATACTAATTTCTGTAGATACCAAACCTATCATTCATTTCATAACTCAATGCTCATCGTTGAATGCCTTGGTCAATTTTGATATCTTTAAATTTAAAGTTTTTCTGGGTACGGGACAATTTATAAAGCGTAAATTACAAGCATATAAATTTTTTTTTGATTCACAAGACCTGAGGATAAATGAGAAATATGCCTGGATAAGCTAATAAGAAGTCTAGGTAATCTTTAAAGTAAGCTTCACCCATATCGTAAAGACGCTTGTAATATAAAAATATTAGTAATAAAATTATCCAATTTGCTTTTTTGAATGTTCCACTGAAGAAGGTAGTATACCTTTCAGGCTTTTTCTTTAGAGCTCAGGAATCGCTTAAATGATCTCCTTATTAAACCTTTGTTCTTTCTTAATCCTTAAAAGATAATTTTACTTTATGCTCACCAAAATGAGCTTGTAACCAAATAATAGGCTTCTAAAAGTCTACACTTCTTGCATAGCTAGTCTGATAAAACTATGGATTACTTCTATACGAGCCATTCATTACAATGCATTGATTGTATTTTTTTATACTGCTGTAGTTTTTTTTTTTTTTTTTTTTTTTTTTTTACTATCATAAATAATAAATCCTTACAGAAAAAAATACACAATTAGTGGCATAGAATATTCATGTTATTTAAAAAAAGTCAACAACATTTATTAAATATATGAGTAGGATTTTGATTAAGCTTCTATATTAACCTGAAGGATATGCTCAATGATGCTCTCAAACAAAAGCAAGTTGATACTAGCGAATAAAGAAAACAGTTCATTGTGTTCAGCCCATAGCACATTTTGGTTTAGAATTCATTATAAGCGCATATTACATACTGGTTTGCTCCAACAGATTATTTCTAATAAAAAAAACTTTTTATCCACTACTTTTCTTGCTGTATAATATGATATATAGTTTGTTTTTTTGCTTCAAGCAAACAAAATATCAATTTTTTACTTTATTCTTTACATCAAAATCAAGAACAAGCAGAGATATCACTAGATCCATTTAAGTTTTCACAGACGTTATTAGAAGTATTGGTGACTCTGGTGATATCAACACCAGATAGAGTGAAATCTGAGCAAGGTGTAAGGGAAGAGCAGTTGATATTAACCACAGGATTACCAAGTGCTGAAATGGAGCTAAAAAAAAATTAATAATGATAGAACAAATGCTTTGTCAGTTTACCCAGTAATATCTTTAAAGTGAACGTCACTAATAGTCAAAGAAATTGTATCATTACTGTTGCAGTATTCGATCACGTTTGGATCACAATAGTGAGTTGTCACAAGAATAGGGTTATCGACATTGTTGAGTACAATGTTGTTATAATTCACATCTGAGACAGATCCTTGTCCGCCAGGCCATGTCTTGATTCGCACGCCGTTTTCGCAGCCATTACAAGTACTGTCACGTACTTGGACTTGACGCACCACATCTGTTGAGCCGCCTTTGCCAAGAGAGCCCACACTGAATCCATGGCCTCCGTTACAGATAATGTTGGATACAGTCACATTCGTGACACCTAACATAAAGTATAGGTTGAGAAGGGATGCTCATCACAGTGGACAACGTTACCTCCATTAATCGCCGTACAGTCATCTCCTACAGTAAGATAAGAATCTTTAAAGACTATATTTGAAGATTGGGTGATTTGCAAGGCATCTGTGTTCTTGGGAAGATAGCAAATGTTGCTGGAGGCCGTGTGAAAAGTGACGTTGTGTACGAGGATATTGTTGGAGTTCTTGATACGCATATGAGCTCTGGGAGCGTTCACGATACGAAAGCTACCAAAGGAAGAATCATTGGCAGACACAAGGATAGTAGGAGGAGCAGTGTGATCGAGGGCATCGTACCTAAATCGCCTAGATCAGTGATGTGTAGACACAGATCATTATTAAATTCTTTACCAGGGCTGCCCGTTTCCAATAATGAGACCATCGCCATACAAATTGATATTTGATCCCTCAAAATGAATAAAGGCAGACATGTTTGAGTAGGATGTATTTCGAGCAGGCAATTCGATTGTTCCAGCCAAATCCACATTGACATTTTGGAGGCCAGAAAGCTCAAGGACACTTTTCAGGCTGTAGGTTGTGTTTTTAGAAAAGACAACAGTGCCATCGGTTTTGCAATCCTCAAAGGCCTTGGTGATCGCGATAGCGTCATCCGAGCTGTCTTTGGCTACGACACATGTGTTGGTAGAAGCAGCGGTGGTAAGATGAGTTCTAAAAGAGAATAATAAAAGGGCAGTAACAGAGAAATTTAAAGAAATGAATCGAACCATGGATGTGTATTTTACAGAAATTGTTTTTTTTTTCAAACAAGATAAAAATACACTTACTTTTTATATGTTGGTTATATTCCCAAGCTGTATAGTGCTGGATTCTCTCTTGCCCTCTTCTTGATCTCATTTCGGACAAATCTTTATTTTCCGATTTCTCCACTTTTTTTTTCAGAGTACAAAAGTCTGATTAATTTTAATCAACAGATATCTTTTTGTCATACAACAAGAAAATTTGAGTTCAACTAGTAAGACAATGTTCATTGTTGGCTATGAAAGAATCAAACATGAAAAATAAATCATGTAAAACAGAGGTAACTGTTATGTATTCATCATCACTTGCTGAGCGATAAAGAGTGATTTGCTGTTTGTTGAATATAACAATTTATGATACCCTTATAGTACTGTATCGCATTCATCTTCATTTATCAACCTATGAGTTATTTGCATATAATAAGAATCAAGTTTGGAATAGTAGTGCTTAAAATTCTAGTGAAGAAATCTCTTTATAACCTCCTTATAAGATTCAAGACAAGAGAAAGAACTCATTCAATAAAATTTTTGCTTTTTACAAGATATAAAAATATCCAGGGATCAAGATGAATTTGAAGCCAATTACAATTGAGCTTGACGAACAATAATTTTTAATAGTTAACATTAAAAGGAGGTTTAGTGAACATGAAATAAGTAACATTAAGTATTTAGTACTTTTGTCAAGTCACGTAACCTCCAACAATAACTTTTTTTTTTTTTTTTTTTTTTTTTTTTTTTTTTGCAAACAAGCACCCTGTTTGACAAGAGATAAGTAATGGCTTATTTAAGTACGATGTGAAGCCTATTGGCATCATAGGAGAGGTACATTGTGTTGATTCAATATTTTTCTCTACTTAGTTCTTTGCCAAGTCATTCAGAGAGCTATAACTCGGTAAATAATCCATAAAATTTGGGAATTAAAATAAAATTCACTTTTTACAAAATCCTCCCTTTTGAATATTGGTAGCAAGCATACTTCTGTGATGCGTGGGTTGAATTAAACAAGAGTGGCTACCTGTCACTTCAAGTCCTTTGCTTCTCGAAACAGCAACACGTCTTTTAGAATACTGTAGCTGTTCTTGAGATCATCAGTCAAAACAAAGCGAATTTCAATGACTACATTCATACTTCTATCCCATGTCTATTAAGGCAGTCATTCATCATCATAATTGAAGATGTATAAACTTATCAGATCTTTGTTATACTTTACTAAACATCCTTTAGATAGTTTTAGCAGATCCATTCATTCTGAACAATCTCGTTTTTTTTTTTCTTAAAAAAAAGCATCTGGTTGGTAATGCTGTCAAACCAAAACATTCTACTTTAGCTATACACATATAAAGCAACAGATACATAGATTTGTATAAAAACAATCCAAAAGATATAGCAAGTGATGAAATAGCAGCTGTTTTACAAGTATTTCTCACAATTTATTCTTAAAGCAGATACTATGCCATATTTCTATTTCCATGCAAATGAATTTGCTCTAAAGAGACAAAGATTATAAAAGAATGAAGGTGTTCTTTGCAATTTGACAAGTTGATGACTGTACAATCATTTATGCATCCACTGTTATCCCAGATGGTCAGATTAATTTATCCTGTTAGGATGATTTAGATTGGTTCATTCAAAGCCATGCAATGCGGATTTCCTTGAAAAGGCCATTCCCACATTTTAGTCTGGTACAATTTCTAATGAAGCATTGAAATTTTTACTTGATGATTGAAAAGTACCAGCTTAGGGTACGAGGATGAAAAGATCGATACGTTTGCCTACTATTTACATTGTCAGCTTATTGATGATCTATAACCACGGCAACCATAATAACCATAGTGATAAATTTAAAAGAATGTTTGAAAGCATTGTCGTGAGAACTTTATTGGGGTTCATGTGGATTGTAAGATCTTGTAGACAAACAAACAAAAAATTGACAATTAAAGAATAAAAAAGAACCAATCATTATCAAGATATCACATAAACAAACACTTATCGATGATTGGTCAATAAGAAAAAATTTCCCCTTTTATTTAAATGTTACACAATTAAAGATGCGCACGAGCAACCTTAAATTCTTCCAAGGTAGCCATCCTAGCATCCTCATTATCCTTTTCTTCAAGAATGATTCTTTGAATCACTGTAGCAGCACGAAGGTTATCTAATTTTGTATTTTGTGCTTCCATATTGCGCCATTTCCAGGCACGGGTATAATCTGTATCCACAGCTTCCACAACATCTCTAATCTTAAAACCAATGACAGGCAAAAACCTAAGCAAATGTAAGTTTCATTTTCAATCACAACATGATGGCTTACTTCATCGCATGCCCTGAATCGCCTGTGGCAACAACTAAATTTTGATAATCCGGATGATGACAGATCACAAAGTGACCATCGATTGTATCCGAATACCAACACATTCTTGCATAAGAAATATCCAGTGAAGAAGTCTCGGGTAAAAATTGTCCTAAGAATTGTCTAAATTGTCGCAGTGCACCTACGGGAATCGTATCACAAGAATTGGTAACTTGAGTACGAGGAACAGAGATTTGATCCGTTTGTCGAGGATTGAGATATCTATTGTTGGTCAGTAGCCTGTACTACCTTTTATTTTTTTTATCTTTTTTTTACCCAGAATGATGCTTTCCAATCTTCATTTTACCCTCTGCATTCACAGGAAAACCATAGTAACCAGTGATGGAGAGATCCCCACACCAAACAGGCATATTTTCCCACTGTTTTCTTAGATGAGAAGGAGGTTGGAAATGAATGACTTCTTGTCCACTAGCAACCACTTGATGATGCATATCAACCAATCCAGCGGTCCAAGAACCGGTGGTTAACAAGACTAAATCAGCATAGTGAGTTTGACCATCTGTTGTTTGAATGCCTGCGACCGTCTTCGGATCTTTGGGGTCGTAATAAAGTTTATCTAAACGACCTTCTGTCTCCCCCAAGATAAATTTGACTCCGTTTTCAATACATTTCTGATAAACATGTTTCACAGCTTCCGCAGAGTTACACCAACCTTCCGAAAGTGAATATCAAGTCAAACAGCCCTTGTTCTCTCTTACCTCCTTGTTTATTCAAATAAGCCTTCTTGAAACCGTTTTCGACCGCTGATTTGAAGGGTGGGAATTTTGCAGTGATCTCTTCTGGACTGTTGTATTCTTCAATGTAATGACCGTAGCCTGCTTCTCGTATGGCCTTTAGACTTTTCTTTTCAGAGTCAGAAAATTCATCTCTTCCAAACAAGAGGACGCCTGTCTGATGAAACAGTGGGTCTTGCTCGCTTTCTTGTCTTTCTTTGTTCCATTCTTGCCACATCCCAATGGATTCAATGGCTAAATGCATATATAAAGTGTTGTCTGAATAATCCAAGCGGACAATCTTGTTGATATCTAACCCATTTTTAATCTCATCTATTCTCTCTCTCTCTTTCTCTTGCTTACCAGTTGAAGCAGCATCAGGACAAGGAATCGGTCTTCTGTCAAACACACAAATTTCATATTCATGTTTCAGTGACAATGCATAAGCAGTCGACAGACCAAAGCATCCTCCTCCTACAATAATTATTTTTGAACCTGGCTTTGGAGGTGAATGATTCATTTTGAATAATAAAAAAAAAAAAAAAAAGAAAAAAAAAAATATTGATTCGTTATAAATTGATTTTTGTGTGACTTTTGTCCTTTTTTTGTTTGCTCCACTTTAATTATTTCGACTTCATCTGTCTTTATTTGGCCATTTTAACTTTTTCTCTATTCGTCCAATCACTATAAAATAGAGGGGGTCTGGCGCAGAGAGAAAAATGTTTTACGCACTTTCCTTCATCCCATTTTATTGGCACAATCTATGCAAAAATTTTAAAAAAGGACAGACAGGTGGCTGACAGAATGGAGGAGTAAATCCATTTTAGGGTGCATGTAGATTATTGACATGGTGCATTCAGAAATGCGATTGGCTAAAGACGCTACATGAGTCACAGGTATGTGTACCAAGAACGACCAGCAGAGTGAAGATGGTCTAGAGTATGTCAAAAAAAAAGTGTCTCATTTTCACTTTTATGGAATCATAAATATGATCTCGTCTCACCACTTCAAGACATGTAACTCAAACAAAAAAAAAAGATACACAATGGGGCAGTGCCTTCTTTATTTGCTTATGACTAGATTATCCTATTTTCTATCTCTGAGTAACCCTTTAAATAACTATTGTCTTAGTTTCTCGTATCATTTTCTTTATCCTCTTTCCCGGCTGTCCCTATACATTTCGTGGCATAATTAATTTTTGATTGCTTATTTTGTAAGAAATAAATTAAATAAGCATGTCCAATCCTTTCAAGAATTATTTCACAGACACTTGTGTCCTCTTCTTTTTTTATTCTTCTCGTTCCAATCGTACAATTCTCTTTTTCAATCTTTTCTGTTGTATCTATTGGGTCATGATTCAATGTAATTGCCTTTCAATTCCTTTGTGTTGGTTCATCATGTTTAGAACGCTCGCAGTGATCAGCAACTAGACTGGTTGTTTTCGCCATCTTTGCTGCACTTGTCGATCTCGACTGGAACTCAGTGATCTTTCTGATGCGTAGTGTTATGGAGATGTATCTGAAAGCCAGTGAATTCAGTGTACTGTAAACAAAACTGACTTCAATACTGAATTTTATCAAGTTATGGATAGGATGTTAGCAAAGAATGCAATTAAACAAGTAGGGGACAGATGATATGGCGGTGAGTACGTAACCAAGGTTTCAGAGGTAGAAATAAAAATTAAATTGTATAAATATCGTGGTTTCACTCTGTGTGTAGATGAGATAGACCAAGCAGTGCTCACAGGCATCAGAATTATTATTGTAGAATTAGCCGTCATGAAACCAAACGGAATAAAGATCAGGCTGCGACCTAGATTATCACCTCATTACATCCGGTGATGGACACAAGCTTTTCCAGCAATGCTCCTTTTTTGCTTCCGCTGGGAGACCTTCATAGTTACTGATGTACCAGTTAATGAATGCAAAACTAGACTTTATTCTTTTTCACTGTCAATCATACAATCGGCAGTGCAAAGAAGTTTACAAAAGTTGAAATCATGGTCATCTTCCATAAAGATAGACCTGACTGGGAAACATTTGGTCTAATTCTACAAAAAAAAAAAAAAAAAAAAAAAAAAAAAAAAAAAAAAAAAAAAAAGTCGGAAAAATGTACTTTATTTGTATTTTCTTTATAAAGAACAGCTGTAAAGCAGAGACTTGTTTGATAAAGACAGCATGTTCCGATGAAGCTTTGACTGACGCCTTACAAGTCACACAGTGTGAAACCTTTCTCTGGCTAATGATCACCCTACATTTTCCTCTCACGTAAAAATGTTGCATATGGATGGGAAGAATCACATCAAATTCGATGGTTTGGAACATCTTTATAAAATGCACCAAGTCAGGTTTACATTTTCTACTGAGCACACAGCAGGACACTAGAATTCAGATCATTTGCTCTTATCAGTAGCGTTCACCAGCCTATTTTACACAGCTTTTTTTTTTATCGCACGATGATAGATGACGAAAGGTATTTTTGATTATTGTGCATAGTTTGAATGCTTTATTGTGATCAGCATGGGAACTTTATGAGCTTAAAAATACCTTTTAGACAGTAAAAACTCATTCTACTTCTTTAGGTTCACACCAGAGTTTTAAAATACGTTAGAAAAGATGTTTATTTGCATTGATAAGCCGAGTTGCTGTAATGTTCATCGTATTCACACACAGTGCATGGATTCCATCCTTAACTATTCACAAATAAAGCATAACAATTGCATTACTTGCTAACGAATACTCGTAAATATTTTTGCAGAATGACAAAAATATAAAGTCACGCTATTCTAAAAAGATAAGGGGTTATGTGTCGAATGATTTGTTTTTTTCTTTTTTAATATATTTTTTATTTCATTTTTTTTTTTCCCTTTTTTCTTTTTTTTTATAAAATATTGAAATGGCTTTTGTACAGCAACGCAGTCGACCCGTTCAAAGACTTCAAGAACAGCTTTCTTATCCCGATGATATCGTATTACCCGTATCGGACTCTGATAATGATTGGCATGTTATCAGTTCAGCTCTCCCTTCTACCAGTACCTCATCCATTCAAAGTTTTTCAGAGTATTCACTTTCATCACCTGTTTCAGAAGATTCTTTTTCAGACATCGATCATTTATTAGAAGTCACCTTTGGACCTTCTTTACCTGTTCATGACGGTACTGGCATATTTGATATACCGTCTTCACCTACCGAGCAAAACCATGTGATGCCTGCATTTCTACCAACCATTTCAGGTATTCGTTCACAAGAATTAATTCAAAAGGGATCAGACATTCCTTGGAAACAAGAACAAGATCTTGATAGGTAATCAAGATAACCTATGGAATTTAAAAAAGCTTATAGATAAAATAGTATTCCTATTCATCATCCAGCGGGTACTTCAGCCATTTTATCTATCGTTTGGAATAGTCTTCAGAGATTAAAAGATCATTTAATTGAAAATGAATCAAATACTTTAGATAGACTGAGTACGATGATGTCGGAAGCAGTATTAGAAGGTTGTTTACCTTTTGGTTCTCATTTACATATGGACAAATCATTATTAGAAGGTAATTCATTCCTTTCTCTTTTATTTTATTTATTTATTTTTTATTAGTCGAATAACAACAACATGAGCTCATCTTGATCACACACATACACACACACACACACCTTTATTATGCAATCGTTTTTTAAGCCAATAAAAACAATCAACACATATAACAAAATAGAGCGGAAATTAAAAAAATTCTATTCTACTCTTTTTCCTTTCAAATAATAATAAAAAAAAAAACACTCAATTCATTCAATACCGTATCCTTTTTGTTCTCTTTCTGTGGCAAGGAAATAGGGAGAAAGAAAGGACACTCCTGAAAGACTTTCTCGCACTTGCCACTTTTTCTTATCAGGACCCTTTGTGGCTTGTATTCACTAGACACACACCTTATGCTGAATTGCTACTTACCAGCTGTCATTTTTTTGTTTTGTTATTTTTTTTTTTCCTTAGACTCTATCATGGGCTTTCATACTTATAGACAAAGAAAGCTTAGATCAATGCAACCTATCTTGACTCGAATTCAAATTAGAGAGTTAGGACGTATGATGGACTTCAAATCCTTTCGACAGTCTGTTGAATTTTTCATGGCAAGTGGCTTTGATACATAAAGAAGAGGGAAGACTAAACGGTCTGCACAGGATCCTGTGAATTATTTTAAAATAAGTAAATTGAAAATGGCAGAAATACATCAGTATCTTTTACAAAAGGGGATCACTACCGAAAAATGTCCTAATACGCATATTAGACAAGGAGATCATTCAAGGGTGTTGATCTCCATCTTGTTTCCTGGTTATCCGATCATCAAAGCAAGCGAACAGCATTACCGTGAGATGAGAGAAAGGTAAAGAGATGCTATGCTGACCATCCGATCCTCACCTCCCTCCTTCAGTCGTACCTATCAGGCCAAGATGATCGATTTAGCCTATGACCGACTGCCGACGACCGATAAATACGAAAGGTTAGATGAACTCTTTCGGACCGAGGTCGATTGGCATCATGACAAGGTGAGTGTGAGCATCCCGCTCAAACGGCTCAATCGAGCTGCTGTCATCGAGGGCCACGCTTCCTCTGATTTCAACGTCAGGCTCTTTCTCTACCTCTGGTCCTCCGAACGCTTGCCCTGGCTGCCCGAAACCCTTCAGCAGATCGCGATCGACGACGAGGACTGGCAGGCCCTGACCGAAACCGACCAAGGCTTGATCCGCTTTGGCTTTCATCAGCTGGACATCACCGACAAGTCCCCGACGATCACCAAGGCCAACCGGAGGAGCACGGGTGAGGTACGGCTCCGGTTGGCCTTTGATGGCCTGCCGCGCGTACGTCACGTGTCGGTGTGTGCCGTCTGGGAAAAGAAGCCAGAGGAACTGACGGCTCAGTTGTATGCCCAGACGGCGTCTCTCTATCTCGGACAGGCCCTCGAGGCCTCCTCGAGATATCCGGCCAAGGCGAGTGAGGTGCAGCAGCAGGCGATTGACTTGCTGAAGCCTTGCGGAAATCAAAATGATAAGCTCAATTTGGACAAGATGGAAACCCTGCTGGTCGCCTGTGGTCAGACGTTTTGGGAAGCATGGAACAGTAAGTCATTGAGGCTCAGTAAGGCTTTGGTTGACAGAGACATGTAGGTCAATCAGAAGAAGAAGAAGAAGAAGAAGAAGTGCTGATGGAAGATGAATATGTGTCAGTGATGGATCCCATCCTGCTTTCCATCATTCAACATCCAGCACGATGCATCTTTTGTACACATTCAACTTGTTTTGATGCCAACATCTTTTTTAAATTTCAAGTGACTTCAATGAACTGGCAGTGTCCCATCTGCTGTGTCAAGATAAGAGGTATTCAGGTAAGACAAGAAAGAGAAAAAAAAAATTGTAAAGATGGGTGGCTTAATCTTTCTGAAAGGACCTTTATATTGACTATCAAACCAAAGTGGCGTTAAACAAATATCCAAACCAAGATAGACTATTAAAACAAAAGACAATACCTACACAACCACCAGTTTGATTGAATCAAACAATGGAACCAAACGTACGCATGAGATAATCACCATTCACGACGAAGGGTCAAAGAGGTTGAAACAAATCTAAAAATAGCATGTGATTGTATAAAAAATTCCAATTTTTCTTTTTTTTTTTTTTCTTTCTTTACGCTTTTTTTTTTGTTTTTTTTTTTTTTTTGTTTTTTTCCCGAATGAAGTGGTTCAAGAGTAACCATGAATTTCATTACGAGTGGAGTCTTGTTTCTGCTGCCAACTGGCAAAAATACCCAAATGAAAGCTGTACTCATGTGGCTCACGTCGACGTGCTCAGTCGAACGATCGATCCAGATACGGGATTATTGACCACAGAAAGGTTGATTACCGTCAAACAGAATATACCCACCCTGATTAAAAAGGTATATTTGAAAAAGAAGATATCAGTGACTGATCATGTCAGTATAGATCCTTGGCTCAGATTCAACACAATATGTTCGAGAGGTATCTACGATCGATCCAAGAACAAAGACACTGACGATGAAATCTGTTAATTTGACAATGTCTAATCTATTAAAAGTAGAAGAGACGATTGTCTATCGAGAACATCCTGAAGATCAATTAAAGTAAGTGATAAATAATATATTTTATCAATCCTATTCAATTTGTCACAGAACATTATTTACACAACAAGCAATCATCTCAGCAGGAAGTCTGGTCTCTGTTTGGTCAAATATGTTGGAAGAATTTTCACTTCAAAGATTTAAACAAAATGCGGATGTAGGACGAATTGGATTTAATAAAGTATTAGAACGCTTTGTAGGCATGCAATCATAGAAAGAAAAAAAACAAAAAAAACAAAAAAAAAACAAAAGCATCTCTGTTTATAAACAACAGCAAAACATGTTTAAAATAAAATCATTTTCTCTTGTTTCATAAAATCACTGTCACCTTCCATCTCTTCTCTCCCTCTTTCCCCCCTCCCCTTTTTTTTTTTTCCACCACAAATCATCAATCATTGGAGGGGAAGGATTTTCCATGTTTCACAGATAAGGAATTATAAAAAAAAACTCTGAGCCCTTTTTTTTTTTTTTTTTTTTTTTTTTTTCCCTTTCAATTGCATGTTACAAACAACTAAATTTCAATTGCTATCCTTGTTGGTAACAAGTATCATTTTACTCTACTGGCTTCTTCACCAAGCCAGTTCAAATTACTGGACGACTTCCATCACTTACAATCCTTCCAGCATCTCCTTTTCCAATCTAAACCAGCATACCCGAGTGCTCATCCTCACTCCTTTTAAACAATCCGCTCACTTGATTGACACCTATTTTAAAAATCTAGAAAGTCTCGATTACCCACACCATCTCATCTCACTGGGTTTTATTGTTTCTGATTCAACAGACGGCACAGTCGAGCAGCTTCAGGCCAGAGCGGGTGCTGCTAAACAGGGTGCATGGAACGGGTTTGAAAAGATCACGATCATTCAAAAAGATTTTGCCTATGATTTACCCAACGATGAGCTCCGACACAGTTTTGATGTTCAAGTACAGCGAAGGGCTGTGATGGCCAGAAGTCGAAATACGCTGCTGTCGACCGCTCTGGATGAAAAGCATGATTATGTCCTCTGGTTGGATGGTGACGTGATTGAATATCCAAAGACACTCTTGACCGATTTGATCGGTTTGAATAAAGATGTGGTGGTGCCCAACTGCTGGTGGCATTCGTATGATGAGGAAGGAGGGTACGACAAGAACAATTGGCAAGAGACAGCCGAGAGTTTGGCCTTTCAAAAGACGCTGACAAGCGATGATGTGTTGGTAGAAGGTAAGCGATCAGTCCATCCGAGTCTTTGCTAACCTCTATACAGGATACAGTCAGGTCTTGAACACCCACAGAAAGTTACTGATCGACATGCGTCACGAAAACGGAACGACCGATCGGTATCATGCTGTGCCTCTGGACGCGGTCGGTGGTACCTGTACACTGGTCAAGGCCCAAGTGCATCGTGATGGAGCCATCTTTCCCCCTTTTCCTTATCAGCATCAGGTAGAAACAGAAGGATTTGCAAAGATGGCAAAGGCGATAGGTTATGAAATTTGGGGATTACCTAATTATCTGGTGTATCATTACATCTAATTGAATACAATAAAAAAAGTGTTGATCTGATGCCATCTAAAATTAAAAATAAAAATATACAATGCAAGCTTATTTTATTCTCTAAACCACAAATCGGGTGGCGTAACCGATCGCTGTCAGCACAATACCCAACTTCCAAAGTCTGCCCCACATGTTCTCTCCCTTCTGTCTCACCGTCTCATCTCCTCCTCCGGCCGCCCGTCGTCTCTCTGCGGCCTGATGGAGCCTCAGTCGACGCCGTAACTCTTCCGATTCATAATGTCTTGCATAATGCTCTTTGTGGTTGAACGTCGGTCCTTTGTTTCCCATCCGCTCCGCTTGTTCCTTGGCACTGGCTGATCCCGTATTTCTTGGTGCTCTTCTTTTGAATTGCCAAGCATGTGCATAGTTGCCTCCACCTCCAGGTCGTGTGAAATGATGTGCTTGGCCGGTGCTTTCGTTGTCGTATTTACGCTTGTTGGCCTCGTTACCAAGGACAGCATAGGCTTCGTTGATTTCTAAAAACATTCGATGGGCTTCTTCATTATTCGGATTAAGATCAGGGTGGTATTTTTTGGACAGTCGGTAGTAGTGTGATTTGATGGTTTTCTTGTCGGCGTGATGATTGAGTTTGAGAATGTGGTAATAATCTTTGCGTGCAAATTCTAGAGAGGTCGAATGAAAGAGTCGGCGGATGGTCATTGATAAAGTAAAGTAAAAAAAAAAAAAAAAAAAAAAAAAAAAATGGCCAAACTAATTTAGAAATAATGCAAGCTTACCATCGGACTTTCATCAGCTACCGTCTCACCTCAAATGTAAGAATGAGCAACTAAAGCATTTGTAAATTTTCTCTTGTTTAATAAAACAAAGAACTACATATTAACAATTTGAAACTTGTTTTGTATCTTCTGATTCAAGGTTAAAAAGTTCTTTGTGTTCTTTCTCTACTTGGAATTTAGCTGCTTTTTTTCTTTTCTTTTCCTTTTTCCTCTAAAAAATTTAAAAGACAGTGAAAAGTCACTTTTTTTTTTGTTCTTTCTTTTTCTTTCTTTTCTATTCAATAAAAATGAATGACCAAACTTATGAAAGCTTAAAGCAGCAATTATTACATACACTTAATCCGGCAACTCAAAAGGAAGGTAAAAAAAAAAAGTTTTTGTTTTTATTCTTTCGAGAAAACTAAATCGTTTGGTAGCTGCTTTCAATTTATCTCAAGCTGAAGTGCAGCAAGGATTTCCCTTGATTTTATTAAAACTTATTAGTGACCAAGTAGTGGATCCCACTGTTCGTATTACAGCTGCGGTTTATTTCAAAAACTATATTAAAAGACACTGGGTTCCAGTAAGTTTTTAAAAAAAAAGTTACGCGTTTTCAAAAATTGACATGGCATTTTCATAGGACAATGAGCAAGCTGTAGACGTGATTGCCGAATCAGATCGTGTTGCAATCAAGAATGAAATTGTTCAATTGATGATTACAGTACCAGAAAAGATTCAATTTCAAATTAGTGATGCCTTGACCTTGATTGCTGCTGCTGATTTTCCTGATCGTTGGGAAGGTTTATTGCCTGTAAAGAGAATTGTATTGATTGTAGATGCGCGTTGACTGACCAATACATGATATATAGGAAATGATTACAAAGTTAAGTCCAACAAATTATCAAGTAAACAATGGTATTCTTAGCACAGCTCACTCTATTTTCAAGAGGTAAAAAAAAAAAAATGAAAACATAAAATACTGAAGACTTATTACTCTATTATGGACAGATGGAGATCTGCTTTTAGAAGTGATGAGCTCTTTGCAGATATCAAATATGTGTTGAATTTATTTTGTGAGCCTTACTTTCAACTCTTTCAAGTATATATATACATCGATAGATAGAAAAAGTTAAAACTTACATTTCAATACAGATTACAGATAAATTGATGGAAGAAAATGTAAATAATCCAGCAGCCATTCAGGTCTTGGCTCGTTCACTCAACTTGTTGATCAAAATCTTTTATGATTTGAACTGTCAAGATTTACCCGAATTCTTTGAAGACAACATGGCGCCTTTTATGAGTCTGTTTGAAAAATACTTGATTTATCAAAACCCATTATTGGTTACGGATGACGATGAGGAAGAAGGTATATTGGAGCAGATCAAGACAAACATCTGCTCTGTTTTGGAATTGTATGGCTCTCGCTATGATGAATCCTTTTCACTCTTGCCTCAATTTGTGCCTATTATCGTCAATCTCCTGACAACGACTGGAAGTGAATTGAAATATGACGGTGTAAGTGACATGTTTGAGCATGAAGTGAGGCATGAGTCTTGACTTTTTTTTGTATAGTTGATCTGTAAGGCATTTGCAGTGTTGACTATCTTTGTTCGATTGGAAACACTTAAACCAATTTTTGATAATGAGGATGCATTAAAGAACATGTGCGAAAAGATTGCTCTTCCAAATGTAGTCATTAGAAGTAAGTAACAAGACAGAAAGAGAAAAACGTGTATTGATGACTTGTGTTTGATAGCTGTGGATGAGGAATTATTTGAGGATAATCCTATTGAATACATTCGTAGAGATTTGGAAGGATCGGGTAAGGCAATTTTCATAATGTGTAAAACGCGGTTCATAACACAATCTCTTTAGACACCGACACGCGTCGTCGTTCTGCTGCGGACTTTATCAAGGGTTTACTGGAACGATATGAGCAAGCAGTAACCAAGATTATGAGTGAGCATATTTACAATTACTTGATGACCTACAACAGCAATCCTACCGAGCACTGGCGATACAAGAACACGGCCATCTTCTTGTCCGTCGCCATCTCTTCTCTTTCATCCACCGCACAGCAAGGTGTGACCAAGGTCAATGCCTTGGTGGATGTGATTGATTTTTTCAGTCGACATGTCTTGTGTGATTTACAATCTGACGTCAACAGTGAATTGCCCATCTTGAAGGTGGATGCGATCAAGTATGTGTATACCTTTAGAAACCAGTTGACCAAGGAACAGCTCTTGACCGTCTTTCCTTTGCTTGTCAAGCATCTTGAATCTTCCAACTATGTCGTACATACCTATGCAGCTATTGCTATCGAACGTATCCTGTTTATTCGCCAAGGAAAACTGATGCTGTAAGTGATGATAAAAAAGAAAAACGCATTATTTATTTTGTGATTCCATGTAGCTTTACCTCTGAAGATATCAAACCTTATGCAGAGACCCTTCTTTCACAGCTTTTCCAATTGATTGAGCAAGGCCAAACACCCGAAAAACTGTCTGAAAACGACTACTTGATGAAGGCCGTGATGCGTGTGATTATTATCAGTCGAAGCGACATGATGCCCTACGTGAATGTGATCATGGGCAAACTGACAGGCATTCTTTCTGTGGTGAGTAAGAACCCTAGTAACCCACGATTCAACCATTACATTTTTGAAAGCATTGGTGCCCTGATTCGATTCATTTGCCCTACTTCGCCTGCGGCCCTGACCGAATTTGAAAACATGTGCTTTGGTCCCTTTCAGACCATTCTCTCTCAAGAAGTACAAGAATTTTCACCCTACGTCTTTCAGCTCCTGGCTCAATTGTTGGAGCAACATAAGGGTACTGAACTGACTGGATCGTATGTTTCCATTTTGAACCCCATCTTGAATCCTTCCTTATGGGAGCAAGGTAATATCCCAGCGCTTGTCCGTCTTGTTCAAGCTTATTTGGATAAGGGTGTGACGACCATTATGGCCAATAATCAGTTGGAACCCATCTTGGGTATCTTTCAACAAAAGTTGGTTTACTCTAGACAATTTGATCAATACGCCATGCTTTTATTAAGAACCATCACCCTTCGTGTACCACTGTGAGTCATTGTTGTTAAAGACATGCAAAAGAGACTAATGAGTGATTAGAGCTATTTTAGGAAAATATTTACCTGCTTTACTTTCTGATGTATTAAAGAGACTTCAAAGCAAGAAGAAGGGAACACATATTGTCTTTGATAGATTTACAAGAAACTTTACTAATTGGATGACGCTTTGTTTCTTGAATGAAAACATGGGTGGACCAGATACGATCATTCGAGTCTATGATGGATTACAACCTGGGTAAATAATAGCCAAAGAATTGAATACAAAAAATTAAACTTGTGTAGATTGTTTGGCCAAATATTGAGCTTGTTTATTTTACCCGATTTAAGCAAACTTTCTCAACCGGTTGAGAAGAGAACTGGAGCTGCTGGTATCATTCACCTGCTAACTCGCTCTGAATTGATGCTTCAACAACCTTATATTGATTCACTCTGGTTGAACACCTTATTGGCTCTCTTAAAGTTGATTGAATTACCTTCCCCTGTTGATGCAGAAGAGTTGGATGAATTATACACTTTCGATTTAGAGGAAGGTGGTTATCAAACCTCTTTTGCCAAGTTAACCACAGCAAATCCTGTCACTGAAGATCCCACAGTCGGCTTGCCTCCAGGACCTGTTTATCTTGCTCAACAATTGGCTCAGTTGCCTCAAGATAGACGTGATGCATTGAAACATCTGATGGGACAATCTGAAGAGGCCATGACATTTTTGCCAAGATATTTTGAGCAAGCCAAGATTCCATTGATATAATAAAGAGAGCATAAAGAGATGTTTAAACTTAAAAAAAAAAAGAACAAAAGAATAGAAAAAGAACGTCCCGAGCGTAGGGACAAAAAGCAGGACAGGAAAGGGAGGGGATGTCCAATTTTTTATTATTGAATAAGTAACACTTCTTCTCTTCTAACAAATAAGGCGCACAGGTACCGAGTCTCAAAATAGCGTTGACCTTGGTATGAGCCATCACAATTCCCCACTATGAGGAAGGTTAAAAGATGAAGACGGTTACCAACAAGAGCTTACCTTGTTCAGTAAATTCAAGGCCTAGCCAATCTCCTTGGTCAAAGTGAACTTGACCTATGAATTTGACTGTGCCTATGATCGGTAGTGGTCTCAAGAACAGCCTGACTTTGGATCCAATTTGGATTGTGGGCGGAAGAGACGCAGCATTCCTTTGGAAGTGGATCCACCTGAAAAAAGTATCTTTGGAGATCAAGAACCAGTTGTCAGGCAAAGACCAGCGTCTCTGTCGGACGAGAATGGAAGTAGGTCTTGATGGAGTAGGAGGCAAGAGAAAGGTCACTCGGGAAGCTCTGCGTGTGTCCGCAGGCGCTTGAGTGCACTGGCATAGGTCGGACAAGGCGGGTGTGGAGACATTGTTGAACAAGAGACGGTTGGTAGCCAGGGCAGGAGGCAGATCACCTGTGGATTGCGTTCTTCTTAAACGCTCCCTTCTTGAATGTTTATTCATGCAAAAGAAGAGGCCAAATAGAAGAGGATGAAAATTTCAAAGCGATGAATGTTTTATTCGATACGATTTTTGTAGTGTGGGGAATTTTTCTGCTTTCATACATCACTGAAATAGCCAAATTAAGCAAAAGGAAAATATTTGACAGAAAAAGAACTAGTTTCAATTAATTAATTTAAAAAACATGCGGGACTTTCTTCATTTAAAATGTGTAAAGGGAAAAAAAAGGGGGGATACAAGTTGTTCAACTTCAATTTTAAGAGAAAAACATCTGGTTGATTCATTCTTCCCCTTTCTCCTCATTCGACGTTTTAAATTGACTTTTTCAGCATTTTTTAGATGTTTGGTTTTTATCCGATACTTTCCATCGTAATAGAGCCATCATGACCTGTATCACTTGCACAAACAAGATTGGAGTTCACTCATGCAATCTGTAATCAAAGGCACACTGACTCCTAACCCCCCTCCCCTTCAGCCTGACTCACTTTATTTCGCACACAAAAAACCTTAATGAGTGGAGATTGGAATAAAGCACGGATTTTGACCTTTTATAGACAACCGTTGTCTTTATTGACAAAGATGGAAGATGTTCTCTCTTCAACCCCTTTTTCTCTCTCTCTCTCTCCTACAATCTGTGTTCATGACTTCCCAAGCAGGTCATTACTGCATTTGTTTAAGTAGCATACATCGTCATAAAAGGTGTAGGACCCGTATTCGGTGCACATCACGCATGATCTGTCTGGTCTCTTTTTTTTTTAGGTTTCATGAATAATCTCTTTTGCTTTTAGACCTGTTGATGACAAAGTGTTTAATGGCAGATGAAAGAAACCGGGAAAGTTCAAATGAACTTTAGAAAAAATCAGCCTAGCGTATAAGCCATCGATGCATAAAAGGAGGCAGACACTCCTTGGGCCATACCGCTTTGTCTCGTTGGTCCATATCGGTCACAGAATAAGAATGTCCTAAGCTAGGGTGATGAACTTGTCGCTCAAATCCCTCAATAGATGATCATTTCCTTCCTCTTGATAATCTCTAATGATCATTCTTTTCAGTTTGTGTTCATGAAATAAAACCTTATTTTCTCTACTCTATCGAGCCATACCTACCAGACAACCATTTTTATATTTAGCAATATTGTTGACATAAAATCCATTTTTGTAGGAAAGATGTTGCAAAGAGAGGTTACTATAGCCAAAGTCAGATTGAAACAACCTTCTTAATCTACCACTGAACACGTATGCTACCATGTTCGTAATCAGAGAGCACGTTCATAATGAGATGTAAATAATAATGGTGTTACTACCATCTGTGCTTACCTCACTTTCCTTATATAACCATTTTTGTAACTGAATCAAATCTTTGAACACTGTGATTTGATGATATGAATAATAAAAGCCGAGATACCTCATGCTGGTCTCTATCCCTGCAAACATGCTGTAGAAAAAAAAATGAGGGACTACCGAGATGATCACTACTCTTGCATTCAGTGGGACAATGCTAGTAGAAATCGTCTTGTTTGAAAGTCTATGAGATTCAGTGAAAAGAATCGCATTAAGGAGGATAACTCATGAAGCTCTACTTGATGTATTTAATCCATTTGGTTGAATGAAATCAATTGAAAATCCTCAAGAGTTCAAAGCAAAAAGTCTTGTCTCAATATCCTATCATCAAAAATAAGAGATCACCCATTTTTGAATAAACCGAATGCTTCTGAAAATCAAATCACAAAAGATCAAGCACTGTCTTACAAACTTTCTCTTTTTTTTTGGGAATAGTAAGTATTGAAATGAGACAGATAAAAGAAAGTAAATAAGAAAAAAAAAAAACCTGATGACATCTGTAAAAGTAGAAATGCTGTAGCCAGCGTACTTCAAAAAAAAAAAAACTCATGAAACATAATTAGCGTTCTTTAAAAAAGGCGCTCGGTTCACTTTGAGGGGGAATGTAACGCAAGATGATTGTAGACAGGTTAACAAATAAAATAAATTTACAATAACTCTTATTTCTTCTTTTTTAAAAAAGAAAAGAAATATTTTCTAAAAATAAAAGGCATTCATAGCAAAATCTTTTTATATACAAAAAAGCAATCGAACCCATGATAGATCAATGCTCCTTCTTAAAGTCAAGGAGAAGTAGAAAAGGGTATTTCATGATTGTATCACACTCATACTCCCCTCTCTCACTTTCTCTCCTCTGTCTCGTCATCCTCTTTCGCACGCTTTAGTTTTTTGAACGCGTACCTGCAGAAATTCAAACAAGTAAAGAGTTTCACTATTTTCCCTTGCATGTCGAAAGATTTTATAAAAATTGAATGGAAAATTCAGATATAGTAAGCATTACCATATAGAGTGATTGTGTAAGGAAGAAAGGAAAAAAGAAAGTACAAACTATAAAAGTACCAATTCTCGGAGTAACAATTGGTTCGCATAGAGACAAAAAAAATGCGTATTTGACCACTGATAAAAATCCTTTCTCCCCCTTTGAACTGAGTCTATAAAAAAGACTTGAATATTTTTCTTTTCTTTTTTTTTTTTTTTTTTGTTTTTTCTTTTCTTTTTTTTTTTCTTCTTCTTCTCTCCTTTTATATACAAAATTATTATAATTTACAACTTGTAATGAACTATTCACAAAATTACGATAATCTACCAGAGAATACTACTTTATCTACCAATTCAAATGAGTTTCACCCATACCAGGTATTAACAGACAGTACTAGACAAGACATATCTCCCTTGGTCTTTCACAACAATTTGATTTCCACTTGTTCTCCTTCAGAACCATGGAATAATAATAATAACAATAATGAATCACATGTGAATTTGGCGTCTCCTTCTAGGGAGCTGTCAGTTTCGCAACGTGGTGTAGCTGGATTCGTGGCAAAACTTTACCAGTAAAATAAAAGAGAGAGAGCATTCGTTTATATAAAAGATCTAAATACCATTCTTTATAGATGCTTACAAGCTCCTGATAGTGAACAAAGATATGCAAGATGGTGTACACGTCAAGGCAGAGATATGTTTGTTATTGAATGTATTCCAGGTAACAAAAAAAAAAAAAAGTTCAATTTGTTCTCCTATTCATCCTTATAATTTAGAGTTCACTCAAACTGTATTACCACGTCTTTTTAAGCATTGTAAATTTCAATCTTTTGTACGCCAGTTGAATGTAAATGCAAACCAAACCTTATTTCTTTGTACTAAAACTCATTCTAGATCTATGGTTTTCAAAGAGATACGGACGCCAGAAAGACCAAAGATAGCAAAGACAAAGAATCCTGCCGCTGGTTTCACCCATTTTTCCGACCTGATCGCCGTGATATGCTTCACATGATTCGAAGAAAGGCAGCAAAGAGCACAAGAAGGAGACAGGTCAAAGAAGAAGATTCAGAGACAATTTTGAAAATGGAAGGTGAAGAAGACTCTGGTGAGGATGACCTGACTGACCATCGTCGTTCGTCCTCCTCAGCCTCCTCTGTCCACGTCCTGGACTATGCCTCTCCACCTCTGTCAGCAACGAACCCTTTGCTACACTTGACGACGCCCTTAGTTGAACCACAGCACCCCATCAACGAATTTGAACCCTTTGTTGAATCAGATAACAATGAAAATGAGCAGGATGACCTGGCCATACGACTCTTTGAGGCAGAACAACGCTTTGAAAAGATGGAAACTTACTATCGATCCAAGATTACAGAACAGCAATTGCGTATACAAGCCCTGGAAAACGCCTTTTGTTTTCCAGATGTGAAACCCAACACAGGTTACATCAGCACAATGTGTCCCAGTAGCTCCAACTCGTATTATAATCAACCTCCTTACAATATGACTCCTCTTCAGTTTAATAATAGCATGTTACCAGAAAATCATCCAGAACATAATAATCACAGCAATCACAGTTGGATACCAAGCAGTTTTACATCTGGATCAATGCATAACGCCAAACAATAAGAGGGGCGATTAGAAATTTATACATACACCTTCCATTCTCCCTTTACCTCCCCTTTCTTTTCTGTATATTTCAATTATGTAGTTTCTCTTTTATTTTTTACGCAAAGAATCATAATACGCCATATTGTTATTATACTCCTATCATTTTCTATAAGATTTACCCTTCTCTTTCTCTCTCCAATACCAAAAAAAAAAATTAAGCATACATACACACACACACATACACATACCAAAAAAAAATTACATATCACACAATAAATATGCATTGAACTATTATCCACTGTTTGTTAAACTTACAAGCTTTTTTTTTTTTTTTTTTTTTTTACATGAGACATTGGCCTAGTCTTTAGTACAACATGGTAAATGTGGGTCTACATCAATGTTATAACTTTTAAAACTCAATTTCTGTTAATAGAAATCATTTTTTCTTTGAGTTATACAATCTATATTTATACACTCAGGAGAAAAAAAAAAGAAAGAAAGGGGAAGAGGGAATCAAAGCGATAAGGGTTAAAAACGTGTATTTAGTGACAAAAGAGGGGGGAGGAGGAAGCCACGCAGAAAGGGACATTGTGAATTGAGGATGCTATGTTTGTGCAATAGACTCCTGATGAACAAATATCGATATACGAATGGATCACCTTTTCAAGGAAAAAAAAATCTTTTTTTTTTTGGGACTGTGTTTTAGACAATCCCGAAAATCATGGTAACCTACTGAGATTCTTTTTGTCCGTGCCACTGACTGGATAAAAATATAGGCGTTCTCTCTCTCTCACTCTCTTTGTTCTCCTTAATTTTAACTTTTGAACAAATAGAAACTTTGTAAACTTGTTCAATTTCCTTTTTTTCTTTTGTTTCTAAACTTTTAAAGTATGTCTGTGTATGCAATAAAATTTAATTTTGCGATACTTTCAGAATTTAAATCCCAGTTCAAAAGTGACCCAGTCCTCTCAGGGAAAAAAAAAAAAAAAAAAAATGGCATTCTTTTAAAGGAGAATAAAAAAAGAGGGCAGGCTTATTTTTATGTTTATCCTTTTTGGTCTGTGACAATGTGTCTTTTTTGAACTCGTATTGTCAATAAGAAAAAACCATGCTTGATACGGAGTTCACTAAGAAACTCAAAGGTCCTGCAGCTCATTTAAATGATTTGTTTATGAAACACTTCGCTCATTGAAAAAGCAGCCGTTTTTTTTTTTTTTGGTCGGATGGTTGAGCTTGATTTGTTGAAAGAAGTTCAATCTTTGAAAAAGATTCAAGCATTCAAGAGATCCATCCTTGCCTATCTCACTGCTTCTCCTTTCTGATTGTGTTATAGACTATCAACTTTCTTTTTCGATAGTTGATTTAATTTGTAACCAGAATTCTTGAATAAGATTCAGGGGGGTAACCCTGTTTTTTATATTTCATGTTCACGTTTTTTTTTCTGCATAGGTTTCTATTCAGCTTTTACGATAAGGGAAATTGAGATGATGTCTGTTTATAAGAGTGAATCTATTTCACAGTTTACTTTTGGTTTACAAATAGCGTTGAAGGTTGTAGTTGAATCACTTGGTTTCTTTTTACCGAAAAAGGAATCGTCTTGCTTTTATGAAACAAAGTGGACATCGAGCTGCTGAAAGAGAGCAAGATGACATGCGTAAGACGAGAGCATTCGCATGGGTGTAAATAAGGTTACAATCGAGCTTTGTGCATGAGGGAAGCAATCCAAAGAGGAGATGGTTCAAGATCACAAGCCAAAATAATCAAGCAATCTCAAATGTATGACTTTTCATAAGCAGACGCAAGTCACAATCTATCAAACGAAACAGAACCTACACCTCATCTCCTATTGAACCAGTGAATGTCAGTGATAACAAGTCGTCTTCTTGCCGGGCAGGCATGTCGGATCATGATATCCACTTAAAATAGGTTGATTATAACTGCCCTTTTTGCTTTTAAAAGTAAGAATATCAAACACAATCGTGCAAGAAAATAAGCTTTTTGAATAGGATAGTGTGCCATTCATTGAATCCCCGATAATATACAAAAAATAGAGTTCTAGAACTGAGTCAGGGTGTTTTCTATCACGATCGGAATCTCAAGTGTTTGCAAGACACGTTTGTGATCCATTTTATAAAGCTGGCCAAGGTGTTCTTGTTATTCAATGGCAGGTTCCTTCTTGACACACGCGTCTTTGATCTGCCCCTGTCAAGTGGAGTGGACAGAGCGAGGCGCGTTGGACGGCTGAGAACCCCAGTGACGCGTAAAACGAGATGCGATCGGATAAGAAGGTGCTCTTGTTGAGATGGTGCGATAGAAAACATCATTTTTAAATGAAACAAGTTGCAATTTTATCTTCTAATAGGGAGAGCGTATGACCAACACGTATTGTGTAATTATCAATTCTTTTTAAATTTGTTAAAATGACTATGTTTCTTGATGTCTTCTTGAAACAGTGTATTTTATTTCGGCATTATTGTTGTGTCACCTTCATTCAGTAAAAGCAAGAAGCCTTGGCTATTTTTGTACAATCAATGGAACCATTTCATCTAGTTTTTTTTTTTTTTTTTTTCTGCACGGACTTTTTTTTTTTTGTGATAGCATTCTTTTAATTTTTGAACAAATCCACGGTTCAGTGAACGAATACGATTGTTACCAAAACAATAAAATCGGTATTCATGATCCATTGTAAATGATTGACAAGTAAACATGAAGACAATATTCTAGTCTTTTCTTTTTTTTACACACCATCTTTACTTTTTTTTCATTTTTTATTCAAAAGCTGTTGCTTTATAGTGATCTACCTTGTAACTTTCCCCTTCTCTTGTAAAAAATCACGCATCTAAAATTCATTTCAAACGCCGCGTTTTTTCTCCATTATGTAAAAAAATAAAAGGAGTTCTAAAAAAGGAAAGGATCGTTCTTTTAAAGTAAGCAAGCAGTTTTAATGAATACAAGGACTGGGACAACCAGGGAAAGGGGTATAAACACAGGTTACAATCTTGATGAAGAGTACAGTGAAAACCTCTGATGATTTGAAGTCATTTTGTTGTTGAATTGCCTTTTATTTCACTCGCATGAGTCAATTGGAAGGATGCTGTGGAATGACACAAGAAAAGGATATTTGACAGAGTACCATTCTGCAAATGCAATCCATTTTTTTTAAAATGACAGTACTGTATCAAAACTCAGCATTGAAATATGTTAAAAACAACGATTGACTTCAAAGAGGGTCCAACGAGAGCCATTTGCTGAATCTCACAAAGATTGATTCCAGAACAAAACATGTTCAATCATTAATTTAATGAAGAGCCAACTCTAATCGTGTAACGCGATGAATAAAGTTGGAGGTAAGGTACAACGTCTCTCTTATTCTTTGAGCAACCTTGTACACTAACCCAGTGGCTGCTGAATGAAAACAGAGTGAGCAAAAGGGCGCCAACGAATCAATTCCTTGACCCCATTTGAATTCTCTCTGTGGATTTTCCATGTAGAGTGGGCTCATCCAACAAATCATGATTCACTGCATCAAACCACAAGAACCAATCCTGAATGACATGCCAGAGCCCCTCCTTTCCGAAACCCTCTGGATCCTGCTGTTACCACTTGTTATGAATCAATGTATCGAGTTTCCTAATGGAGTTTTTTTGGAGATTTAGTGGTTCCAAGGACCGAACACAGAATAGGCAATTCTTAGCTGTATCTTGATTTCATCATGATGATCCCCACCGTTGAAATGAGGGGCATAGATGCCCTTGATCAATATTCACTCTAGGCAGAAATCATCACTGCCTTTCCTTTGACAGCGTCTCATGGACTTGTGAACCTCTCGATTTCCTTCGAAACCCCCCCCCCTTTGCTCCCTCGGTCAATGTCATCAGTCAATTCTTTCGATTTCTTAATCACTCCGAAGCTCGTGTACCATCGGGTATAGATCCACGTTAAACAAAATAGGTCGGTTGCTGCCGATGTACCAATCATACTCTCTCTTGCTCCTCAAGCAACCATGGATGTCGCTCGTCCTTACCTTGGTGTCTACTCATCTCAATAGGTAACACCCAGCGATATTTGTCAAACGAATCTAGAGTGATTTCACATGTGCCAGATTGCTTCATTCAGAAATCAAGAAAAACAACTCTTTTTTTAAAAAAAAAGCACAACAATAAAAGGTGTAAAGAACAGGTCGAGTCTCTTTCTTCTGAGGCCTTGTCCAAGAGTTAGGAACTCGAGATAGAAAGGGAGCTTGGGCCGATTTGAATTGGCTCAACGGGAAAAATTGAGGACAAAGTGCTGATGTTTTAGACGTTGCAAAAGGGGGAAAAACGGACAAGGATTTCCAGAGTGTAACAGAATACATAAAAGGGACATCTTTGCGCGATTCCACCGTGGATGATGTCAGTCCTTTACTTTCTGTCCACCCTTACCGTCTCATCCCTGAACCGTCCGCCTTCACCTGTCTTTTTGATTTCTTCAAGCAACCAACCTCCTTTCAAATCCTTTTTTTTTTGTAGGCTACACAAGCGGACGTGAGGCTTTGTGGACATGGTGAATGGCATGGCTTGAACCCAAGAGGAAATACGTTTAGGAGGGATGGATGGATAAAGAGAGAGAGAGAGAGAAGATCATGAAACAGTTGAATTTTTCTTATAAGCCATGGGTTGTACAGTGTGAGAAACACCCTTCTGGTTTTATTAAAACCCGCTCTTTTTTTTTTTTTTTTTTTTTTTTTCTTAATCCCTGAATGAAATGAATGTAACTTTTAAGGTTTTTTTGCTGTGCTTCACTGACCAATGGATTAGAGGGTCCGTGCACTCAGTGAAAGGATGATGTAACTTTGAAAAGTTTCCCTGAATCATGACAGTCCGTAATCCATCTTTTTCACTTTTTCAAGAGGAAGAAAGGACCAGTGTCTCGAATGACCGGATTGGGTTAGTATCGATTTACAAAAAAGGAATGTGTTCCTCTTTTGTAAGACAGGGTTGAGTCACCTTGCGTGATAGTCCTATCTTGATCACAGTGGGTTTGATTGGATACACCCTCCTACTGTTCTCAGTGATGGAATGTGCTCCAAAAGGAAAATCAAATGGGTCTGACAAAGCGATTTTCAAGACTCTTTATTCTACCTTTTTTTTAATTGAATAAATGACAAGTCAACTATAAAAGTGAAGTTTCTATTGTTTTTCATATCAGAGATTGATTGTAATATGATTTTAAGCTTATAAGATCCCTAAAACTAAATATTGTAAGCTCCATCTCTTTTCTATGCAAAAAAAAAAAAATTTCAATTCTTACCTTGTGATTTGATCTAATGTCATTTGATTTCTATTGGTCATGAACATGGGCTGTTTTTCCATATTTATTATGAAATTGATCATCTACTGAAAGCCTCCATACGGTCAAAATCATTTAGTGAACATCAATTTATTCATCCATGAAACCCAATAAACACAAATGATCATTGAAAGTGTGGTTCAGGCTTCCGTTGGATAGGATGAATACACAATTGAATAAATAGTGTTTGCAAACTATAAGGTACACCTGTGATACCATCTCTTGATGGTACAATCACTTACAACACGAGCAGTTCTCTCACAAAGTACACTAGTAAAAATAAACCTTCTTCAAGGCTTTTAATAAACACGTTGAGAATTAAAATGACATGATATCATAGACAAGAAGGGCTCCTTTTAAATCATAAACTGGTCTCAATCGTACCTTTTCGTCTCACTCGAATGAAAACAGTGGATGTGAATGACCTCTTTCGGGTGTCTACATGAAATCAGACCATAAGCTTGGCAGATGAAATGATGGGCGGGTATAAAAGTGCAACATGAACCTCTTGGCTGTGACATGATCTTGTGTGTAATAGTGTGAAAAGAGAAAGTCATGAAAACTCCATCTTTTTTAACTTTTATTCTGTATGAAGCAGCCAAATCAATTCGGCTTCCTTAAAGAAGATGGGCAAACTTTTTATTCAATTGAAATCAGTACTGTCTTCTTTGTTTAGACAATTGATCACTCATAGTTTTATGATTGAATGAAAAAGAAATTAAAGTGTTGACAGTACAGTTCCATGGTTCGAATAGCTTCCTATTTTAAAACACTTGATTTCGGAATTTAAGAAATACTTTTTTTAACAAATGAAGTAGACTGTTTAATGAATGCTTGTTTAAACCTAACTCAAGAAGGAATGAATTTTACTATTTCTATCTTATCTTTTGCTTTGTAATTTCCATTTGGAGATGCGTACAACGATTTCAATTATTAAAAAGTAACGTACTGCATATATCTTACAAATCATTTGTCATCTTCTTTGTATATCATCAGGCTGTTGCTATATCAAACAGAGTTCCCAAATATTCAGTGCACTATGTCGCCAACTATAAAGTATGCATTGATCACTTTCATTTAATTCATTTGTTTTCTCTACTTTATATTTCCGGATTTAATTTGAAAAAAAAAAAAAAAAAAAAAGAAAAAGAAATCAAAGGCAGTGAGACAGAGAAATTTTGGATTCCGAAAAGAGAGAGAAAGAATAATAAAGCAAATGATTACATGAGCCATTTATAAAAGCAAGAAATGTAATGACTTTCAAGTCATTCATACGTATCTTATTCCATGCTTTTGCTATTCTTGTTGATAGCATCTCTTTTAGCAATACAGACCTTTTCATTTACTTTGACGCAATTTTAATAATCTCACCCATAGAAACAGCTCCAAGGATTGCTAATGCTATTCTCTATTGTGTTGAAATGTAACACTGACTGATATTCCTTTAGTTGACTCTCCTTTTGTAGACATCATCTGCATATTCAATCATCTTCTGTTGTCTCGGGAAAAATGAAGAGAGAGATGTTCTCGTTATGCTTGTTATGGAGTGCAAAGATCTTGACACGTTTGTACTTTGTTTCTGTAGTCTTCAAAAGCAAAACCTTGTTCTCATCATCTCTGTATTGCTTCACTCGCCAATAAATAAATGTGATGCCAATTTTTCTTGCATCTCCCGCCGTTTTCATGTCAAGATTGATTTTTAAATTGAAAAAGAAATTCTCAATCTGCTGATCTGGACACGAATAATTCTTTCATCTTTCTTTTGGTTCTTTATTTTATGTCTTTGGAGTATTTACTATTTAATAGTGACTACAGTAACATCAAGCTGATCCTTTTCCCTTTAATTGTAGTCGCTTTTTTTTTAAAAAAAAAAAAAAAAAAGGAAAAAGGCACCAAAACAAAATGCAACGAGTAGCCCATCCTCTCTGCACCTTTTTTTTTTTTTTGTTTCTTCTTTTCGAAATCCGAAATTTCTCAATCTCAGGGCCTTTGATTTCTTATTTTTGGAAATAGATTTTTTCCGGAACTCCTATAATGAAATCAACAACTTGACCTTATATTTCATTCCCAGACCTTATTTTATGGGTTGTAGTCTACTGTACTCACCTGATCCCATAAAAAAGAATGACTTTTTTTTTATCTCGTGTCTTGCGTGTGAGAGAAACATGCTATTTTTTTTTTTTTTGTTTGGCAGAGTACAAAAATCATTTTAGTTCATTTCGTCATCTTCTCGTTTGACAACTGACAAAGACATGTTTTTGATAACAGGCCATATCTCTCTTTGGTGGTGGGGGGGTTTTTTTCTTTTAAAATTGAAGATAAATCATTTTTACACTCTTGTCTATCATCTTATTTAGTCCACAAGATCTTTCAAGTAGATAAAAACCTGTCATAGATGATGTCGTACAACTTGTCCAAGGTGTATCTTTCAGGAACAAAGAAAAAAAAAGAAAGTCTGTGAATAGGATAAACAAGAATTCAAATTAATTCATGATGAACTAGTGAGATGAACAGACAGTATACAAAGTTATGTATAGGATTAGATAAGTGATGAAGAAAGAGAGAGAGATGATACGGGCAATTCCTATTAAATTTAGACAAGGAGCACGGCAGCGAGCATAACCTATTTTGGACAATTGTTGTCGGAAAATTAAATGACTGTCAGAAAACTGGAATATAAAGTAACCGAGAAAGAGAGGTTAGATGAGTTCATTTTGGTTTTACGTTCCAAATTTGATAAAAGGCAAGTTGTATACATTCTAGACATGATTCATCGTGATACATGAACTTTGAAAGCTAGCTTGAAAAAATAATGAACAGATAACAAAAATAATGAATAAACAATAAAGTATTTGTCCCACAGAAGAACCAGGGTTTTTTTTTCCCTCTTTTACCTTTTTTAAAGAAAAAAAAAAGTAGACATGCAATAAACAATGACAAGGAAAGGCAGAAAGAAGTGGGATGGTTGAGCCAAAATGTTACTTGTTCTTTTCCTAAACAATGTATTTTTAATTTTTGTACACCATAAAAAGAGAGAGAAAGAGAGAGAGAGAATCACAAAAGGAATGCTACTCCAGTTTTTATGAATTAGGATATCTATAGAAATGAGTAACGACTGTCATTAACAAAAACGTAATTAAAATAACAATAAACAAGACTACTCGTCCCACATAAAATAAGATGATATAAACGCACTGACACTACACGTGGTATGTGCAAGTTATCGGTCTATAGACAAGGATGCCTTATTCCCTTTTTAAAAGAGTGATCGAAGCTCGTAGACAAGAGAACAATGCTGGGCGTGGGAGGGGGTAGTTTAGGATTCGGTCGTACAACATACTGACCTCACTAAACCGTTATTATTGGAGAAGTTTCAAATATAAAGTAAAGGGTAAAGGACTCATAAAACAGGCAGCACAGACAATCGTATTTAGTATTTTCTCTTCTTCCCCCTTTTTTTTTTTCTTCTTCTTTCTCTTCTCCCCTCTCTCTCTTTCTCTCTTTTATTAATTATCCAAAGGTTTCATCGCAAATTATATATTCTCCCCTCCCCCTTCCCCTCTTCATCTTCTTTGTGCCCCTTTTACTAAACAGCATATTATTGAATTTGATCAATCGTTTATATACCAAGCAGACAATTCAATCTATTTCAGTTCTTGATTTTTTATCATCAATTATGTGAGTAGACAATAAAGCGGCTTTTAATGTCGTCATAATAGCAGCAAACAAACCGACAAAATAAAATAAAAAATCAAATACTCACCATATCTGATGTTTTAGTTGCTACAAATTTTTCTTTTGTGAAAACACAAAGCTGAATAGAGACTGTTTAGACACATACCAACTTGAACAAGAAAACACACACTCACACTTTAAGCTCACTGACTACAGCTCATTTCAAAACTCTTAATCTCTCGCGTTTCACCCCCTCCCTCATTCGACATTAACCAAGGAGCATGTCAACCCAGCCAAACGAACAAAACACAAACAGTCAACCACGACAATTTTTAACTCTTGAAAGACAAGGAGAACAAGCACTATTTGTAAATATCAAAAAATCCAATTGATGCAGCTGCCATTTTTAATCAACGCACTAACTGAGATTTTTTTATGTGTTGCCCATAAACTTTTTATTAGCTTGAACCGTTCTATACACGTTTAACAGAGAGATCATTTGATCAAAGTAAATCAGCCATTGAATTCTGTCGAGATTTGTGTGCCGAATTTGGTTTTACGGTTAAACAAGAAGCAAGTACACACAGAGTAAATAGAAATAGCCTCTTTTTAAATATACAATCTCATCTTTTTGTTACATTTGTAGAACATTTACGTTTATTGCTCTCGTGAAGGACTTCCTGATTCACTACGCAATCCAAGACCTAATCCACAACGTAAGAGACCATCCAAAAGATGCGATTGCAGATGGAGAGTTGTGTTGTATGAAAGTGATGGACACTGGGAATTTAGGAAATCATTAAATCCAGAGGCTGGCAAACATAACCATGAATTGATGCGTCCAGAGGAAATTGAACGCAGTTGGCCGAAGGAAGTCATTGATCTGATATGTGAACTGGCTCGCTTACGTATGACAACGCAAGATATCAGAACACGAGTCCAAGCGCAATTTCCAGATATACACTGGAACGAACGCCGTTTTTACAACCGACTTTCCGAGGAACGACAAAAGATAAAGCAGCGGGATGCTACAGAGAGAACGCACGATCTTTTCCAGATCTGGAGCAAGATATGTACCATTACCGCTGGCAGTGAGGAGCTATCCCACTTTGTAAAACACGAATTATCAGCATTATATCAAACCTTGGTTCAAACCACACAAGTGGATGATTCACTACTGCCGGATCCTGCGGTTCTGAGTGATGATGGTTCGGAAAATAAAGAAGGAGCAGAAGGAGCAGAGGAAAGCCTGGGGACTTCAACCATGAGACGACCTTCGAAACAGGTCAGTGGTTTGTACAGAGGCTATATACAGGTCGAAATTCCCAAGCAAACCTATTATATCAAGACGCACAGCCAGCGACTTATTCAGGAAGGTCAATTGCTACGAGGCCACAGACGAAGCAGAACATCAGAAGATTCACAAGCACATGAACAAGTCAGAAAACAACCAAGAAAAGGCAAAGGTAAAGAAAGCGCGTTATTACCTGCTGACGATCCATTGCCGTCTGATCGCCTCTTTCAATTGACTCGAGCCCCCTACTCCAGTAGTAGAGCAAACAGCACACCAAACACACCCAGAGTGAACACAGCTCCCATCATGAAAACAAATCCTTCACAGCCCCATCACCAAAGACAAGCAGCCCAGATACACCCAGCCTCGTTTGTTTATACTTATGACAGTAACAACATGTCCCTAAGCTCTCCACTCTCTGGGTATGTCCATCCACAGTTCTCAGATACCTATATGAGTGCTACTCACAGTCCATCCTCTTTTAATGCAACCGACATGCAATTTCAATTCAATCCTTCTCAAACGCCCATGGTACGTACCAACAGTGCAGCGAGTAACACGACCAACAACCCTACGGATCCCACGATGCATCCCGCCTTACAATCCCATCCTATGTCCAACAAAGCGCCTCTAACACAGCCTATGCCTATGCAACCTACCGCGCCTCCCGTTTACCACAACACAAATCAGCAGACAGCACCCTCTGTATCTCGGCCTAATTCTGATATCAACAGCGACGCGAGTACAAACAGTACCAACGCACAGCATCTCTATTCCATGCATCCTTCTCCTGGACATCCTGATCCGACAGCAGACCAGCCAAGCCATGGCACTTCATCTCAGATCCCCATGTATGAGTCACCACAGGAAACGATGAGATCCAGGAGCTCTGTTGAAGCGCAACAGCAAGCGACCTATAATCACAATTTATATATGCATCCAGCAGCAAGTCATCATCCTTCAGATACCATCATGCCAATCTATAATCAATCATCCCCATCACAAGAGCAAGCAAATGATGGTCCAAGGATGAATATAAAGCAAACTTGAAGCATTTCAAATGTTTTATATGCTTCTCTTGCAACATAGAAAAGACTATGCACCCTCCTTTTTTTAAAAAAAAATATAGAAATTTGTAGACCTCACTTCCATCCTCTTTCTTCATCTCTGTCTGTATATATGCTACAAGTTATAAGATAAATAAATACATATATTGCTAAGATACTTTATTTTTAAGTGCGTTTGTCATTTCGGAAGGGGGTTTATTTTATTTTTTTCATAAAATCATTCAGTCATCGCAAGTCGTTGTAGTCCTAGTTGACAAAATGGAGCCTTTTTTTTTTTTTTTTTTTTTTTTTTTCTTGCTTTTCAGACAACAGAGTCTAGAACGACATTTTACAATTTTCATTCTGATTTTAGTTCAATTGGGCTTTCAGACATGACGAAAAGGAATTTAGAACGATATAAAACAAGGTATTTTTTATGAAGATATTCAATGAATATTCTTTTCAATTTGACCTAAAAGACACACAGGTTCTTTTATTTGAGGATCTTTAGTTTTCTACTTGCAAAGTACTTGCCGCTCACTGAATATTGGTGACACGTTGGATATCGGGAGAATAAAGTATAGATTTATCAATCAACAAATAAGCAAAAAAGACCTTGATTGATACTGGTGGTACATAGTAACCATGGCTCAGAACGACAGACCTTTCTTTCTTTGCTCTAGTCACTTTTCGATCTCAAGACAAGCCAATTCAACAGAAAGAGAAAAGCTCACGAATTGCATAAGTTTTTTTTTTTTTTTTTGGAGAAAACAATTGACTGATCCGAATTTTTCACTTTATTCTTCACTTTCCATCTGATTGCATCCATTTGTTTTTTAATTATTTTTTAATTAAAAAGGTGACAGATGTCATCAGAAGCACAGCGCTTTTTACAACGCATCACATCATGATGAGTGCCCGAGCTATGATTAATTTATAAAAATCAGGATTAACGCACTTTTACTTTTTTTGGATAAAAAAATTCTTGTTGTAAACTTTCAACCTAAAAAATGAGCACGAGCAGATCTTGGGTAGTACAGATTTCGTCAGAGAATGGAAAATACAACATGGCAAGGGTACCTTTTTGAATGAGCATTGATAAAGATGTCTGTATAAAAACTTGATTCAAGGTTCCAGTGTTTATAAATGATGCAAAGGTTTTTTTAAAGAAAAAAAAAAAAAAACGCGACAAAATTTACAAATACAAATTTTTTTTTTAAAAAAAAAAGATACAAAACATGTGCTTTATTGAAGGTCCTTGACTGTCTGAAACCCTTGCGATATGTAAGATAAGATAACTCGAAAGGCGTGCTAAATAACACCTCGTGGAAAATTCGGGATAGCGATCTGCGATTGATCTTGCTTATTAATAGAAGCAAAAGACATGTATCGACAACGTCAGTGAGTATAATGGCCTAAAGGATGTTAAAAACACGATCAAAAAATATAGTTTATGCAAAAAAGCTACATTGGCTTTTGTGTTCAGAATGCCAAGGCATTGAGGAACCTGTCTTTGGAGATGTCGGGTCCCGATTGAATTGAAGGCTGGCATTGACTGAAACGTAAGAGGGGGGGGGGAACTGTCAATATGGCAGGCAGGATAGAAATGAATAAATTTTAAACTCATTCGTTTGACACACAGGAACGGTCCATGCTTTTAGTATGGTATCAATTCATTCGACAAAGCAAATTGATGAAGCAATTTGTTTTTTCATTATTTAGAAAGTCATCAAATGTATGTTTGCAGACATACTTGATAGAAAGCCAAATCGAATCTAATTTGACTTGTGGCGTTTGTCGCGTAGAGGGATTTCTAGGTTTGACATTGCCTTATTTATTAGCAGAGTTTCTTAAAAGTGGTACTATCTGAGCAAAGGTATTTGATGTCATATTTAAGGATACAGAGTAAATATATCATAGTTATAGCACAAGCATGTGATACGTAGTGTTTGCGAGCTTCAATGTAGATATCCTTTCAGCAAAAAATGGAAAAAAAAACTAAAGTTTTTTTAATGTTATATTATGGAGATGAATCGCTTAATGAAAGGATGGAATTTTTTTTATTCGACACTATGAAGATTACGCATGAGAATAATAGAAAAGAAATTCTGATAGACTAGAGACTTTAAGTTCAGATAAAAATCTGTGTGGTTAAAAAATACAAGAAAAAATGTTGCAAGGACCATTTGTCATTTTATAAGAGGATTGAGATAGTTTGCAAAAAGATAACTAGTATATCATTGATATGAAACAGAGGAGCTAGACAATCTGATAAAAACTAGGACAAAAGAATTTTTTTTAAATGATTAAAACTAAAAGAATAACTTTGGAGTTTAAATTCTGAATGACCAGGACCAATAATTATATGATCCACTTTCAAATAATAATAATAAAAAAAAAAGAGTATGGGTACTCTGATAGTGTATTTGTATGGCGCTTTCAGTTTAGTAAATCGTAATCGGTGATTTTGTGTTACGTTAGGAGTGCTATCCAATTATGTAGCATTATCTGATTACGTACAGTGTTACAAATACATGCAACTAAATGAACTGGGATAGTCAATTTTTATGAAGCATGTTGTTGTAGATTGCAAATGACTCTATTCTAAAAGGATCTGAGTGTTTGTCAATATGTTACACACAACACTAGGTATTTTCATGCATGTAGACCAGAAATAAGGGCTTCTTTTTACTTTACATGTTCATGATTTGAGTTCCGTGCGCAGTCGCTGTCTAAAAGTAAAATTCTGACTCTGATTTACCTTTATCAACTTCATAATATTTCCTATATTGCAGTATTATTATACCTTAATTACCAGTCTGTGATTATTCAGCATATTTGCAAACAGTATGGCTATCTTGGTGAGTTGCTGGATTAAAAAAAAGTTAAAAAAAATAAAAATAAAATAAAAAAAATGCTTAACAGAAGTTAGAACTCAGCACTTGTTTAAATGGCGCAACAAGCGCTTTTGCATGTTGTTACTTTTCATATGAAATTGTTTGATTTTGATGTTAAATGTAATACAATTTTCAAAGTGTATCAAAGCATATAAGATTATGCAGAAAAGTGTCATTTTTTTGCTATAGACTATTTAAAAAAACAGCCTACCATATTGTTTTTTCATTTTTCAGTATGACAATATGATAAAGTCTTTTCTTTGCTTGTAATTGAAACGATCAAACGAAAATCGTTCTGCATAGACACGGCATACATTTTTTTCAAGATTTTGCTTCAAGTCGGACTTTTCGGAACAGGAAATGGTCTTTTTTTTTTAAAGATAGACGATTTAAGAGCTTTCAAAGCATTAGAAATGACTTTAGCAGATGTACAAAAATATTTTTTAATACATCTTTCTTTCAGAAACGATTGGCCTTTAGCAGGTTTTCTATCTTTTTTTATAGATTCACTATCATCATCACAGATATCTAAATTTTAGATTAATAATAAATAAACGGTTAAACAAGTTGCTTTTTTAGCATACATCAAAGTCTAGTCTATCCTTAAGGTAAGAGTCCTTCAAGAATGATTATCCTCGATGGTTTCTAGAGCACGTATGTAATAGGTATACAAAAGTGATAAGGAAGCCTATTTATTCATATGTCATAGAATGAACATGACTTTCATAATAATGTAGTATCTCATTTTGTACAGCTAGAATTCTTTTACGATCTTCAGAGGTTGCTTTTGAGCCATAAGCATCTAAATCGTCACTCTCTAATAAAGACCATTCTAAAGTTGTTTCTTGAAATACCTCTGAAACAGAGACAGGATAGTACCCAAATTTAGATTTAAATAGTTGAATACTTGGCTCATTCTTTAGCGAAATCTTTGCATGAAAAGTCTTCAAGCCTAACTCTACCATTGCTAATAATATCAAAGTTAGCATAAAAAAAAAAGCTGAATATCATTTTTAAAGTACCAAAACCCATCATTAACTTCAAGGCTTCCCTGGCTCGACCAGTCTTTCGATAGTCGGCCTCAGCAATCATAACTTCAATTTCACCAAATGTTGAATCATCGTCAGGATCGTTAAAAAAAATATTTACATCGCCAATCATGACTGCACCCATGGTCAATTTCATACTATAAAGGCTCATTGTTGACTTGCTTACCTGTTTTATCCTTGACTTCTTCTTTTGGAATGTCCTTCAATTGAACAGGACAATCAGTAGGCAAAGCAGTGATGATAAAAGTAAGCTCTAACAAGTGTTAGTCATCAAACACCTATCACACAAATACTTGGCATTATTTATTTTACTTTTTTCGTCTTGATGCCACGATTGCTGCATTTCATATTCTTCTTCTAATGTCAAGGGTTCAGAGGCTGTCATTTCCTGAAGAAAGGGAGACTTCATCCATTCATGGTATCTCAAGACATGCTCTGGCTTATAAGGAACTAAAGCAACCAAGTCGCCCACCTATACATATACATAATTCACTTACAAATCAACAAGATGTTTATTATAATTACAAGAACCAAGTTTTCGTTGATCTTCATAAAAAAAGATTATATTTTCTGTGTGACTGAAAGCTTTTTTTTTTATTGTTATTTTTATTCGTAAAATACCACAAAGCGATCTATTCATTAGATTTAAACTTAAATTGATACTAGCACATAAACCATTATTACAACAATAAAGTATTAGCTTTTTTTACCTTACTTTTAATAACAAAGTGCTGTTTATTTTTATATATTATTGTTGTGTTCCAAATGACCATATTTAAAGATAATAATTCAAACTATTGATTAATATAGTTGAGTTACAAATCAACTTCTTTCCCTTTCGTTCAATACAATGTTATATTTGCATATTTCAGGCTTTTTTTTACTGCTGTTTCTGCTAGAAACCCCCCTTTTTTGTGTATGAGGATTTTATTCGGATGCCGCCTTTAGACGCCACTGTAAGAAAGCATTTAAACATATAGAATAGAATATAAAATTAATGTGATGTCTGATTATCATCTTTAAATTTTTTCTGATACAGATTTCCTTGATGTATTCTGCGAAGGAGCGTATTAGCTCTAGCAGCTGCCTCATTTGGCCAAAAGAACGATCCATCAAAAACATGTTTCCAATGAGTTCTCCAGAGGCACAGTACACCATAGGCAACTACTTGAAAAGAATCGAGTTGCCAGTGCGGACGCACTGTGATTGAGATTGGATGTGGTCGAGAGATTTCGTCAAAAGTCAAGCGTGAAGTCTGGTCGAAGAAACGAGTTAAAAGTGTATGCCACATAGGCTATTTAAGTGGACAAGACCACAAGAAATGTTCATCAGATTCGATTGCACCACATAGCATACATCTTTCATCATTAATAGTATTAGACATGATTTTGTGCAGTCGGGAACGTGTTGGCAGCTTGGAATGATAGAGTCGTCAAAGAACAGTTCATGCTGGATGTGGAATTGAGGCGTGTTAAAACTGTGTCCAGGATGACTTGCTGGCTCGGGGATAGCGAGAAGATAAACTAGTTGGCGGAAGCTTGACAATATGACGGAACCATTTTGTTGATATATGTTCAATTAGTGCGTCATTTGGTAGAGGCGTGCTAATAAGAGAATGTAATTTCGGTTCAGGACGTGGGAGACACAAAGGAGATATGAAAAGGCCGAGTGAGAGATCAGAGGTGCTTCTGAGAGCCGCAAAAAAGTTTTCTTCCTTAGCGTGACCTAGTAAGAGGGTGTCAAAATATGCCTCGGATCGATTACGTTGTTTTCTCGACAGAAAGGAGGTAATTGGGACAAGCTTTCCATCTACAACGCTAAATCTATATAAGTCTTTAACCAAATTGGATTTCCAATAATTGTAAGTATGGTCAGGATCATTGGTAAGCAGAAGTGGGCATATACGGCTCAAAGGGATCTCTGCAGCTGAGCTAGTGTTTAGTGCTGTCCAATTGATCTCAAAATCCATTTGATCAATAGTTTTGAATAAGGAGTTAAAGCTGCCAATTCTGTGTAGGTCGGTGGTGCGTCGTTCAGGAAATAGTAAAGGTAAAATCGGTGATGACGCAAACAACAAGGCACAAAGGATATATTTCATGAGGCTGGCAGCAAAAGATTCTGGAGTGGTTGCTGGGTCGGATGAGAGGATCAGCGGAGTAAGCTATCGTATCTGCAAGGCAGAATGTTACGTCGATGGGTCCAATATAGCGATGCCGCTCTCGTTACGTGGTCACTGACAGTCTTGAAATTTGACATACGGAAAGTTCTTCTGTTTCAAAAATGATATAGTCACCGTACATAACCGCTGGAAGAAGCTTTGAGGAGGTGACAAAACCATTACATTATGCCAAATTCGACTAGAAGGGGTGAATTGGCAACCATGCTGCTACCTAGTATGGACAACTGTTGCCGTGAGAGGATGGTAGTATGTTTCTCGAGTTTCACAGTGAGGCTGTCTAAATAACTAGACAATTGTTGAGCACTGCTTGTGAAAGGATAACCAAGGTAAATGATAGTCGAAGATGCCCACTTGTTATGTCACCGGGTGATTCCATTAGCAGATAGCATTTATCTTCAATCATGGTGGTCTTCCCCTGAAAGGGAGACAGCCAAAGGCTTGCCGCGATTCAAACGAACGTTGGAAGCTTTAACGTATATAGATACTAAATAAAGTAATGTCTGCAACTCTGTAGGTCGTGTAAGGAAAACCAGGACATCGTCTGCATAGGCTAGTGCTTTCAATGGTGGCGATGATCTTGGCAGAGAGGTAAAATTTGGCCATTGCGGTCTAAGAAATGTAAATCCTGGGATAAGTGGAGAGGACCATATAGAACGTAGCAATGGTTCTATTGCCAAATTGAAAGGAAGAGGAAAGAGGGGATCTCCTTGACGTAAGCCTCTGACCTGCAAAATTGGTGCCGTAAGGAAGCCATTGACGTTTATACAAAGAGATGCCGCAAAAAAACAGGGAGATAATGCTGGTAACCAAAGATTGTAGAAAGCCAAATTTATCTAAACATGCTTGTAAATACTGAGGGTGCACTCGGCCATAAGCTTTTTCTTGATCCAAACGTAAAGTGACACAAGGAAGATTCGTTCTTTGGGCAACATCCATTACGAGTCGAGTGGTGGCCTCATTGTCAGATATGAAATGGTTAGGCATAAATTCTGTCTGGTGCATGTCGATCAGGTGAAGCAGTACTTCATTGGCTCTTGCTGCTAGCAATCTGATATAGATTTTTGTCTTATTTGGAAGTCCTCGCTATGCACCACAACAGCAAGCAACTCGAATAACTTCAGGCAGACTTAGCTATTTCCCATGCTGAAATACGCAAGTTACAGTAAGAGAACGCTTCCTTACGGAAACAACTTGCTCCAAAGCCCTCAATCACAGATAACCCACCTTCTTCATCTGGACACATCACATCGCCAACCGCTTCCTACCTCCCTCATAGCCCTCTCATCCCATCTAAATGTCCCATCGCCTAGCAACATCTCCCCTCCTCCGCCTAAGGTTGCTAAGCCTAAACGCGATAATTCCCAACATAGACTGACTGCTATTGTCAGGCAATTTTCTTCACCTGCTGAACCAACAGGCTTTAAACCCATCCACGTATCCGTTCGACGCCGTCTCTCTCTACAACAATTGCGCTCCAACCTCTGCAGGTTACACACTGACACCCGTCGAATTCTGATATTCATTATTCAGATAGAAATTTAGTCAGCTTCCTTATCTACATTGGTTATGAAACCGAGCTACGTTCACAATTGTGCAAATTCAATATCACAGTCTGTGACGATTTCGATCCTTTAGATCCATCAATCATTCGCGATTCTACTCTCGTCAATGAACCCATTGACTGTAAAGTATAATGTGCTTGCAAAGCATTCCTCCATAGAATATGTGTCGCTCTGCAGCGATTCAGGACTCCCATTTACAATGCTGTTGCCAACTTCTTTGTCCAGTCTGGTCTTATTGACCTCGACGACTTAGCGTCATATGATCTTGCCCCATCATACAAGTATAGCACAGAACATATACTTGACCATGTATAGACTCCGCGGATAAATATCCAACATGTTCAACCAACTGCTTGCACCATCCTTTATGAATCTAACTACCTATTTCATATAAAAAGATCCGCCAACGTCGTCAGCCGGCCTCACACTGATGTCTATGACATGCCTTTCCATTATTACTCATTCACTTTCTTTTTTCTTTTTTTGCCCTTGCTCCTATAAGGGATTTTTTAGCTTCTTTTACATCTTGTTTGATCTGGCTTGGGCAATTATGGTGTCTTGAAACGCCGCGTGCTCATTTAAGCCTGTAAATAAAATATTTAGTTTATTTCTTTTGTTGCTCATAATTTTTTATTTTGCAGGTAATGTTTTTACGGTGGTCCCTCAATAATTTCAACACCCTTCAAAAATAGCATTAAACCTTCACAATCCTTGTTAACTTCAAGTTCAATCTTGAATCCTTAACGAGGATAAAACTCATCCGATCAATTTGTGTTTTGGCATAAAAATATCCAAGTTCTTCAAATACCTATTTTTTAAGAATACATAACTCTTACTCTCTCTCTCTTTTTTTTTTTTTTTTTTTTTTTTTTTTTTTTTTTTTTTGACGTTTCGCACTGTTTTTATTATTACAATAGCTTTTTTTCTTACAATGTTTCATATCAAATTTCTCTCTGTCTGATATTGTGGATACGCTTAGTAGCCAAAGTTTTCTATATTTACTAAAATACTGTTTATAAAAAAAAAAGCTCGCATTTATTCTTTATTTTTAAAAACTCATAGTAATGATATGAATGAGAATATTTTATATAAAGATGGTAAGCTATGCCAATAGGAAAAATAAATTTTTAGTACGCAATATTTACAGAACTACCTCTGCTCCTTGGATATGGAATTAATAAGAATGTATATTCCAAAGGGAAGTTCTATTACACGTGCTTTAAAGACACCAAGGTTCAAATTCCCTTCTTGCTCCAAGAATATTGGTTTAGATTTCATTCCTATGCTTGAAATTGCTTGAAAAGGTAAACCAGCCATGTTGGATACAGTTCATGATTTAAAAAATCATAAAAAACCACTGAACTTTCTATCACAGTGAACAGTTCTGTTTTATTACCTCAATTATTTTATCGTAGTTCTTGAATCTTTCTTTTTCTTTATCAATTCACTCTACAGTATAACATATTTATTTAACAATTGTAGTTGACGAAGTTTCATTATTATTATTAAAAATTATCAAATTTAAAAGAGCAAAACTATTAACTAAAGTGTAGTCTCTCTTATTTTCAAAGCAATATGCTTTTACTTACAGGAACAACCAGGAGAAGGTATAGATTTTCTGCTCCAACTCCCAGACCCTAAAATGCTAAAGCCTTAAGAACTATAGAGTGTTGCCATACTTTTTTACTTGGTCCACTAAAATGAACTTCAAAGAGCGTCTACAGTTAATCGCCAAAATAAAAAAGTCTCCAGATCCCAAATGCCAACTGCCCACACCCCATAAATTTTCTGGTCCGAGAAGCCCTGTAAAGACAACATCTGCAATCAATACTAAGAAGTAAAGAACTTAAAACTTCAGCATACTCTTCTTACATGGTCCACTAAAATGAACTTCAAAGAGTGTCTACAATTAATCGCCATGTAAGAAAAGTCTCTCAGATCCAACTAATGTGAAAAAAGAAAAGAAATTCTTTTTTTAGTGTTTAGAGAAACAATCAGTTTTATTTAGAGTCATAACGCCTCTTGATTTTTTATTTGTATTTTGTGGACTGTGATTTTATATCTTGCATGAATTTATCGTTTTATGTATAAATTATATTGCAAAATTTGTAAGAATACCACATTCAATCCTGGAGATAGTATATAACGTACCAGATGAGTACATGCATTGTTTCAAATTAATAAATGAGGCTCCGAAATCTAATCCTAGGAAATTGGAATGGCCCAAAATGACTTATACGACACTGTTGGCTTGGAATGGCACTGTTGGGAAGAAGCGGAAATAAGAGAGAAGGTAGATGAACCAGATATCTGGAGTATAGGATCTATAGGATTCACAAGTCTTTGCTGTGGATAACAGTTTAGGGTTGCTGTCTTCTTTTTGATGGTATGTACCTCTGATGGATCATTATTCATAAATATATCTTAGAGGAAGCCCTAATAGTTACTTAAATCCATGATTTTCTTGAGCAAATTTAAGAGCCTCTTAACCTTGTAATTGAAGGAGGACTTTCAGCAAGAAAAGTTGGAACGATGGTCAGTATTGTTGAGAGAACAGCTCAACATTACGTTAAGCTTTATAGAGATTATGAAGAGAAGCGTTTTCCTGGTATAAGAAAACATCGAGCCAAGTAGCAAGTGAAACTTAAATCATGTCATACAGACTTACTTTGTGATTTCTATGGCAAAAAACCTGAAGCTGTACTCTGGCAAGCAAGAGAATCTGTAATTAAAGCTTTTCTAGAAATTGAATTAATCTACTTATCTGGCCTTCGTAAGCATCTAGTCCAACACGCATATTTAATACTCAAAAAGCTAAAACGAATTGTAACTCCAAGATCAACTCTTAACAATTTCAAACTACGCAAAGAGAGAGTTTTAGAACGGAGAACAGATGAAAATATGGATTGGGAAAGTTGCTACGTTTTCATCAATGAGGCAGGTTCCAACATGCATATTCGTAGAAACTTTGGTTAATCAAAGCGAGAAACGCCTGCCAAGGCATTGATTCCTTCGAACAGAGACGTCATCTTGGCCATAATTGGTGCTATCTGCGAAAAAGGAGTAATCGATTTAACCTTGCGTAAATCAAAGGCTATTCAGAATAAGGCTAGTTGAATTTCCTCCAACTACACTAAAAAACCATTGACAGTCAACAATGCAAAATAAAAATGCAGTTCTTTTGCAAGGAGGAGTTAACAAGCATTTTTAAGTTACAGCTAGCCAAAGAAAATGAAGCCATCTCTCATTTATATAGATAACATGAATTATCATAAGAACTTGAAATAATATATAGTATTTAAATAGATATACATCATTATGGATATTCGTATCCGAGGAAGGATAACTGCTAAACATATTGAAAAGCTAACTCGACACTGTATGGATAATTTTTACGAAAATCATTTGCGGATAAAATGAGCTTCAATGATTCAAATATCTACCATACCCTCCCTTGTCAATAATCGTAAGAGTTAAATGTAATTTTTTAGTAAAAAAAATTCTGATATTTGTAAAGTTATTAACAAATGCCTATTTCTTTCCCTTTTCTTTGTTATTTAGAATTAAATATGCTTAGCATTAAAGTTATGCTTAAATTGAAAGATGTACATCCATGCAGTGAATTAATAAATGTGTAAATCAATGTTTTATCATTATTGTTTCTGCTAAAAGTTCGTCAAATATAAGATAGTAGTATAACAACAAAAGGTTATAGTTATAAAGCATTGAGAGTTCTATCTCTTATACTCAAAAATTAAGCAGATTGAAGCAGTTTAAATTTGATATTCATATAAGATATCAAATACTAAAAAGGAAAGGCTCTCGATAATAAGTATTAGATTTTTGTTGTAATAACAACAACATTACTTTGGTTAGGAGCATATACAGTATAATATGAATTGCCTTGATAAAACACTAAAGTCAATGTGACTATAAACAAATGTTATGAACACGGGTAATTAAATTTTTGTTTGTTAAATATGTGTTCTATACAGTTTGAATCATATTGCAATATAACTGTCCGTTGAGGATCAGAAGAACTATAAATCATAATATTAAACGCTGTTGATTTTGATGTCTACAAGAAATTAAAGAATTCTTGCACTATCGAGTTTCTTTACATCCTTCTAGTTATTTAATAGTTTAGCTGAACAGTATATTAAGATACATTCCAAACTTGATTATGTCATGATCATGTAAGCATGGTCGCATAAATAGAAGTAATAATGTAACTATGTTCGAAGTAGGCTATATGTGTGCTGCACTTAATGAAAGACCAGACATATACACATATCTTTCTGACAAAAATCTAAATGAGATTGTACTTTATTTCTCACGAATTTGTGCTTTATTTCACATGTACTACTATGCATGTTTCTAGGGATATGAAAATATCCCGACGCGAACATAGAAAAAGAAAACTTAAAACAGTTACTTGTAAACCATACCCTCAATTAGGCAAATGTGGGGAACCGGAAAATAGAATCTATCCGGCTGGAAATCGTCCCAATATAGAAAATGTGGGGAAATCGGAAATAATTTATTTTTTTGTCCGAACTGGTATCCGTCTGGAATACCTTGGGAAACGATAGGCGTGTTTTAGATTATGAAAGATTATAATATGTGTACTCAAAGAATCAAATATAGTAGCTCTCTATTTATAAGCATTGTCTGGCATGACATAAAATCAGACTTTTCTTACTTTTGTTGATGAAATTCTTCCACTTGGTAAACATTATAACCAAAAGAAGGATTAGACAATTGAAAAAAAGTAGGCATTCAGTGTTACAAGTCACAGTGTTTCGCCTCTAAGATGAGAAACGCAAGCTGTTTACTATCCACAACTTACTGATCACAAAAATTAGAGTAGTGTGATATACGTACTTACTTTCCATTCAAATGTTTACACACAGAAATTGATCATTATGCGTGAGATAGATCCCATGTCAATAGAGTATTCCACTTTGCATTAACTTCAAGCAAGCTATATATAAATCTATAGTTGAGCGTAATAAGTCCCATCATGACTTTATGTCTTTATTCGACATCAAAACTTATAACAAAAAGCAGAAATGGCTCCATCCAGTACATAAAATTTTCTAGCGGACATGCAATTGGTAGTTTGAAAAATAAGATTGAATGAAATCACCCGTGCAACTCTCAATTGTAGTGCAAAAGACAAGTTACACTAATTTGCATAAAACTATCACATATCTGCCATCATTTTAATGTGGTGTTTATATTAAAAAAAAAAGAACAATAGTACTATTAGCTTATTTACTATTTTTCTAAAGGCATCGTCTATAAGGAAAAGATTTTCCATTAAAGCTTAGAGGTTGAGATTATTTCAAGTGTAATTATATAACAGATTATAGATGAATAATGTACAATCAGAAGCACTAGAGTCATATGGCCATATATAATCTGCCAAGAAAAAAAAAAAAAAAAACGGCAATGCTGGCTATAGTCCATATTAGACCGAATACTCTAATAGTAATTCAAGTGAGCTTCAAAATGGATATGCTCTAGTTCTGATGGTATATCGCTTCAAGTATCAAAGCTCAAGGCACATAAGCTGCTCTTAACGACACTTAGATTTGTATCAAAGATTTGGTAAGCATCCAAATAGAGCTGGTAGAATATAAAATTATCGAGCCCTACACCCCTCTGAGTACGAACACAAGTGTGTAAAACAACAGCTTCGAAACCCGCAAAATCCTTCTTTGCCTGAGAATGATGGAATAATTTGGTTATAATACTGAAGTGTAAAAGTTTGCTGGTACATAAATAAATGTATACAAACAGTATCTATAGAGATATCTCCACGCTTTGTTTGATTTTTCAATCAGTTTAAACAACTAGTTTAATCTTCGAAAGGACAATTTGCATTTTAGGGATGATGAAGTACTATTGCATATCTTTTAATGTTCCCGTTTGTTTTTCTTAATACATGTTGCCAAATTTTTTTGTTCTAACTTACTTTCATATTTATTTGTCAGCTATAATATTCAGATAATATTATGGTCTTTATGACTAGAAAAAGTTGAAAAAAAAAAAAACTATAATCGGAAAATTTATATTCGAGCTTAAAAATTCTCCTGTTTTCGATTGCATCCTAATATAGAAATGTTTTAATGCTGAAAAAACGGTTGTTTCAAATGAGATGTCTACTGAAAATCCTGTCTGTGCCTTGTGAACACTTCCGGTCAGTATATAAGGAAGAACTAATTGCTTCTTTTTTCTTTGTCAAGCATATATAAATAAAGCAGCCATCATGGTCCGATTTATCTCCTTCACACCACCTATCGCTGCTCTTTTATTGCTTTCTTTTGGCGTGAAGCATACCTCTACCGCTTCCACCAACACATGCATCGTATCCAATAGTGACTCTGATGATGCCATCACAATTGCTGAAGCCTTTGAAAAGTGTAAGACAGGTGGTACTGTTGTCTTTCCCAAGGACAGCTCATACCAATTGAACAGCATTGTTACCACTTCAGATCTCAAAAACGTAAATATTAACTTTGCTGGAACGATTCACTTACCTGCTCGTGAGGAGTCTTATCGAAACGGGGACTATTATATTCAAATCAAGGGTACACATATCAAGATGTATGGTGGTGGTACAATTAATGGCCATGGACAAGCTTGGTAATTTTATATATATATGAGGGATATTGGGTAGACATCAACTTAGCTCTCTAGGTACGATGCCCTGGACCATACCGCTCCTTCTGTACTTCGTATCGCTGCCAATGACTCCATCATTGGTGGCTTTACCATCATCAACTCACCCAGGGCTCACTTGAACGTAACCAATTCAACAAACCTTGTTCTTCATGATTTTACTCTTCATACTGTCTCTAATAATAGCTATCTTCCTAAAAATACAGATGCTTTGGACCTTTATCATTCCTCAGGTATCACTTTCAAGGACTCTATGCTAACTGTAGGTGATGATTGTGTGGCAATCAAAGAAGGTAATGTGCATAGTTTGTAATACACTAGGTTTTTGACATTCTATAATAGACGTTGAAAAGGTACTTGTGTCTAATGTTACTTGCAGAGGAGGTCACGGTTACAGCATTGGATCTCTTGGTATTGGTGGTAGAAAAGATTATGTCAAGCACGTTAATTTCCGTAATAGTACCTGTATTGATTGTGAGAATGGTGTGCGAGTCAAGACATGGGCCGGTGGAAAGGGTATTGTTGACGATATCAATTATAATGATATCATACTTAAAAATGTGGATAACCCAATACTTGTAACCACTCACTACTGTGATCCTAATGTGATTGAATACTGTAATGGAAATGATGACAACTCCTTAAATATCAGTAGTATTCACTTTAAAGATATTACTGGGTAAAAAAATAATTATCATAGGCATATAATGTATTAATCAACATGTGTTATTTAGTACTGCCTCTGCTCTTGGTAATCCTATTGTCAATGTGAACTGTTCAATCGAAAGCCCCTGTTCTGATATTACTTTTTCGGGTATTGATATTACAAAGGCTTCAAATACCACAAATAATGTTTGTGTGCATTTGGAAGGTTCTGACGAGGTTTCTGAATGCTCATCTTGAATTATTCCTTCTCTTTATGTATAATTCTGTATAAAAATAAAACATTCTTTCATTAATATCCTGCAAGATAAATTTATTTATTAAAGCATGTACTAGTGAAATAACTTAAAGGTGTGATTGTAAGATCAATTTCAATCGAAAGCTGGCATAAATAAAAATAAAACCTACAGGATATATAAAATGATTTATTTAGTATAATCTTCTTTCACCACCAATTTTCATAGAGTAGCTTGATTAAAAAAAAAAAAACTTTACAAAACAAATTCATCATCCAAAGTATTTTATTGTCATACAGTTTTTTTTTTCCAGCAAATGTTATTTAAAGACTATCACACTCTCTTGCTAAGTGACCAGGCTATACACATGCTAACATGAGCATTTTTTGTTTAGGGCGTTTTCTCTTCTTACCTTTCCACATTTATAACAAATAAGTGGTGGTGGTGGTTCTCTTCGACTATATGACTGACTTTTATTTTTTCGAAATGCAGCATATTCATCTGCAGTTTGATTTCCTAAACCCAAATGTTTTGTGTTTGTATTAAGACCAGAGGATGATGACGGATAAATAGGAATTGGAAGTGGAGATGGTGAAGGTGAAGGTGAGCGATATCGTCTGACATTAGAAGGGGGACTTGGACGATTCTTGCTATGATGATCTCGGGATAAATAGCGTTCTCTAGACGGGCTTCGATAACGATCTCGAGAAGAACTTCGATAACGATCTCGAGAGGGACTTCTGCGGCGTTCTCTGGAGGGACTTCGGTATCGATCTCGACTTTGATTTCTTTTGTATCGATCTCTAGATGGACTTCGATGACGTCCGTGATAGACAGGGCTTGGACTTCTGCTGCTACGACTACTGCGACTACTGTAGCTACTGTAGCTGCGACTTCGACTTCGACTTCGGCTTCGGCTTCGGCTTCGACTATAGCTACTGTTTTGTTGTTGTTGTTGTTGTTGTTGTTGTGGTGGTGGTGCTGCTACTGCTTTTTTCTTTCTGGAAGCCATTCTTTCATAAAATTTATCCAAATAGCCCTTCTCCCAGCCTTGAGGATCCATAGGCGCTGTATCGTCAAAGACAGGGTCATCTTGCATAAATAGCGTCAATCCAGAATAAAATACATCAATGGCAGCCAATAATTCTGGACATGGAGGTGGACGAGGGAAAGGAACCTTAATGGCTGATGGATCAATAGGTTTATAATATTCATCACACTTTTTTTTTATGAGGATGTAAGAGCATGTTTACTATTATTATTGTTTGTGAAACTTACTTGCATGGAGGCCATGATACCAGCCGGTAATTCAAAATAGGGTCTTGAGGGAGGAATCATTTGTATTTTGATAGGTAATGGCTGTGATGGAGGAGTATAGGGCGCTTGTGGTATGGAAAGTGGAGGAAACAAAGTAGGTCCTGTAACACTTTGTTTCATTTGAATCAAGGTTTCATGATCAAAGATGTCTCTATCACCCCAAAAGGTAATACACTTATTTTTGACATATGAGGATAAAAATAAAACATAGATGTGCAAGTATTTTACCTTGATTACTTTTGCTCTTTGGTCGTCTGTTTCTGCTGCTTCATATGCAAGCTTTAATAAAGGAACAAGAAGTGGCAACATAGCATCTCGCATCCAAGTCATTTGTTTTCTAGCCCTATATAAAAAATGTAAGCTACTTGTGTAAGGATACACAGCTAAACAATTTACGCGTGATATAACAGGTCGTTGACTAGATAGATCAAGTATAATCTTTCTTCTTTTCCAGATCGAGATTTTGCTAAAGATAAAAAATATTCCATAAAAGCAAATGTTTGTGTTGCTGAATGGACATGTTCAAATACCCAGGTTTTACCCGTCTACGACAAAAATCGAGATTGAATAAAACAACTGTTATTTTTAAAGAGAAAGTTATATACTTCAATGTTGGCTCTTGAACATTCCAACATAATCATGTGTAAAATAACTCGAAAATCTTCTATTCGTTGTCTACTCAAGCCTTCACTGATCATCACTTGACATAGCTTTTGAAAACAATCACTTGGTTTAACATCAGTTGCAGGATACATCTCAGTCATTTTGTAAAACTGTGAATAATAAAAAAAAAGGATTGGTTTTTTCCTATAAATTTACGCATTAAAACTTTTTTTGCGCACCGGAGCTTCCATTTTGCGCACCGGAACGTTTCATTTTGCGCACTGATTTTTTCATTTTGCCTAAAGGATTTATTGATTGCCTTTGAATTTGTATTCAAGTGTCAAATAAATTCTATTAGATTTGACCGAGACACTTGAATACAAAATAAGAAGTACCGTGATCCCGTCCCTCCCTTTTCTTTTGACTTAATTTTTTGATAAAAGCTTAGTGAGGATACTCATAAAAGTGTTTATTATTATTACTTGTAAAAAGAATTATTTAAAGTTTTTCTTCCAAAGCTAAACAACCCTCAAAGAACAAAACAGAAGGTCTGATTCACCCTCGAAAGTCTTTCAGAGATCCTTCTGTACATGGTTCCATGATTCTAGGAGTTCGAGTATCTCCGTTATCAAAAGACCCCTCTTTACACCAAATTTTATATTTGACCAAAACTCCTCAATAGGGTTCAAAAAAGGTGAGCACGGTGGGAGATATATGCATATGTATCCTCTACTTTTGATACATTTTCTGAAGGTAACAGACTTATGAATAGGAGCAGTGTCCATGACAATATAATGCCGTTTTAAATCATTTTTATAAGGAACGTCCATAACGTTTTGCAGGTAGCCCAAAAAGTGCTCCGTTCTAGTTCCGATTCTTATAGTAGTTGTTACAACAGTACCATTGGTTTTTCTTTTCTTGCTACCTACTATTTTAATTGGTTTTCTCAACAGGATGTCAATGGTATCTTGTGCAGAAATGGCTCCAAGGATTGCAATCGAAGCTTGTCAGTCATCATTTGTTAATTGAAAAAGAAAAAGCACTTACCAAAGATTGAACATTTCCAACAATTGCAGCTACTTTTTAAACAAAGCCTGATGAAAATACAGTATATTTTGAGCAAGCGCATATCAGAAAGTATAGATCATATACGATTAAATTTTTTTTTTATTATTATTTCGCAATAACCCATGTGAGCACATAATAATATGAATATTGGATTGCCCGGGTCAGATCAAAGGGGAGTATAAAAGAAACTAAAAACCTTTTGCTAGTCAAAAGGGAAAAAAGAGAAAGAAGGGGAGAGGAAAAAGAAAATGTATCTTCAAATACTAGATCAATTGTTGCATATCCAAGCTACCAACTTGGTACCAAGTTGGGGAGATTCAGGAGGGAGTTTACCATGATGCATATAGTCGAGTTCGAATAAGATTTGGCAGATAGCAGGCCATCGAACGGTCCAAGCAGAATTTGTAGAGTGCGCATTAGGAGACATGAGTTTCTTGCGTTTGTTGGGTAGTTGATTCAACAGAAACGACAGAGGGTCGGTTTCAGTACGAGGCATTTGTAAACGACGGTGCATATGTAGACATTCTGTGGCATGGAAACGAGTGAGCATGACATTGGGATGGTAGATACACGGCTGTGGTATACCACCAGGTAACCAACCAAGACGCCAGCGTATGACTCGGCTGCGTTCAGCATAGGTCATCGGTAGCCAGAGAATCGGATCTAGACCCAGATTTGGGCGGCAAACAGAGAAGAGGACTGAATTAGACGTGCTACGCCTTGTATCAAGGTTGTCTTCAAGATATGTTTTGTAGATAGCCTTGAAAGTGGAGGAGTTAAGTTCATCAGGATCATGGGAAGCAGTACACCGTTGCCATACAGTCGTCTTCGAAAGTTTATACCATTGAGAGCGACTAGCTGAGGTACGCAGATAAGGCAAATACTGAGATAAGAGAGTATCGTCGGGAGCATCAACTGATCGAAGCAGGAACTTGGCTTGTAATTTTTGAACACGTTCCTTCAATGTTGGCAGGTTTACTAGATGCAGCATCACCTTGATCGATGAGCGAGATCCTCCGCCGAATATCCGTCGAATGCATTGTGTTTGGCAAGCATCCAGTTTTTGTAACTGATGGGCGGGGGCAGTGCTAATAGCGAGGCCATATTCAAGCTGGGAGCGGACAATTTGCGTATAGAAACGTACAGAGAGGAGACGATCGAAGCCTTTATTGTTAACACCAATGGTTGTCATTTGATTCATGGTCTGGAGGGCTTTGTTCACATTAGCTTGGATAAGCTGAGCGGTATTCAAATAACCACCAGGATTAATGGGGATGCCTAAGTAGGAGAAGATGCCTTGACGCGGGATTGTAGTACCATACAAGGAATATGCTTGCGTATCCGAGGAAGGGGCTAGGATGGCACATATAGATCATATACACTATTTCCAGAAATCAAAATCGCATTTTGTAAAGTTTTATAATACAATTTATATGCAATTGCGACAGGTCACGGCGACTTTAATATCTGGAAATAGTGTACACCATTTTGCCAAAATGATGTCGCAAGAAAATAATTGTAATGTCTCACTTGGAAAAAAAGCAGTGTCTTATGTTTTTAGAAAAGAGTGTTGTACAATTCAAAAAAATAGTGTCGCATTTAAAAATAAAGCAGTATCGTGCTTTTCAAAAAAAATATGTCGCATATATAATTGTTCATTAAATAGGATGGCTTGCAAGGCAGTCATCAAAACGTTTAACGGAGTAGCGTGCAAACCCTTCAAAAGGTGGCTGGGGAACTTGGTTGCTAGCATCTGCAATTATTTCAGGAATAGTATCTTTTCTAAGTATGAACTCTCTTTTCACACTACTCTTAACAACAGCCCAAAATCGTTCTATTGGGTTGAGTTCTGAAGAGTACGGTGGCAAGCAAATGCACTTGTAACCGCACTCTTCAATCATCTCACCAATTATTTTGCTTGTATGTATGGGAGCATTATCCATAATCAGATAATGTCCTTTCATTTCAGGAAACGTGTCCATCTCAGCAAGAATGTCTTTGATGAAATTGACATAATGATTGGTCACTGTGCCCTTTGTTTGCTGCTTTTTGTCACCAGCTAGCTTTCTTTTCTTTGAGAATGGTATGGGCTTTCTCAAGCTGATCTTGATGATGCCTTTAACAGAGCACAGTACTTAAGCACAAATTAGAGTAGCGATACTCACAAACAGAAAGTGCCGGGTAATTAGTAATTGCCGCACAATCAGTTGGATTGAGCCGTAAGTTCTCGAGTCAGCTTCAAGAGCAGGCAAGAAATCTCAAGTCAGAAGTAAATATACTGCCAGAAGTACAACAACATTATAAGAGGCACAGGAAAGAGACATGTTATAAATTGAGTTTTGTTATGCTAATATGTAGAAGTACACAGAGCTCTCACAAATATACATACCACCACTGCTACAAGTAATTAGCAAATGCTTCACTAAATCATCAATAAACTAAAAATCAATTGTGGCCTTCATATTTTTCGGCTTGTGGTAATTAATAATATCATCAAGGTTTGCGTTGCTTGAAGCTCTTCTTTTGCTCTCCCCTTTACCAAAACATCGAAGATGGTAGAAGTGATCAACCTTCTTCAGTTCATCAAGGCTCATTATAAATCCCGGGAAGTCCTTCAGTGACATCGGCAACTTAAACACCTTCAGTTCTACTATAACAACAGCGCCTTCGACCCGATTAAAACACTCATATACATATACGCCAGACCCTATATTGCGATATAACGTTAAGTCATACCAGAAAAGTAGAATTTGCATCAAGTTTCATTTTACCAATTACTTGCATCAACAAAATGCACTTCGAATTATGTTCCTCAAGCGCGTTCATGCCAAATAATGACAGTCGTAGAAAGACTTCATGCGTTTTAACAGTGTCTTTCTTTTTATAATCTGCTTTGGCTTCAACAAAACCAAAGTAACCATCGAGTCTTCTTCCTTCTAAAGCGACGCAGCCAGCATCAGGGCGTTCCTCATAGTTCTGCAATACATTACGATTCAACCTAATTATTGAATGAAGAGTTAATATCTTTATTGCTAGTCAAGTATATTATATTATAAATATCTTTACCAGATAAACAACTTGCCATGGCCAGGATCATGTAGCAGAGGACTGAAAATAGGATCTGCATAGTTCACTATCAACTCTTGCTCTTCAATGTCATGTTCTTTAATTTCTTCATTCCGCAGCTTATTTAAGCTAGAAAATAAAAACCATTGCTTGTTAGTAGTATATTGCATTTCCTAAAACTTACGTGTATTACGTATGGGTTAATCATGATATCTATGACCTTTATGTCCTGTTTGTTGGCTTTTTTGTAAAGGTCAAACAAGGAAATCTTTGACTCGTCCCTATTACTCATGCCACCCTAAACAAAGAAAACTTAATTAGATACTATCAGGAATTGCTCTTTTATTCATGGCTGTCTCACCCTGAATATCTGTATTATCTCCATAAAAATCGAGTTTTCTATTTTGGGACTGGATTCGAACTCCTCCAATAACTCATCATTTATCATTGAAAAGTCTATTTAAGGGTATGTGTGGTTTTTCTTCAAAAGTACAATATTATACAAAGAGCTATCAAAGTATATTAAAATCGTGCTTTCAAATGTGTAAGGATAGAATGACTTACAGTATCTGAAATAAATCCCCGTTAATGAATAATCTTTTCTTTTTAGCTATTTTGAAAGACTTTTCTTGGAACTCCCTAAACCGCTTAAAACACTCTAGGGTATTCTCATTAATTAGAATTGTACTTTTGAATTCTTCATCTTCGGCTAATACAAAAAGCAGCTTCTCTGTATTTTCTTCCTCTACATTGCTGCTAGACACTACATTATCATTTATAATATTGGGATTATGATTAACAGCAGTGTCATTTGCATCTCATCTGCCTGTATTTGCCCCCTTCCTTGTCCAACGACGAGGTCTCTTCTGTGTTGGTTTCATTGCCCTTGACAGACGACACGATCATCTGTGGTGATCTGAACGCACGTCTTGGTGCACTAACGGGTGATTCCGTTGCCAATGCTCGAGGTTCGCTGCTGCTTCGCTGGTGTGAAGAACATGGTCTCTCTATTCTGAACTCGACTCTCGCTCCTGGGGTGCCTATCTTCTTGTCCTTTCGTGGTGGTCAAGTCAAGCTTCAGCAGCACTAGTATTAGGAGCAAGTTCAGTAGGGTGTGAAATAGCAGCATTGGAAGTATCAGCATATAATGGATCAGCAGGCTGAATAGGATTACGAACGGCATTTGCTTCAATAGGAGTTTTCTATAGAGCAAAAAAAAAATATTTATTCAAAGTATCCCGAATCTTCTTGCAATTTACCTTCAATAAATTGACCACATTCTTACCACCAGCTTTCAATATAGCAGCTGAGACGCGGCTTGTTTGAATGTTTACAGTTCTTTGTACCTGGGTCTCTGTCCATGCTTCTTCTATGTCTAATTTGATGTCTGGGCATCTCTTTCGATTGGGATGTTTAGATCTGAATTCTGCTACAAATTTTTTTGCAGATTTTTTGTAGCATCATTTGCTTTATCAAATTGGCGGATATAAGCGTTTACGAGACTTTGGTTTGCATCAACGTATGCTTTCAAGGTAGTTCGACCAGGAGTTTCCATGTAATCGGTCATACTTTAGGCGTTATACAGGATTAGAATTTTAGCCACGTCTAATTTCAGGGAAGCATTACTTACTCTTGTAAATATCTGACATTTAGCAATACTTTAAAATAGAGAGATTTGAAATAGCAGATTTTAAATTTTACACATGATGACGACACTAAATTACAGGTATTTTTCATTTGAACGAAAAACATTTCTTTTTGCTATAAACAACAGCTCAATGAAACATATTGATTATAATACGATAAAAAAACCCCAAACTTTCCAACTCTAAATAGTATCAGCAGTAGTAGATTGGTAGCTCCTGACTCTCCTAATCATTTGATTTAATGGCTTGGAAGCTGCTTTTTTTTTGTAATAAATTATTTATTTATTTACAAATAAAGAAAGTCACACGTCGTAATGAGAGGTATGCTTTTAGTGAGGATTGATACGATGGAAATGAGGAAGTAATTTTAAAAGAGATGGTCGTCCTATTTAATGAACAATTATACATGCGACATATTTTTTTTGAAAAGCACGACACTATTTTCTTGAATTGTGCAACATTCTTTTCTAAAAACATACGACACTGTTTTCTTTAAAGTGCGACGCTTTAATTTGTTTTTCTTGCGACATCATTTTGGCAAAAGGTGTAATTAAGTACAAATTAAGCAATAAATGACCGTTGCCAGTATCAAATTTCGCAGGGATTACAAAACAAAATAACAAAAATGAACAAACCCCCCTCGATTATAATTTATTTAATGCTTACAATGGTGTACGCCTTGCGGCACCGGAATAAAATCCTCCTTTTACAAAAAAGCAATAAATGACCGGATCCTTTTCGCTTTAAGAACAAGAACTACTTTAGACAGCTTCAACTATGTCGTATACAGGAAACCACCTTCTTCCAGCGGTTCAAATGCCCACACAATTCGATCCACATGATCTCGTCAGTACTACCACTTCCTGCACTTACGGAAACAGACTTTGACAACATCCTAGATTCAATTTTACCAGACGGAACACCTATTGCTTCTTTGAATACAAAATGGTTTCGTGAATCTCAACTCTCCCACTTATCCACGTTGCCAACAGCATATCCACGTGCAAGCCCTCTTGCCTGGCGCCGATTCTGGAAGGCATCTTTCCCACACAGAGCCCATACACTACTCTGGAGACTTTATCATCACAAAATGCCGTGTAAGGAACGTCTTCACCAGCTAATCCCAAACCGATTTCCAGACCCTGGTTGTGTATATTGTGGCGGTATCGACTCTGAAGAACACTTTGTCTGGTCTTGTCCTTTCAAACATGAAATCTGGCAAACAATTGCTTCTCGCTTTTTCGTTGACCCTGCCAAGTTGACTTACAGCATCATTCAACTCCCTTCTTCCTCTGGCATTGAAGTCGCTCCTTCACTTTCGGTGACCTACTTGGATATCATAGCTTCTGTGCTGCTCTCTTTATGGCAACTTCACTGGAAATTTATTTTCGATGAATATCAATTCTGGCCTCAAGAAGTAGTAGCAAGAGCCACTAGACAAATCCTCAAGATTCACAAAGAAAACAGTAGTCGATCACTACACAGCTAATCCATAAGTTTCTGCTCAGTTCTCTACCTCAGATTTTGTTGCCAGTATCAAACTTCGCACGGATTACAAAACAAAATAACAAAAATGAACAAACCCCCCTCGATTATAATTTATTTATTGCTTACAATGGTGTACGCCTTGCGGCACCGGAATAAAATCCTCCTTTTACAAAAAAAAAAAGCAATAAATGACAATGATAAATTACAAGATTTATTCTACATTGAATGAAGAAATTCCTTTACACTTGGAGCCACACTCTTTGTCTTTAGCAATGTCTCCTTCCACTCTTGTTCAGGATCCGATAAAAACGTAATCGCACCCCCTCCTCCTACTGAAAGCTCATCATTGACCAACACAGCCGTTCGAATCACCACATTAAAATCTGCACTGCCATTCAATGAAAAGTAACCCAAGCATCCTGAATAAGCTCCTCGAGGTCGATGTCCCTCGAGTTCATCCAACAGTTGAACAGCGCGTAGTTTAGGTGCGCCTGTCATAGAACCGGGTGGAAAGCAACGTTGGAGGGCCTTGACACTGTTGACTTCTGGATAGAGTTGACCTCGGATGGTTGAAACTAAATGATGTACTTTTTCATACGTCTCGACATGCATGAGTTTAGGGACATGAACACTGCTTGGCTCACAGACTTGAGCCAGATCATTTCTAATCAAATCTACAATCTTTTTTTACAGATACTTTAGCCATGAAAAGAATTTTTTTAAAAAAAAAATTACCATCAAATTTTCAGCTCTTTCCTTAACATCTTGCCACAATTGCTGCTTTCTTTCTTCATCTCCACGTTGCCTTCTTTCCTCACATAGTGAACCTTGATCACACGTTCCTGCTTCACATATACAACTCAACACACGGCTGATCGTACCCTTGATCGGCTTCATTTCTGATCTGTGATCTGCACTGACGCTCAAGAATCTTTCTGGACTCGAAGACATCAAACACACACCGGGAAATTGAACCAAGGCCGAGAAGGGTGCAGGGTTATTTCTTCTGAGGTGCTTTGTGTAGAGTTCTTTGAAATTATTTATGTTGGGCAAGTTCAATCTGAATCGTGTCGTCAAGCAAATCTCGTAAGCGTCACCTTCTTTAATGGATTGAATACACTGATCGATATTTTTGAGATAGTGATCGTGTTCTACATCAGGCACAAGATCCGTTAGCTGATGTTTAGGAGAACGAGGTGGTGTGGATATGATGGTGGTAGGCTTATGGTTGAATAATAGCTGGGTTTGGTGGTCCATCCATGCCAGCGCTTGCTCTTCATGATGAAATCCGGCTTTATCCAACAAGGAGCCATCACCTTCATTCTTTGTCTGTACGAGACATGTCAGTGAGATGGTATGTCGGGTATGATCAAAAACGATAAATTTGTCTATAAACTGAAATGCTGCGTCTGGTTCTCCATGATGTGGGTATTGCTGTTCTGCAGGAGTGTGATATCCATCTAGACTTTCACGCTTCATCTCGTACCCAAAGTAACCCACGAACCCTCCTTGAAACTGATCGGACGGCATCTTTTCGATTCGACCCACAAGTTCTGCGAGATAATCAAAAAATGTTACGGATAGCGTCTCTTGCCATTCCTGATCACGATGAGTTACTGTGAGCTGCTTTTGAAGGGTGGTATAGGAAAGCATAAAGGCCGGTTCGGTAGAGAGGATCGATTGTCGAGAATAAGGTGAGCTGATTCGGCTACTATCAAGCCAACACACTGGATTGCATCGTTCGGCCACCTCTCCGGGATCTATCCAGTAATCTAGTGTCTTGACGATCGCTCGAAAGGCATGTGTTTGCTCCATCCTGTGTGTCTTGGGTAGTGCCGCCGAGTAAGATAATAATCGGGATGATAGCGGCGCAGTTTTTACTGGCTGCTGATGCAACCACCTCAGGGTCTCTTTTTGAAAGTTCAACATCATTTGTTCACCATGTTCGGTCGATACAGATTCTGGATGAAATTGAACGCCCCAGAGAGGTAAAGAACGATGCTGAAATGCCATGACAGTCACTTGCTGTGTATCTTGATCTTTTACATTATGGCTCAAAAAGTGATTACGATGGCTAGTGGTATCGGATAAAGGATGGTGATCTGCAATATAGTGTGCGTTTGAAAGTGCTTCTGTATCTGCTTCATTTTCAAAACAATAACCAGTCAAGATAAGATCTTCTGGTAAGCCTATAGAGAGAGTATGCATAAGCACTTGTTCCTTAATGGACATGGTCTCACTTACTATCTTTGTCTACCACCAATGAGTGGTATCGTACAGCCCAAAATGGAGAGGGACAGTCTGTTAATATGTCGTTCTTTGAAGGCAAGATGTGGACTTGGGACATTCGACCGTGCATGATTCTTGGTGCATAAGTCACCTAGCATTTAACGTTAATCTACTGGTATACACACACATCATTTATCAATTACCTTTCCACCCAACAAGTGCCCGATGCCTTGATGCCCAAGACAGATGCCGAATATAGGTCTGTGATACTCGGATTGATTTGGATCTAATTGTGCCTGTAATAATTGTGTACAAATACCAAAATCCTAAAAGATGAGTGAGTAGTTTATTCTCCAATACAAGCAAATGTATTTACAGATTGTCTTTCTGGTCTTCCTGGGCCAGGCGAAATGATGATATTATCAAAATAAGGTAATACATCCACTACAAATTCATCCCTTATTAAAATCATGGATTAGTTTTATATGCATAACCTTATAAAATAAGTACCAAGTGAATTGATCATTTCGAATGACTACGATATGCGTTGTATATTTAAATAATTGTAATAAATTAAAAGTATATGAATCATAATTATCAATGATCAAAGTCTTTAAGCTTTCCATTGTTTAATCAAAAACAAAAATAAAAATAAAAAAGATTTTATTTAAAAAAAGGTGTCAAATAAAAAAAATGATGGAAAGATGAAGAATATGATTGGTTAATCAAAATCTGGTATTTTTTATTCCAACTTGTCTAAATGGTCAAGTCTTGTTAATACAATATTTTTACTTGTTTCTTCAATTTCGCCTGCTAAAAACACCTCATCCAATATAGCATAAACCTATACAACCAATCAATTTGGTCTCTGTTAACCAATGATAGCACTTACTTTATAGAAATTAAATACTAAATCCAATTCACATACATTTCCAAAGAAAGCATCCAGCACTTCGACAAAAAAATGAATTGCCTCTAAATAAGATAATTCATTATCATTCGCATCCACACATATACAAAAGAACAGTCCTGCATATCTTCTATATACAATCTTGTAATTACGATACTAAAAATATTGTTAATTGCAATTCTTTCTCTTAACAAGTGCTTTCTAACCTCAACAAAGTTACTTTGGTGTTTTTGGTCTCTGGGTGCAACTAGTCTATGTACTTCTCCTTTCAACTTCATCTTTTCCTCGTCTTCATATGGTACATACCATTTGGCTAATCGAGTTTTTCCCTGTCTATTTTGTACCAAGATGAATCGAAGCTAGTTGAAATGTCGTTAAATATAGAAATGATCACATTTGTATCCTGGTTCATACCATAATGAGTGTATTGTATTATATAAATATGAAAATAAAAATAAAAAAAGTTTATTAATGAAAAAAGGAGGTGAAACATGTGTGGATGTGTGCGTTTTGCTTTAATAATGGAGTTTTAATTTCGTTTCTGCACCGTCACCTTCATTCCGTGTAACATGGGTAATGTCAACGATACTTGATAGGTAATCTCTTGCTGAGGCACCAGAGTGAACTTGTAACGCTTCAACAAGAGTGATATAGCAACCAGGGCCTCCAAGGTAGCCAGGTTTTGGCCCAAACAGACGCGAGGGCCCGCATGAAAGGCAGGCCACTGACCTTGAGATTCTCGTTTCAATTGACCTTCAGCATCAATCCATCTTTCTGGAATAAATTCGGTAGCATTTTTCCATACCTTTTCGGATCGACCTTGGGCATAAGGGCACCAAAGCACGTAATCGCCCTTTTTGATGTGAGTACCATCTGGCCAGATATCATCCTCTAAAGCAAACTTTTGATTGAGTGGGACAGAAGGATAAAGACGTAAGACTTCGTAAAACACAGCATGAGCATAATTCATATTTTTTATGGATTCATAAATATTGATATCTTCCTTGATGTGCTGGTTGATTTCCTCTAAAAGCTTTTGCTCAACACGAGGATGACACATGAGCATATAGAACGTCCAAGAGAGCGCCTGCGCCGTCGTGTCCCGTCCGGCAATCACAAAATTCAAAACGATATCACGTAATGCGTCTGTGTCCAAAGCGGCACCCTGCTTTTGGGCCTGCATGAATCGAGAGAGCAGGTCACCGTGAACCTCACCTCGAGCCATCTCTTCACGTCGCTGATGGATCACGCCGCGTGCAAAACCATCGACCACCGCCAGATGATCTCGCATTGTCTTTTTCCAGGGCATCGTGAATCGTGTCAGACGTTCGGTCACTGGCCAAATAGGGTTCACAAATCGTTGGAAGGTGTTCTTTTGGGCTTCGTCAAAGGCCTCTGCAAAAGGCACTTTTTCTATTGAACCAAGTGCGTTGAGTTGAACACCAAATCCGAGACTAAACAAAGCGGATTAGCTAAAGTCTTTGGATGGTTATTTAATTACAGAATAAATGAATCAAGTGTGAATTTAAACATAATGTCGTGGAAATCAACAATAGAATGCTCTTCAACGGCTTTATCCCAAATATGTTTTGACATCGTATCAATTTCTTGTATAAAGACACTAAAGCAGAAGATGAATAAATTAAGCTATATTTGGCATGTGCATAAATGATATTTTACTCTGTAAAGTGATCTCTAAAATTCTTGACATTGAATATATGACTTGCTGTCTTTCTTTGGAATTTCCAATCTTCACCATTTGCATTAAAGATACCATTGCCAAATAAATCATTCATCGAACCATGGAATTCGGGTCCTTTGATATAATTTTCAAAGTTATCTATCCAGAAGCCGAGTTAGTTTACAAGAAGTAGAACAACTAGGGAAATTTACGCTTCAGGATATGTTCAACATTCTGTGGATCCAGTGTAGCAATATGTCGAGGAATACCAAGAGCAGATAAGGTTCTACAGAGACGAAATGTCAGTCAAAAGAGAAAAAAAAAATGAATAAAATGCAATATTACAGCGTCTGTTCGCCCAATTGATTAAAGCCAGATAACAAGAAGTCGTGAATTCGATCTTTCCACTGAATGATCAAAGGTAAGTTACCCACCAAGGGCCATCCTTTTTGTGTCTTGATATCTTTTCGATGTTCATCAAACACCGCACGGTCATGATAAATCACCGAGAGAACAAGAAGACCGGTGGCTGCTGCTCCACCTAAATAACGTACGAGAGGGTTGCTTTGTTTAGAATTCATAAAGCGAAGAAAGAAATAAAATGCAAGCTTATATATACTTTTTCCGAACTATGGGTGTGTACGACAGTGCATAGTTTAATTAAAAATAGTGTGTGGGGCTAATGGTGATAGTGAATCATATGAAAATAACTATAAATGTTTTTATGGTAAAAAAAGATGAGTAAACTTTTATAGTTCAATACAAGGCAAGCTCATTACAGTAAACAAGGCATGTCTTTTTGAATATACTTTTGAAGTTAATTTTATATTCTTTTATTTTATCTTTTTTTTATTTTATTTTTTAAATTTTACTTAAATTGTAAAAGACATGCTGACATAATATTTGAAATGTCAAAATTAGGAATTTTTATGCATTTTGATAGTTGATCACCCAGTCATTAAATTGATCTTGATACTTGGTGTACAACGGCAATTTTTTTTTTCTTGTTTGCCTTTTTGTTTAGTGCTATTTAATCTTTCTTAAATAGGTCTGTTCTTTTATATTCATATTTAGCTATCAAATAGTATACATTTACTTTATTTCTTTTAAGTCTTGATGAACAAAACGTGTAAAGCCAATTAAGATGTAAAAAAACAATTTTCTTATTATAAATACACTCAAACAAATATTTTCAAACATCTTTCTTTATTTCTATTTTCTAACTCGCCTATTTTTCTCCTTCTACCATTCTGTTCCATCAAACCCAACGAAACCCTAAGAAAGACGTGTTATAATATGAGAAAAAAAAATCTATTAACAGGCTTACAGTCATCAGGAAAATTGGGAAAAACTTTTTCTTTTCTATATTTGAACACCCTATTATTAAAAGATTAATATGACATTAAGCTATTATCATCCTTGCTTACAATTCCATGCTGAGGTTAATCTTCCATCTATACAACTACCAGCATCAAAGTAATTATCTGCTCCTGACCCATCAAAACCATGTCTAAAGAAATCATCTAATGACTTATATCAGCACAAGAAGGCTATAAGAAATATATGCATTCGTTTATCTTACAGAGAATAATCTTTCTGCACTGCTCAATGCCTCCGTATTCTTTTTCAATATAATTTAAAATAGAATGATCTTGGTCTAAGGATTCTAATCTATCCAGTGTACTCACAACAGGTGTTAAAATACGAGCTACTTGATTATACTATAGAAATAGTTAGCTACAGGTTATATATATGTACTCATATTATCATGAAGACGTACCTTGTCTATAAACATAAATGAATTCGGAACATTCTTGTCTCCTAAATGAACCACGCTACTGCCAACCCACGATCCACACTTCTTTTGTGCCCTATTCAAAATCTTGTGCATCGCTCGTGAGACGTGAGGACAAGGTTGAATACGGTTCAGGCCTTGTCCGGTATTGGTCAAACGATAAGAAGAACGTGAGGTCAAATCTTCATCGGCCATATTCCAGAGCATAAACATTTCATGCATAATCTCACGCCATAAGCAAAGTGATTGATGAACATAGGTATATTGAGTCGAGTGAGAGTGGGTCAATCGATGTCCATTTCTTCCAGCTGAAATGGCTAATGAATAACCATCGTCATGTTTAGCCGGATTGAAATATTTGGCAAGATATTTCAACATCTTTTCACAAGGGTCCCTACGCTTTCGATTGAGTTTCAACCCGTAGAGGATAATCAACTTTACCTGTTGGCTTTCAAAAAGGCATTGTTGTCTGAAATTGACAGAATGCATCGTTCCACATCTTCTTTCGTAACGCTTTCGTTGGCATACTTTTCACATAAAGCACGTACTGCACTTTGCTTTCTTGACACTTCTCCATCCACTTGTTCACGTGTCTTGAATTCAGTTGTGATTTCTCGAGTGGCTAAGACAATGTTATCATCATGCAACAAGTCAACCAGTTCGTGACTCTTTAAAAAATCATAGACTGTCTTGATTGGTATCACACAAGAGAAACCAAGATAATCCTCCACTTCTGGAATAACAGAATCCATAAGCATATATATCAATTTACCATAAGTGGATCTCATCTTTTCTGGATTCATGATCTTATGTCTACGCCCACATAAGTACTTTGACATGTATGCTATTTTATACATACCTTCTTCCTACTTCAAATATACGTTGAAAAAGATCTGCATTTTCATGTAAAGTTCTCTTTGAAAAGAATTCAGATCCTTGCTTATAATTGCCAGAAACAAATAAACCAGAAATAATAGCACATAAATCACGAATTTGATTCACAATTCTTTTTGATTTGTTTGAATAGGAAATGATGTCCACTTTGTCTATTATGATCATCAGTACACTACCATTTTTTACTCTTATTGGGCTCATGTATTATTTACCAGTATATTCTGATACGTTTAATGCAGCTTCTAATCTATACGTGATGTATCAGTATTTGTTCTTTATCAACTTTATCCTATTCTTACAATTTCAGTAACTGTCTTTCATTGGAATCCAAACGTAAAGGAATATGCTTTGATCTAAACAAATACGTGTAAGCAAACTGAAGATAAAACTATTACTTTACCGGTTAGTTAAATAATCACCAAAAGTAGGTCCACTGCTATTGATGATTGTACCATCCATTTCCATTAAAGCTTGTTTCATATGCACATCTTCCTTCTTTTCTCCATTCTACACTATGATTAATTGAAACTCTATTTCTTCACAACTGTCTTACTTTTGTATTGGTCGTATCGTGACTGGATACTGGTTGATCGATAGGATGATGAACTGTCAATTTCTTGGCTGTATGAAGCTTACGACTTCCAGTTCTGTGCAGCATGGCTATCAAAAATCTAAGTTCTTTGCTTCTTATTTATCATCAAATATTTCATACCATGACACACTTCACAAAAATCTTCATCGCATTGTTCACAAAATACAGATGCCTATTTATACAATTTTGAATGCTATATTTTTTTTATGGGTGTTATCCTTGTTTACTTCTTGGTCGTTACATTCCACACAAAACTGCGCTTTGTTTTCTGTTGTTTGAATATCTTCCATGTTGAAAACACACAAATGAGAAGAAAAGAACAAAAAATTGGAGTTTTTTTTTTTGGCAGAAAATATTATATGATGTTTCTGGAAATGAAAATACAGTGCAGTACAAGTAATAAAATTTTTCATTCGCTATACCCAATTCCTTCCTTCATGCGCTTCTAATTTTTATTTTTAATAAAAATTTTCTATACAAAAGAAAGCGAACAGGCAAAACCTCATTTTGCATTTTCAAAGATTACTATAGATGAATCAATGACGATTTTTGTTCAAGAGGGTAGTCAAAGCCTCGTACTTGTGAATCCAATCGACACGAATACAAAAAGTTTTACTCATGCTACTTTCCATTATTACAGTTTTTTCTCAATACATGTACCACTGAATATGTACTCATTATCATGATAAGATAGAATAAACTTACATAACAGTGTGCATCATGTCTCACAAGTTCTGATGGGTAAAGTCGTCTTGTCATTTTTCAGAGCGCGATATTATTGAACAACATATTACAGTAGACTAGTAATAAAGCGCTGATGTATAGTAAATAAAAATTGGATGAAAAAAAAAATTACACGTTTAAGTACATTTGCTCCAAGTTTGATCATGACAGTAACCAGAACCGACCAAAAAAATTACACCTCAATTTCCGCCCATTTGTGTAATCTTGATTCAACTCAAATGATCATCATTTTAACTGAAAGTTAAATTACATTTAATCAAATTATGCCCAAATTCCCCTCTGTTAGATCCAAGAAGGGGAAGAGTAGAGTATAAGGCAGCTACTTTATATTTCTTCCGACTGAATCCTCCAACAGTTTCTTCTGGCTTATGTATAGAAGTATAATCCATAACGACATTTTTTAAGATTATTGCGGCTATAATCACTGCATTTACCTGCTTCTTCTTGTTTGATCTCTCTTGATTTCCAACCGTATGCTAATTAACAGTAGACCGGTCAATGAATACACAGTTTTGCAAAAATTAAAATCAGCTAGCCATGACTTAACATGTTTTATTTTAAAATTTGATCTTCTTTGGCAAGATTTTTTTTTGGCTGCAGACTTTATAAAACTTTTATAATAACTGTATAGTGACTCTTCAAATATCTGTCTAATTCTGACTTAGAAGCACAGAAACCTTTACAATTTGCAAAAAAGTCAATTATCTTTTTAAATTTGAAACAAAGATTTTCTCTACATAATCCATCGAAGGTTTAGCATGTTCCTTACTCAACGCGCATGCGTACTGATTTTTCTTTTTTCAGCTTTTCAGCATCCATCTTGATTTATTCTTCTACAACTACTTCATTTATAGCTGTTATCCTTGACTTAAAAATAGAAATGGGAATCCTATATTTTCTATCACTTTATCGTAACTAATGATTATAAGGATACAATATGTCTAATATTGCTTCCCAAAAGCAGCTTTTTTCTCAAAATGAAACTTTACTGTAGGAGTATTTTATTATTTCTGATTTCCAATTGAGATATCCATAATTTGGACTTCATATAACTAAAGATCTGGTATCTTCTGGTCATAGTTGACTGTTTCTTGCTCGTAATCCTATTTTAGCTATATGCCGGTTTACTTAAATAACTATAAACAGTCTTCATACTAAATCTACAGCTACAATTAATTGAAATATCTTGAAAAGGATATAAATACTAAATACAATGTTATGTAATAAAAACATAACTTTTTAAGTCTCGTTGAATTTTATAGTCTGTTTTATCCTTACGAGATAAAACAATATGCACTACGCGGATGGCGAAATGCATACAGCATTCCATTATGCAGATCTTTACATGATTCAATATAAGCACTTGCTCCTCATTCACCAGTTTATTTTGGTAAATATATACTATTTTCAGGATTGAATGTCGCATTCTTACAAAGTTTACAATACAATTTATACATAAAAACGACAAGTTAACGCGACATTCATTCCTGAAAATAGTGCACATGCATGTTAATAAGTCTACATTTCTATATACTCATACTATTAATCATTGATAATGCTTGATTGCTATACAATGATTATCTTTGGAGCATAACACTTAAGAACTAAACTCAAGAAAATAAAACACAGAATAAAGGTATGGTATTTAAAAAAAAATAAAAAAAAAACGCATATTGAATTAAAGGCAAAAGATGAAGACTACAGTCAAAACTTTATTAAACATAGATAAGTAAACAATGAGAGACTAGCAAAATGCAAAAATATATTCAAAACAATTGCACCATACTGGTTGTTCAGTTGTAACTCATTTTCTTTAAGGAAGTTACTAGCAATTGATGCCTCTCCCTTTTGATGGCGACAAAATCTACAAATTAATTTAGTAAATACACCTTTATTGAAGAGTAACTTTTAATTTCAAATGGTACTTATCTTTTAAAAAAAAACGCTTCTTTATTCTCTAGCAAGCTGGTACGTAAGCAGACCTTACTAGTCATCAGGTCGACTAAATTCGAGCGGTACGTAAGCAGACCTCAGTCTTAGCTTGCCCACATGATGCGGTACGTAAGCAGGCCATGCTTTGTGGGGACCCCATCGGCTTCTGGGTATGTAGCAACCCCATACTACCAATGTTGATGATTAGAATAAAGAAGCTAAAGTTTCGTTTTTTTGCTGTTGGAAACGCCTATAAATAATCAAAAAAATATGACGTGTTCTAAAGAAAAAGACCACTTTTTTAAAGTCAGATTAAAGGTTGATGAAATAAGAGAATGCCCTCATCACAACTCGGTTCTATTCTCTCTGGGGCTGCTATGGTTCTAAGCTTTTCAACGTCACTATAGATTTAACTAATCTATCCACTTTAAGGTACAAGACTAAGAGAGGTAAGCTTAATGATGTAAAAACAGTTCAAAATTATTAAAGTCAGTGAAATGGTACCTTTAGAGCACCTTTAGCCTTCCGTAAATCAATTTGACAACTACTTTAATGGATACCCTAATAGATACATTGCTCTATCTATAGAATAGGGCCGAATATACATGAGAAAAAGTATTTGAATAAAATGACCAAAACAAATTCAAAAAAGCAAGCAATAAAGCTCTTCTTTTTTGGAGCTAGAATTCGACCATTATTTTCAAAAAAAATTGATCAATTGACGGTGGACCCACTGTACTATTGCTACTATGAAAGCATAAACAATACGGTATCAGTTGATACTACGTACTCAGCCTCTCTGACATCCATCCAGTACTTGAGCATAGATGCAGGGTATATTCGATTTTTCCACTACTTGGTTGCAACTGAGACTTGTAAACGTATATCTGAATTAATTGATCCCTTTCTGTGTCGAAATATGCCTGGTATTAATTTTTACTTTGCTTCTTGTTTTTACGATATTCCTTTAGAAAAGCAATTGAATGTTCTTCTTGATTCGGATTCAATGCTTGCGTGTTTGAAAAAGGCACAAATTTGATATTCGCTTTGTTCACGCTTAAAATAAACGTTACCAATTCGTTCATTTTCAATACAAAAAAATAAAAAATAAAAACAACAACAACAACCTCTTTCTAATTCGGTCAAAGTAAGTGTCCATAAACGAATGAATTAGGCAAGTAAAGCTGGTTGAAATGAACCATCACTTTGGATCGAGCTTTAGTATTTTATTGGTCAAAGTTGAAGTGGAAATAGGGTATATTTTGAATTTAGTGGTCACGGACGGACAGAAAAAAACTGTCAAATCCGCATGTTTCATTGGCCAGATTTAAGTATTCAAAGTTAGACTAAAAATACTGTAGCTCATGGGGAGGGGGTGGATAGCTGGTTGACTACTTTCTTTTATTTGGTCATTATGAGCGATTATTCTTCAAGCTACAACCTTGGCGCTGACACTGTAAATAAGCAAATAAAGAACATGTAAAGAGCAGGAATGCTGATATCACACACAACGATAGAGCAACAAAAAGCAACAAGTCATGGATCAAGTTCGTTCTGAACTTGCCTTAGCCAACGCTCAAGAGCTCATCAACGTAAACTACACCGACTGTCAAAAGAAAAAGAAAACTCACGCTTATTTTAGAAAATTAACGAAAAGTGTTATTTAAAGTGTGTTCCCAAGCCTGGACCTCGTCTTGAATCTGGTGAACAAGCTTGTCTTTCGAAATGCATGGATCGTTATATGGAAGCATGGAACGTTGTTTCCCGTGCTTATATCTCTAGACTTCAACGCGAACAAGGTGGTAACATGTAATCTTGTGTACAGCGCCCGTTTTATATTAAAAACTTTTTAAGTAAAACTTCATTTAAAATTTTTTTTAAGGATAAAAAAGTATAAAAGTTTATGTGATCAATTATTTTTTATTTATTTATTCATTAAAAAGAGAGACAATATCATCTATAATTAAAAAAAATTAGTAAAAATGAAACATAGAATATAGTCTTTATGTGATTGATATTCTTCAGAGATTGTTCACCTTGGTTAACCCACATCTCGTAGATAGACCCAAAAGGCCAAATAGGAAAATGCTGTCAAGATTCGGGACCAAAAAAGTTTTGCATCATTTTACCCATCACATAAAGAACGAAATAAAGTATACTTTACCTTTTTTTTTATTTGCAGTAAAAAAGAAAAGAATTTTCACTTTTTCTTTATTCCTAAAGAATTTAAACTAAATTAGGTTGATAAAAAATTAATGTCTAATCGTAGTCACAAACTGACTATGGCTAAATATTACATTGTCCTTTTGACTCAGACACGCCATATTTTCAAAGATGTTGTGTATTTCTGAAACAGTCCAGTATAGCCTATTGAGGGCTTTGGAAGCATGGCTTTCACTGTAAAAGCTTTTGCAAAGATGCACTTTTTTAAAAGATTTATTTATTTAATAAAGGTTCTACTGGACCAGATTAGATTAAAGATTCTATTGTATTTAAATAAAATAGTGCAAGCGATTTTTTTTTTTAAAAAAAAACATAGTTGTACCTTTAAGCGCAAAAGAAAGAGAATTTAACACAGCATGATAAGGGAAAGCAGTGGAAAGTACGTATTGATATTTTCATCTTTTACATCAACCTTTCAGTGACTTACAATTCGTTGGCTTTATCACGACCTTCCGTTGCAAATAGTGATCTAGGCTACTCCTCGTTGTCTAGGATGCTGACAGATGTAATCTCTTTACAAAAAGCTTTTGGATAGGTCGCTGTTCGAAACGTGTGACTGTACCCAGACAAAGAAATAAGGGCTGGATGACACGAGTGAAGGAGCCATCTTTTGATATCGTAAAATTTTCGAAAAAAAAGGAATGGCAACGAGTCAATTAATTCATTTTAAAGTATTCCCTACTTGGGTATCTGTAGACATTGTTTAGGTAGCAGTGAGATTCAGAATTTGACCGATCAATGGTTTTACTGTAGAGACAAGTAGAGTGTATTCATTATGCCGGAAACTATAGACATGTTTCACTCATTTCTTTGTTTTCGTGAACGATCACAGCGGCAGCAGATCTGTATTGAGTTCTCTGTTTTCATGTCCTGATGACATCAATCAGCATCATTTACTCGGTTGCTATCATGAATACAATCTTATTTCAAACTATTCACCCAAATAGCTTTATTCTCATCAAAAAGAAAATGGTGTGTGTACTTATTCATCACAAATAGCTTGATAAAGACATCAAAGATGCCCACAGGCCAAATAATAAATGCATGCTCTTTTTAGAAATTGTAAAATCTTCAAATAAGCAAAATGAAGAGATGATACCATTCGTTTTCATTGGCATATTATTGTAATGTAAATAAACACGGAAAGAAAAATTTCCTGACGGAGAGATGCTTTATACAGCTTGAGCTACCACGGTTTTTTCCAAAATTGACTTTGAATCATGCACTATGGCATCCTACAGCTTGTGAGCAAGGGGATGATGTGCAGGTATTCATCTGGTTACCTTGGGTTCATTTTTAAGGGTTTCAGCATACGCTGTAGAGGACCTGGGTAGTGGTGGATGACCTTCTGACTTTGTATAATCATACAATAAAAACTTTTGCTCTAGCCTCACTTTTTCAACATATCCATTTCCTAAGGCCACTGCAGCCAATTCCTCATTCGACATGCTTTTCTTTTGCTGACCGTGGGCTGTTTTCTTTTTGGCTTTCAAAGGTCTGTCTTCCAATAGGACTTCTTCAAGTTCATGTGTAGGATCAAAATTAGATCTGGTTCCCTACAGAAAAAGAAGGTATCAATAAAAAGACAACACGTTGGATTGTTCATACATCGGGTATAAATGGAGCACTTGTTGTTTTGGAATCCAAAAGATCCCAGTCTGTGTCCTTTAGCCACGGGTGTCTCTTGAGCCTTTCAAACCCTGAATCTTCCACTCCTATGCGCTGTGTGATATCTCTGGTGAGCAAACGTTGAATGAAATCAATTGCATCCGCCGAGACATTGGGCGCTGGAGGAAAGTGGATTGGATCGGCGAGGATAGCTCTTTGTAAGCCTTCGCTTGATTTTCCTCGAAAGGGTCTCTATATGCAGTGGATTCAGAAAACATGGTTTCATCCACCAGTTGCTTATACCTTGCCATAGAGCAGTTCATACAGTAATACACCCAGTGACCACCAATCGATTGAAAAAGTATATCCTTGCTTTTGTAGTATTTCAGGTGCAATATAAGCCATGCTGCCAGCAACTGACATCAAAGGCTTGGGTTGTTTAGTACGAAACTGAACTGCGATATTGAAATCGGTTAGATGAACATGCCCTCTTTCGTCCAACAAGACATTGTCTGGCTTTATATCTCTGGAAGAAGAATGGGTATGAGTCAGGTTGATGTGTTCATATAATGATTTACCTGTGAACAATGTTTTGACTGTGAAGATAATGAATACTGGATGATAGTTCGGCAGCATAAAACTGAACATATCTCTCGGGCAGTGTCCTCAATCTGTCTAGATGAAATCGTAAATCACCACCAAGCATTAAATCAAGAACCATAAAGAGATGTTCATCATCTTGAAAGGCATAACGCAAGTTGACAATCAGATTGTGATCAATGCGTTCAAGCAATCGGCGTTCGGAAATGATATTTTCAACTGCCTTCATTTCAATGCATTTATCTTTATTGATATATTTTAAAGCATACAATTTTTTCGTGCCCTTGTGCTGAACCACTCGCACTTTTCCAAATGCGCCTCTACCTACAGATCTTAATAATTGAAAATGGGATAGTTCAACTGCACAGAGTGTTAGAGCATGGATATCTCATCACAAATTATTGTTCATACCTTCATCTAATGAATCAATCGGTTCTTCTTTACAACATAGAGCTCCCATTGCCCAACTCCTTTGAGGAAAAAAAAAAAAAAGAATTAAAGAAAAAGGTGTGGGTAAAGTAACTAGGATCTTTTTTTTTTTTGCTTTTGTTTTTAAGGAGATAAAGATAAACCAGGCGCGGCACCCAACAGCCAGTTTATGGAATTCACAGACACGTTTTGGACATTTTCTATAAATGGATAATTGATTGAATCCCATCTGTCTCTTTCAATCATTCCTTTTCTCAAAGCAGAATTGTATTTTGTTTTGGTTGAATAAAGAAAGGCTAGTTTATCCTTTTTTTTTCAATTTGTGGCATTCATCACTCCCTTTTTCGAACTTTAATTATGCTTTCCACCCCCCCCCCTGATAACAGACAAACAAAAAGAGTGGGTGCTATCATCTTTCTGCTTTTAAGAATTCAATACATGCTTTCAGAATATTTCAAATGTGACACAAGCTGCGTGTTTTATTCTTACAAGACAATGTCTGTGTCCTCTACCCACTAACCTCCCCTGATGCCCCCTTTGTCTGTGACAAGAAACAAAAGCCCATTTGATGAGATGTTGTGTGAAGCAAAAAGAACAAACGTTGACTGTGTCAAAAGATCACTGCATCCACTTTATTCAGGACAGGGTCACACCTGTCGTACTGAATAAATTTTGTGGCATTTTGAATACCAGAAAACAATTACAGGATGGGTTCAAAGGGAAAAGAGATTGCAATTGCTAGCCTCACTGGCTTGTTGGGGCCCTGTTCCTCAGGCTATTTTATTCGTGAACATCCCATGCTTCTTCATGAGCGTTCATAAAAAAGAAAAAAAAAACGCCCTTGCTTGGACAATCAGTTGGCATTCTTTATTTCTAAAACAATAGAAATTAATTTTCCAAAAATAAGATGGTCAGCCATCAATCTCACTTGTTCTCTCCCCCAATCGATCCAGTGACTTTGTTTTTGACCATAAACGATAGGCCTGTTTTCTTAATGAAACGACTCAGTGACAATTTCCTGGTTTGTAGGCTTCAGTACCGTCACTCGTTGTCTCCCCTCCCCTTTTTTTTTATGGCTCTCTTGTGAGTACTGATGGCTTCCTTGAGTATTTATGTGCACCACAACATCTTTTCTGAGGTAGAAAGAGTAGATAAAATCGGATGGGCTCATAGCATCGAGAGGACACGGCCGTCCTTTTTTTTTTTTTTTTTTTTTTTTTTTTTTTTTTTTTTTTGCAAGCAGCAACCTATTACATGCTGTATGAAGCGATAAATGATTATTCGATTTGTATTGCTTTTTTTTTTTCAAGCGATAGACTGTCTTGAAGGATTGGAGACGCTTGCATTTATTACTAAAATCTTGTTTTCACGATTTGAAATAAATTTGTAGAGAGATCCAAGTGTTTTTTGTTGTTGCTATCATGTCCAATAGATGATGTATTCCTATGATGGCTCAGTAGGATTTCCATGATTGCATGGTACTAGTGCTTTTTATTGACCGAATTGTGTTTCTCCATCCATCGCTTGACTTTTCCAAAGAGAGTTCACTGACTATAAACCCTATTTGGTTTTGTGGATGAACATGACTTTTTCACTACCCAGATGAACGAGTCAGGCTTGAACCTGTGATTTTCTGTGAGAGGAGCAATCGGCGCTAGAGATCCTCTCCTTACCAAAGGGAGTTTTTCATCAAACGACCCAGTTTGAAATTAAAAAAAAAAAGGACATGCGCTTGAGATGAAGGATGGGAAACATCAGATTTCCAAATATGGATCTGAATGACATTTTTACTAGAATCGTGAATTTCTCCCTAATTATACTTTATTTGGAAGTTTTCTGCTTTAAAAAAAAAGGATTCTTAAATTTATGACATACACTTTACCTCTTTTTCTTTCTTAAAATGTTGAATTCTATTTTAAATCATCCAAAGCTCACAAAAGAAGGTGTGTTCTCCATCCTTCTTTTACCCCCTGCCACTTCAAACGAACTTTACGATTATGACTATCTGGGTATAATAGAATGCTCATTTCGGAAAGAAAAAAAAAAATTAACATGACCATCTTAGCGAATCATGTCATTCACATTCCACTTCAACAAACACTGACTTGTAATAACACAACCTCTCTATCACTGTCAAAAGAAGAGGAAAAGAGCCAAGCGTTGATTACTATATCTGGAAATGTCTTAAAATCCAGCCATGGATGCATAATTTCAACTTGTTGTAGAACAAACATTTTATATTCAAAATTATTGTACAATCATCATGGTCAGTGCACACACTTGTTGTTGTATTTGGAACAAGACATTGATCCCGTAAGGAAATAAATCAAGTCTGTATCTCACATTTTAATGGGAACTTTAGGCCAATCACAAGCATGATCATGCATCGTAAGCCTTCCCTTTGCTTTCTCTTTTTTTTTTTTTTAAATTTTTTCTAGGAGCGCACGAAAGACAATGATGAGCCAATTACGACATAAGGATGGCCTTTTACCGAAAATAGACCGACTTGTACTCCAGTTTTGTGAAACGGCGACCCACTGCGATTCCTTACAGGCCATGAGGGATGGTATGAAAAAGACGGTGAAGGAAGGATACGGTGTAAGTAGAAAAGGAGAAGGGGGTAGAAGGGGAACTGACGGGTGTGGACTAGATGATCGAATCCGTTGTGAATCCAACCGGACGTGAGATGTATCGAGCGTTTGAAAGTTATGTGATGGAAGAGACTTATGATGTCGTGTTCTTTCGGATCGCTCAAGGGTTATTCGAGGAGGATGCGGCCCTGTCGAGAGCGCTGGAAGGTCTGGGGTATCTGGATTTCTCACAGATCGGATTACCCGACTACGTGAGGGATGAAAGAAGACGGGTGGAGGATGCTTTGGCCATCTTTGAAAAGATTGGATCGTTCAGGACACCGGCCGAGAAGTTGGATTGTCTGCTGGAAACCGTCCGTGGGCTGACGGAGGGGGAGTGGGGTACGGATGCGCTGATCCCCCTGCTGATGATGACCTTGATTCGATCCAAGGTGCCTCATCTTGTTGCGAATGTGGTCTACATGAAGGTAAGCGTGATCTCTCAGAAGCCAGAAAGCCGACCGGTGTACGTTAGGATTATCAATTTGAAAGAAATGTGACGGGGGGTCGTGATGGTTATGCGTTGAGCACACTCGAAGGTGTGATGGACTATGTGCTCTCTTCGGATCTAGCTCCTCTCTCACTTCAAAACAAACGGCTTTGGCAGATCGTTCGGCAGGGTGACCTCGTTCGCTTTCAGCAGCACCCTGGCCCGCTGAACGTCCGAGACCAGGAAGGCAACAATGCGCTCCTGCTGGCCTGTCGCTTCGGACAGACCGAGCTGGTGGAACACATCCGACGACGGCAAGGGATCGGAGCAGACGATGTGAATGATGCGGGCCAGACGCCTCTGATGTGTGCCATCCAGAGCGAATCCCATGACCTGGTGCGTGCCTTGCTCCAAGACGACCATGTCCTGGCCACGATCCAAGCTGTGGATCGGGATGGCCACTCGGCTCTCTTCTACCTCACTACGACCCATGACCTGGACTTGCTCGATACCCTCTGGCGTGCCACTCGACCGCCTTTGAGACTGACGCATGCCCTCACGGCGGATTCCCTCCTCCACCGGGCCGCTGCCAATCACTGTCCGATCGAGTTCCTTCAGTACCTGATTCCCTTTTCACAGCCAGAGTCAAAAAACAATGACGGACAGACGGTCTATCATCTCTGCCCCCACCGCGATCTCCTCCAGCAGGTCGATCGACGCCTGATCCTCAACGACCGGGATCGTTTCGGTCACTGTCCGCTGATGGTCTGGGCATCGCAAGGAAGACTTGACCTGGTCGAACTCTTTTTGGACACAGCCGATTTACCCAGGGTTGATCATCAGGGCAAGACACTGCTGCACTTGATCGCAGCCCGCTTGACCAGGGGCATCACCGTCGGCGAAAAGAGTTTGGAGTCCGTGATAGGACACTGCCGACATCTGATCCATGCCCGTGATGACCGGTGGGAGACTGCTTTACATGTCGCAGCCAGTCAATCGGGTCCTGTGGCTCATGCGTTCATCCGGGCCATCCACCGGTTCGGTGGAGCGTTGGATTGGATGAATCTCGGTGGAGAACGACCGGTGGATGGTTGTCAGCATGCAGACACGACTTGTTTGTTGGAAGGTAAGTGGGGGAGATGCCGGCCATGTGTTTTGTATTCATCCGACAATCTAGATCTCACGCTGGCCACCAGCCGTTCAAATCTTCTCTCACCTACCTTTCGTTATGCATGGGCCGTGACGAGAGCAAGTGTGAAGCGTCTGATAAAGAAGAAAGGATGGGAGATTCAATTTGTGATTACGAGTGAACAAGTAAAGGAGGGAATCTTTTTTCATGTTTAACAGTCACTTACTTTATCTTAGATCGGTCGACCAGGGACAATAAAGAGAGTGAAAAAAAGATTACAGGATTTTGTCGTATTCAGAAATGAGTTAGTCAACAGATTGCCTGAACGTATCTTGCCCACCCTTCATGATCTCATGGATCCATCTTGTGTTCACCTCGACCCACCTTCTTACTTGCTGATCAATACCACCCTGTATCGTTTACAGTATTTCATGGATTGGTTACAACATCATCCTGTCCTTCAACGGCATGAACTCGTCATTTCTTTTGTTAGACAACAGCAAGCCAACAAAGGTTCACTTGTCGAAAAATTGGAGGAACCTGGTTTGTTATGGATGACAAACACAAATAGTAAAGATGAAGCGTATTTCTTTAGATATATTCAAGACAGTATTGTCTTACTACAACACAGCTATTTAAATGTGTTGAATTGGGGTAGAAAGTTAAATGATGCAAAACAAGGTAAAGAGAGAAGGAGGATGATTTTATGAGGGGGGTTACAGACGGAGAAAATATGATAGGTTTACAAGTGCAACTATCGAGTACAGTGTCCAGTTTCAAACCTGTTTTTCAGGATCCGATGGAGACGATCAAAGTCTGTGCAGAGTGTCATGATGCTGTAAGTGGAAATAGACCACAAGAAGAAGGAGTGAATGATGTTAATTTGATGATAGCCAGTGAATTCTCTTTTAAAGACATTTGAAATGATGCATGACTTGATGAGTGGAGGAGTGGTAAGAGGAAGAAAAGGGATAGGATAAGAGGATCTGATGTGTCATTCTAGTTTACGCTAGAACGTCCACTGCGCTTGATCGACAAAAGAAATACACTTTGGCAAAGGGTTGAATGTCAAAAGGAAACGATCAGGAAACCAAAGGGTGTCTGGTCAAGTCTGTTTTCAAAAGAGAAAAAAAAGGTGGAACAAGAAAAGAGGAAGGTGATACAGGTAAGGGGATGACAAAAAAAAAAAGAAATCAGGGTTGCTTACAGAATAAGAAAGAATATGAAAGAGTTGAATGAATTGGACAGTCAGATTATGAAATCACACCAGATCCTATCGGATGAATTGGCTCATTTTCAACAATTTCACTCAAAACGAATGATTCAAATCATCCAGCAGACCGTGTTTAACACACTTGAAATAGAAAGGTACAACTTGAACTTGCTCATCCAATCATCCAACCAGTTTTCTCAATCATTCCCAACCAAGCATGTCTGAAAGGTTTGATTAGAATGGAAAAAGGGAATAAATACCCTTGGCTGTCAACCTTAATTCATTCAACCTTGTTTACCAAAAGGGGGGGGGGAATTCATTTCTATAAAAGTGATGAATGCAGGATCAGGGTTCTTGTTTGTATCTCCCCCTTTCTTTTATGATACATTCAACTACAGTCTATCGAGCTTTTTTTAATAAAATCAACACAATGTTCCTCACCGGTTGAATTCGTTCACAGTTACACAATTGGGAACTTACCATTTAAGACCACAATTGTTTCCTTCTGTTGTGTTGACTTTGGGGGAGGGGAGAGGCTACATCAACCGTCATTAAGTGTAACCTACTTTTTTTTTTTTTCTTAAAAAAAATTACCTTTACAGCTTTCAGTGAATGACATTCAACGATTTGAAAGTAGTGATGAAATGAAAAAAAAAAAAAGAGAGGAGAAAGGGAAAGAGAGAGAGAGAGAAGGAGAGAGAGATGAAAAGGTGGTAACCCAAGAAATGATTCACTTGAACTTTATTTTTTTTTACTCCTTAATTTTGCACCTCCTTGAAAATTAGACAAAAGAAGAAAGTTTATTATTCATCCCTTTTCTTTCTTTTTTTTAAAAATATTTTTAATCATGGGCTGTTGTCTATCTGTTGAGCAAGTGGAAGGAAAGGAAAGGAATAAAGAGATTGATACACAAATCAAACGGGATAGGATTAATATGAGAAAAGAAATCAAGATGTTACTGCTCGGTAAACAAGTTCCCCCTCTTTTCTTTTTTTTTTTTTTTTTTTTTTTTTTTTTTTTTTTTTTTTTGCTGTGACTAATCCCATCTTTTAGGTGCGGGTGAATCAGGCAAATCGACAATATTAAAACAAATGAAGTTAATTCATGACGGTGGTTATACACCAGAAGAACGAGAGAATTTTAAAGAGGTGATATTCAGTAATACAATGCAATCCATGATAGTCACACTAGAGGCCATGGATAGTCTCGGCATCTCCTTCAGAAACCCTCAGAATCAGCTACATAAAAAGCTCGTGTTGGAAGCACCACCTCAGACAGACTATTTAGGAAGTGAACTGGTCGATGCCATCTATTCACTTTGGGGTGATCCTGGTGTTCAAGAGTGTGTGTCGAGAGCAAATGAATTTCAGTTGAATGATTCGGCTCGATAGTAAGTCATCGTCAGGATGCTAATTCAACAGACTGACATTTACTAGTTACTTTGATTCTATCCTTCGTATCGGTCAACCAAGTTATATGCCAAGTGATCAAGACGTACTCAGATCCCGTGTGAAATCGACAGGCATCACCGAAACAACCTTTGTGATTGACTCACTGACCTATAGAATGTTTGATGTCGGTGGACAACGATCCGAACGAAAAAAGTGGATTCACTGCTTTGAAAACGTGACGGCCTTGATGTTTTTGGTCGCCATCTCAGAATATGATCAGGTCCTGTTTGAAGATGCCAGTGTCAATCGTCTTCAGGAATCACTCACCTTGTTTGATTCCATCTGTAACTCACGGTGGTTCATCAAGACTTCAATCATTCTCTTTTTAAACAAGATTGATTTATTCAAAGAGAAATTACCCAAGAGTCCCTTGGGAAACTATTTCAGTGATTATAAAGGAGGACACAGTTATGATGCAGCCTGTCAGTATCTTTTAGAGAAATTCGTTTGTTTGAATACCAGAGCGGATACCAAGCAAATCTATACTCACTTGACTTGTGCAACAGACACAAAACAAATCAAATTTGTCATGGATGCAGTGAATGATATCGTAGTTCATGATAACTTGAGAAATGTTGGTTTATTGTAATAATAAATATTTTTTTTATGTACACAGTTTAGATAGTCTCTTCAGAAATACACATCTCGTTCTTCCTTGACAGGTTGGACCTGAACGTCTTGTGTTCCTTTTTCTTCACAATCGTCGTCTTATCTGAGAAATGATGTGTTTCATGAGCATCTTTCAGCAGTGTTTGAATCTAGTGGATCATCAGCATCTTTACACAACCTTTCTCTTTCTCCTTACCCAGCCCTTCTTCTCTAGCAGATCCAGTAATTGACAATAAGGAGAAGACACTCTCAAAGTATTCACTGATCCAATCAGAACAAGTTTACTCTTGGCTCTTGTAATCGCCACATTCAATCGACGCCAATCTCTCAACAAGTCACCACACTATGAAAGTTAGATTGGAAACAAATCAAAAACAAGAGAGACTCACATTGCCTTGGGCATTGTTTCTGACCAGTGAAATAATCACACAATCTTTATCTCTGCCTTGATATTTATCAATCGTCGCAATCTCAATCTTCCTTCTTGTCTTTAAGAATTGTGATATCGTCCTTAGCTGTGACCGATAGACGGAAACGACCGCCAGTTGTTCTTCTTCAACACCACAGGCCAATAAGGCTGTCGTGATCTGAGATACCAACCTGCCTTCTTTTTCATTATGCAAAAAGCTTCCAAACGCGCGTGTCTCACTGGCCGGAAGAAGGTCAGTGTTGACAAAGACCACTTTCTGTCTAATATCGTCAGCTCATGAACCTCTACAGATCTCACTTACTCTGGGTCCAACACCTGGCGTATCCAGCAATCTGTCATTGAACACGGTTGATTCTCATGAAGTGATCTCAGCCCAGATTCTAATCGTGGTAGAGACAAGGATCGGGTGGCGATCAGGTGACTACCACACTTTAACTTGCCATCATAAACCACCGTGTTGGCAACCTGCATGATTTCCTTATTCATACGGTATTGGTACTCTAACCGACTCACAGATTCAGGGTGGGCTTCTGCCAAGATCGCAAACAGGGACTTGTCCAGTCCCTTTTCGGACGCTTCCCCATTTCGAACAATCGGAGGCAACTGGTATAAATCACCTACCAAAATAAACCTGTCCGCGAATCGAATCGGTCCCAGACACATCGGTAAAGTGATCTGGGAAGCTTCGTCAATGATGCAATAATCAAAATGTCTTTTCTGAATCAAAGAACTTTCAACACGCATTAGTTTCTTATCCAGTGAATCGTTTTACTTACTGTCCGATACCAAGACAAGTGATGCCCACTACTTTTTTCGAATCATAAAATGCCTTCATCTCCTCCACGGTCGTCAAACCCTTCTTGAACACCGGCACACAGTCCCTCATACTTTCCATCACCTAGTTCAATTGGTATCAGCGCGCGCGCCAGGACCGAACCTCTGTTTACCTTGTCCACATTTCCCAATCTCAACACGTCCATGCCCTGATCTCGTACTTTGGACAACACGTTATCGAGCGCAGTATGTGTAAAGGCTGCGACCAAGATTGTCTTGTTCATGCCCACAAGATACTTTATGATCTCTGCCGTCGTCGTCGTCTTGCCTGTCCCTGGCATGCCCAAGATCAGGTTATAATCTTTGGTCTGTAACACTCTTGTCAACACCTTTCGCTGATCTGGATTGAGCTGTGGATTGATAGGCTGCTGGGGTAGGATACTCGAATCAAACACGGGTCGTTCGAGATGGACCACGAGCTCCCTCAAGCGTCGATTCCGACTGTCGCCCGTGTTGGCCATGAGCATGACCAGGTTGTTTCGAAGCGTGGCCATGCCGGTCGCGATTTCGTCTTTATCGATACGGTACCTGACCTTGTCGTCCTTGTAGAATTGTTCCATGTCGGCCTTGTGGCGGATGAGGGTGTTGAAGGTCTGGTTGTCGTTCAGATCAAAGTCTGCGGACCGTGTGGGAGGATGACGGAGGGGTTCGTTCAGGCTGAGGAGGATCTCTTCAGAGGACAGGCGTGAGACGTGGCCCATGGCCAGATTGATGTGTCCTTCCATACTGGAGACCACCACCGGATCTCCCACGGACAGGTTAGAAAACAGTGGCCGCTCAGCGTCAGCACGCACAAAGCAATATTTCCACTGGGATATCTCTGGCTGGATGCTACTGTCAGCAAGGCTCAGTTTCAAATCAGACAGACATCGTCCAGACATTTCCCTTTCCTGTGCTGATTGGCTCCAGATACTCTTTCGTATATAATCAATGTCCGTCTCCTCCTTGTCCAGCAGTTCCCACCAATGCTTAAAAAAATTCGCCATTTTGCTCGTCATGTGTCCCGTCTTTTCTTCAAACAGTTTGTACAGCCCACTCGTCACGTCCGTGCCGCCTTCGATCGATTTGTGGTAAAGGGTGCAGACATCCGTCACATAGCAATATTGACATGAATGAAAGTTTTTAATCATTTCCGGAATCCTTTCTTGTGCATTCAAAGAAGAGGCCAATGTGTTTCTGGCAATCAAGATCGAGACGAGTTCACTACGTACAGCCGGCACAAGGTAAAGACTGTTTGTTTTAGAGTAATACAAGATCCCTGCGCCTATATCGATATCTATCCAGACCTCAGTATCCTCCACACAACACATCAGCTCTCACTTACCGTACCGATCACTCATCAAGAGGGTATACAGTATCGTCTGTGCTCGATTGGACAGAAACCTGGACGTTCGACCCGTCTTCAACTCAAACGGGACCGTCAAGACTCGATTCGTCGGACTCAACTTTAATTGAACCGAGGCATCGATCATGCCCTTCAGCCCGTACGTCGGGCTCCACAGATGCTCCTCGATATCCAACACGCGCGAGATCGCCACCGTATCACATCCCATCTCCTTTGCAGCATCCGGGCCCATGTCCGAACTGACTCGCGCCCTCGGCTTAGGCATCGAACCGACAAAGACCGATCCAAACTGATGGATGCTGTCCGCATACTCGCCCAGGACCTCCATCGCCGTCTGTTCATCTTGATCGATCCCATAGAGCTCCTCCAGACTGGCCTCGATCACCTCCCGCATGGCCTGCTGGATGCTCCTGACCGAGAAATCGCCGGTCTGAAGGGCGTTTTGCAAGACCCGGTGAAGAATGTTGCCGTGCACCAGGGACTCGGTATACTCGCCGATGGCTCGAACCTTGGTCTGCAAGACCGAGCGACGGAGGCACTGATAGCTGTCAGCGACGGCTGTACAGGAGATCAACCGGTCAGGATGGACAATGATGAAATTTTCTTGCTGATCGACAGTGATTTCGGTCCGGTTGGGAGTCAGTGGGATATGGACCACGTTGCCGACCGCGACCGTCGTCTGGAACCACTCGTCTCGTAGCCTCACAGTCATTGCGGTATTCTCGTCTTCTTGAAGGAGCGTGAGGACCTTCTCGGTCAACTCGACGTCTCTTTTCTGGTATCTTTCGATCGTCATGTTGGCTACCAGATACCGAGTGAATTTCTTTCGGCTCTATAGAGGAAAAAAAAAAGGTCCCTCCCTATTTAGCCAATGTCCTCCCTGTCCTTTTCTCTCTCTCTCTCTCTCACCTTGGGTCTTTCTTTGAGTTCTGTTTCGTTTGCAACCATCGTCGAGCCAGAGGATGCTCTTGATAACCTGTCACTTCCTTCGTTATCTGTCACCAACGTGCTCGTCGTACTGGTCGGCGTCGTCGGTGGATCCAAGATCTGCTCGAATGCTTCCTGTGGTATATCATCAAATATGTCGCTATCACTGGGCTCTGGTCCCTTTGGATGTGTCAGCAGGGCAGATAAGTCAATTTCGTCTAGAGCAATGTCATCGTCAAACATTGCACTGTCATCGTCGTCTGGCTGAATCGTGTGGGCCACTGGTACTGTCAGTTGATCTACAACCACTGTTATTCTCCCTCCTTCTCACCCTCTTTTTATTTGTTTACCAGTACTCAACTTGAGACGTTTGTTTGGACTCAACATCAGACTTCAATCACATTCACTTGTAAGAAAAAGCTTTATACAAAAAGGAAAAATCAACCGCGATTTTACAACTCCGTGTCACGCTCTCATTTTTTTTTTCGCGTTTGATTTTCGTGTCAAGGAATGGGAGGGGTCATCAAGAATTAGTTTATTTAAAGTCAGTGACCAAATTCTAAGGGTACCATCATGACCTGTACAAAAACCTCAAGATTGTGTCGGATGGAATGCGACTTTTTATACAAAACATTTGAAGGGTGCTTGTGTTTGGTGTTTTGATATTGAATGGATGAAGAGAGCAAGATGCTTTGCATCCGGTGCCACTGTGGCAAGTGAATCATCCTTTCCGTGCCAAGCAAGTTGCTTGACAACCAGCGCATGGTTGACACAAGCCCTCAAACCACACCTTTCTACATCTGATTCGTTCGCCTTGATCCAAGAGACATTCTGCTTGCTTTCGGCAGGATGAGCAAAACCAGCTTTGGCGAGCTGATGGGTGTTCATCGTCTGCAGAGGAGAGCCCAGTTTGAGTGGTGAAATCAAGGGTACATCACTGTGGCTGACAGAGATGGTAAAGAGCCAAACATCTAGGCTAGGACACCAAACAAGAGCATGAGTGACGCCATCAGGTCTCCACAGGGAAAGACTGCGACCCGTCAAGGCTTCCCAAAGACGATGGGTATGATCATCAGAGTCTGAGAGTGTATAGAGACCATGGAGAGGGACGGAAAGAAAGGATGAATATGAGCCGTGCGGTCATTGTAGGCAAGAGATGGTCTTGTAGGGGTGGGCCAAAGATCATTGGGACTAGGCAATTTGAGTATCAGTGATTCAGGATCCATGTCCAATATGTTTTTGCAGACACAAGATGCCAGGTAAAGATCAAGACAACGCTAGAATCTTTCTTGGAAGAACTTGTCATAGACAAAGACATGGCGTAAACTAGCATGTTTCTTGGGAAGATGATTCTTTTTCCTGTCTTCTTTATCCATCTCATCCCATTCTTTCGTCTCATCTAAAGGGTATTCTTTAGGTGGACTATAACTCTTGTCCGACTCCAGTCATTTCATCTTGAGCGCAACAACATGCATGACATGATATTCTACGCTTCTCATTTGGAAGGAATAAATCGATCCTTGGGCTCAGAGTGAGTCGATAAGGGCATTCATGTCCTTGACATAAACCACTCGGCAGTGGACTCGAAGGGTTGAATCAGGAATGATGCCTCGCTAAAGACGTTGAGTGATATCCAATTTTGTATCGTCCAACACAATGAATCTATCCTCCTGTTTACTCCTAACAGTCTTCCATCCATCTGGATCTTCCACTGTCGCCAAGAATTGATCGAGCTCGACTACCGTCGCCGGTTTTAAAACCTTGTTGCCATCCATGTTGTAATCGATATGTGGCAAGTCCTTGTACCATTCAAGTGGGATATCGCCAGTGGTATTTTCCGCTTCCTCTGTCGAGCTGTCACTGTCATAATTTCTATTGATATCTCGTGACTTCTCATTCACATAGTGCTGACGGGTATGGAGATGAGCTAAAGAGAAAAATAAGCAAATTCACTCTCAGTTGAAATTAAAGTAGCTTACGCTTCAAATTCTTCATCACTCTTGTCATTCTCTCTTTCAAGATCTGCCTCTAAATCAACATCAATTCTATTTTCATCCATGTCTTCATCTTGTTCACTACTATTCTCAAAATCCCTCCTCTCCGTCTTCATCATTACTCAGGTCGATTTCAGGGAATTTCTCTACTTTTTCGTCCTTGTCACACATCCCTTGAGCATTTCCTTCCCCTTCGTCGTCCAAACTCAGGTCAAATACCATTTCTAAAACTCTGTTCACTTTCAACAGTGCAAATTTTTAAAGGCTTGTTCCTTTTTACTTCATTTTCCCTCCTAAAGCCCAAAACATCGTTATAAAAAATGTGGCTTTAAAATCATCAAAGCGGTCACAGATGATTCTTTGAAACAGTACGTGTTGCTCAATAAAGCAGAGAATAAAAGTGAATGAGAGCATGTAGATATTTGCACTATCTCATTCTCTTGCTATTTTCTTTTTGCAGCAATTATATGACTTGTTGAATAAGCTGTTGACCAATTTGCTTTAATGCCCCTTTTTTTCATTGTTCAAGAGATTTATAAACTCCGCTACAGCCAATTTAAAATGTCAACCTTTTTTTTTTCTTCTCTTTTATAAACTTTATGAATGTATCCTCAGCAAAAGTTGCAAAAGGATACAACAGAAGCTCAATCTTTTACGACAATTAAAGAGGTGAATACAAGATTGCTTCAATCTTTACATGCTCAGCAACGAAAGGAACCTATACCGAGCGCTACAGATGCCAAACCAAACGTTACAATGTCTATAGCAGAGATTGCCGATTTTTCATCAACTATAGTTTATTTAATATGGCATGCAAGACGACAATCTGTTATGGATCTACATTCAAGCTCAAAAGCAGGACAAGTCATTGTCAACAATTTTAAGCATACAAAAGCAACAGCAGATATGGCTAATATGACGAGTGCAGCATTTAAAAAGTTTTGCAGACAGGCAAGTTTTTTTTTTCTGCTATTCACTCTATTTTCTAAACATTTTTTCCAAAGCAGATATTGAATGCGACACAACTTTCCGAATCCGTAGTTTTATTGTCACTTAAATACATTGCGATCTTATTACAAAACAGTCCTCACATACAAGGAGCAGATGGATCAGAGTACCGTCTGTTTACGGTAGCCCTCATGTTGGCCAACAAGTTCTTGGACGACAACACGTTCACCAACAAGACGTGGTCAGAAGTCACAGGCATGAAAGTGACTGATTTGAATATCATGGAACTTGAGTTTTTGGATGTACTTCAATTTCGATTGACTGTAAAAAAGGAAGAGTATGAAAGATGGAGGACGGCACTGTATGATTTTAGGCACCAGTTGCTTTGTGTTCCTGAAGAGATACAAAGACAAAAGCTAATGGAAACAGTTGCACAGTCTCGGCAACAAGAACAATACTATCGACAACAGCAATCAGCTCGTGACTATTATCTGTTCTCTAAACCCCAACACAGTTATCCAGCAGTGATTCATCAAGGACCGTTAACTCGAGTTCAGTTAAGGATACCACCTCATCCTGTGTATCGAAGGGTGTCTGGTACGCCCGTAGTGATAACGCCTGTTTATGCACAGGATAATACACCTCAACCTTTCGGTTCTTCCTTATACAAGCCAGAAGACTTTAATCACACAACACATTCTTATTATTATCAGAACTCTAATCATACTGCATCTACTAATACGCCTATACCTGATCATCATAATGTGAATCTTCTAAAGCAAAACTCATACAAGAGCAACACGACAACAAAAAACATGCCTCCTCCATCTGCATATTATAATCCTTATCATTCAACCTTTCTTGCTTAAATTATTACAATAAAGCTTTATTATATTTATTATTTAAAAAACCAATAGTAAAAGAAGAATATAATGAATACTATAAATAAAGTCAAGCAAACCCACATTGTCCCTGATTCTTTTGATGCCATTATTTTGAAATTATTCATTGTTTTGCCTAATATGGACCCAGTGCTTGAAAATTGATCATTCTACCACAAGATTAATAACGATTGTTATACAAGAAAGGGTGCTACTGTTACCATATTGTCTATCAAACCATTTCCATAGCGAATTTCATCACCAATTTTTCCTGTGATCTGTGTACATGAATAAGTTTTACGTTTATATTATAATCCAAAACTTACGTTCTTTAGCAACTTGACTTTAGCGGATAATCCTGTTATGTCTTCATCATTTTGACTTTCAAGATAATCTAAATCTCGATCGTTCATCTTTAACTTTACTGAATCCATTTCTCTCGATGGAGAAGGTGTCTGACTACGACCTGAATCACCCAATAAAGCAGATCTATTATGTAAGTTTTGATAGCTCCTATAGCACAGTTTGAGCTACACAGTATAACATGACTATTTTATTTTTGCTTTATGCACCTTACACTTCTATTACCAAATTGTCGAGACATATTTGTTACAATTTAATTTGTGGAAAAAAAAAATAATTTGAAAATAATTTATTTATTTTGATAGACACTTTTCGGTCTCCGTCGACCATACTTTAACCCAATCAATAGCTAATGCACGTCTATTGCCAGCTCCCCAAGTAGGTAACCACTTGCTTTTTGCATTGTAAAACTCATTAGGAGCATGTGGACTGTTATTCATCCAAGGCTTTGAAGGATGATCTGGCCAGAATCCATTGACGCCTCCGACTGCTAAATTCATAATCTAGTCAAGCAACTCAGTAAAATAAGAAGAGCTTTGCATCTCTATTTTACCAAGTAAAATTCTTGATCAAAGGGTGCAGAGATATCACCACCTTTCCAAGGATTCATTGTCGTCTTCTCATCAAATTCTCCTTTTTCCCAAGCTGACTTGTCAAAATCGACTTGAAGTACTGTTTGATCATCGACATATGTTCGAAGCCCTTCTTTTGACCATTCCAAACCTAACAGGAATTAATGCTGTGTCATCAAATAATTATGTATTGGGCTATTACCATAAATATGAAAGTTATCGGAAAATGTGCCTGTTTTGGATTGAATTTGGCCTTGAGTTAAATGGTATTTGTTTAAATAAAAGTTGGGTCCCCAATGTAAAGTGGACAAGATTTGCGATGTATTTCCATAAGGGTATCCTTTATTGCCTCGAGATTCCATCTAGCAAAAGAAAGTTATTATCAAGAATACCAAGCTTGTTTTGGTTGCTCACAATGTCAATCTCACCACTTGCTGGCCAAGTACCATAAACAGAATCTTTTGGCAGCATCCAAATAGCTGGCCTATATTTTTGTTATATGGATGATTGCTTTTTATTTTTATCTTCTTTACCACAACCAATCACCTTTAGGTGTCCTAGCTCTCACTTCTACCTTTCCATAACGAATCGACATCGAGTTGACTGTTCTTAGTCTGGCAGATTGAATGGGATTGATATAAACTCCTCCTGCTGGGGCTCCTGATATTCTTTCACAACCTTAAAATGTAAGTTTTAGTATTCGATACTATGCTACTTTTTCCTACTACTTACCAAAGTTTGAATGATCTATTAAGAAAAATTATTTAATACTTTGCTTGAGATTTCAACTTTTAAGTCTGTACCTGTGCAATCCTCTGATGGTTGACCAGAGTATAAGGCTATCCTTCCACCTTCTTTTACAGCCTCTTCACCAATAGCGTCTGCAGTCAAGGTTGGTTTAATGTACAATATGCCATTTTCAACGAAGCTGTTTGATCTATTGTTGGTATAATACTGGAATTCCCAGTTACCGCCTATATGTTTAAACCAAGGCTTTTAGTAGTAGTCATCTCATTAGGTCCTCTATATTACCTCCACTTAAAGTAATCTCATGCTGTGTAGACAGAAGAAAAAAAAAAATAAAGCATATTAAACCAAACCACACATATTTCTTATTGTTATAACAAACCTGCCAGTTCTTAAAATTGAGTGTGTTGAAATGATCTTCAAATACAAGACACAAGTTGTTGCCAAGTATGTCATTATTTATTAAACTAGAGCTTATATTGCTGGAAGCAGCATGGATGGGTGTTCTTACTCGATAATTTGATTGCTTTGCTTGATAGGCTTCTTTATTCAGTTCAAATCCAAATAGACCATTTACAAAAAATAGCAAGGATGGAACAATATAGATTTTCATGATGACAATTTAAAAAAAAAGAAGAGAAAGAGAAAAGTAGATCAATTATCCTTTTATGTTGCTCAAAATCATTCTTTTCTCTTTTTTGGTTGGGGAATGCATATATCAAGGCACGCTTCTTTTCTTTCTCTCTTCTCTTCCTCTCCTTCCTGCTCTCTTGATCTGGGTGTTGTCCTGTTTTCTCCTTTTGATTTGATAGTCCGATTAAATCATCCATCCAAAATTGTGGCAAAGATAACCACGGTAATGTAACAGCCATTGAAGAAGTAAGCAGGTGTTTAAAAACATGAGAATGTATTAAAGCGAAATTAGAAAAGGGAAACATTGACAGTTTACATCATTTGATATGTTGTTAAGAAAGTATTTTTAGATTGTTGATTTCTTGAATGCATAGCGTTTTTTACTTTTTCTTCAGTCGTGTTTTAAAGATACATATTAAAAGGGGGGGGGGTTTACACACTTTGCAAAGGGCTGTGAGCTTAAAGTTTTTCTCATCTTGTCAAAACTTCATTCTTTCTCATTCAAAAACTTTGAAAAGTATTATTTCTACTGTGACTCATCTATGTTGATAACTGTGCACTTTGTTTGGCTTATTTAGATGGTTTCTACATAGAATATCTATTTTATTTCTATTGCATTTATTCAAGAAGCTAACATAGATTTAACTTTAAATTCAAAGCTTTTTCTTGATCCATACTTTCTCCTGCAATGTAATATATTGGTGTATATGCCTTTACTATAAAAGAATACCATTCATATTATATATCGATAGAACCTAACTTTTGTTTCCCAGGGGAATAACATAGAGCTCTCTTTGCTTTTCTTTTTGTATTCCTGGATTAGTATTTGACTTGGGCTCAAAATATTGTCAACCAGTAAACGCCATCATGTGTATATTCTAATGTTATTTCCATATACTTATATAACTAAGCATTGATAAGCTTACATGCGCAGACTTATCTTACAATATCCTAGATAAATCAATGATCAAGCATCTAGCGATAAACTATTTTTTGATTTAATAAAAACATGTAATATTTTAAATGCTAGACTTAATCGAGGACGTGTATATGTTTGTAAACAACTCTTTTCTCTGTCTTTCCGTATTTATATTTCTTTTATTATATATAAAAGCCTATTAAAACCATCATTTACATTCTTTTCGGTTTACCTGTCGGACATGTTTGGGCCACTATAACGGCAAGAATAATACATCTCTCTATATGACGTTGTATTATCATTGAACGTTGAAATCAAAACTACTGTTATTCGTAGATCACTTCTCTCTCTTTTTTTTTCTTTGTCCTTCAAAATGAACACAATTCAGGAAATAACTGAACAGGACAGAAAATCATCCACCACATCTACTGTTGTAGCTTCATCTTCTACAAGTAAGCCTCTACCATCTCTACCACTAAAAACAGCCAATATCTCGCCTGGCCAAAACAGCATAAACTTTCTGTCACTCCAAACACTAGCCACCCATCAAAACAGTCCAGAAATACATAAACACTCGCTGATGTGCAAAATAAAGCACATTTTTAAAGACAGTGCCATGCATCAACCTAGACAGAAACCAGCCAAAAAGGCTACGAAAGAAAACCTATCGGTTACAGAGGGTGAAGGAAGAACATATTGTAGGTTTACGAGGTCATCACGCCATCTAATCACTGCGATACTGATGATTAGCTTTGGTACTTCAATGGCTATTGTGTTTGTCTTGGTTGGTTTAGGAGAAATAGGAAAGTCAAAAAACGCAACACAGGAAAATGACACGGTACCAAGTATCTCCCCAAGCTCAGTTTCAATAAATAGTCAACCGTTTGCCGTTATAGACACAAGATCGGTCTTCCTGCCCTCTTTATAACACACAAGCAGGGTATGTAAAAGAAGTAATAATGTTCCCAACTTGATAAATTTGAACAGAATGATACTTGTATAAATATATTTATTTTATTACTTACTCTATATTTGGGTATTGCATATAAAAAGACGTGCATTTTGTACTATGTGCAAAAATTTATACTTTATCTTTTCACAAAAAAAGATACGTAGTGGGTTTAACAAGCTTAAGGCGAGCACATAAAGTGATTTTTACTCTAAATATGTTCTTTGTTTGTTCATATAAGCACGAAAACAAGCTGAATTATCATGCTTATAGCACTTCAAATAATGTAGAAAGTGCATTTACCGTGATTAACCTTGATCTGTCTTTGATCAATAAGATTATTTATTTTAGTCCACAGTTTAATTGCAAAAGAATAAACAAAAAAATCGGTGACTGGACTTTCAATTGTCTGTAATTTTTTTTAAATTAAGCAACACGTCCTCTTTTTTTTTTTTGTTCTATTTTGATCCCCTTCACTAAAATATTCAATTGCTTGAAATGTCAGAAGAAAATATTATTGAAGCAGATCCTATTTTTGAAGAAGAGTTTAGACTTGCCAAGGAACTTGCTCCGACTTATGATTTATATGCACCTGATAATGGTTTCCGTAAAATCATCAGCCGCTCTATCACTGACACTTACCGTGGTAAACGCTCCATTTCCAGTTTTACCCGATTGGCAACTGCAATGTTGAAGGACGAAAAAGAAGCTTTTATCCACTTAACAGTGTTTAACATGTTTACAAACACTTTAAAATCGATGGACACTAGGTTGGAAATCTTGCGTGAAAAAAATTCCAGTAAACCTGAAGATGTTGAAGAACTACGATTACGCACAGAAATACTTACCAAAATGATCAATTCTCTTGTGGTAATTTGAAAAAGAAGAGAGAAAAAGAAGAAAAGTTTTATAATTCTAAAAAAAAAAAAAAACTTTAATTAGGACTCTGGTGCCATCACAACAAACGATTGTAAAGTTCATTTCTCAAGCCAACTTTTAAAAGATTGCAACATAATTCCAAACAAAGTTTTATTTGATCGTCGTTTGATTCGTTTAAATACTGCAGTGCTGTAAGAAATCAACACAAAAAGCCCTCTTTTGCCTATTTATATTTATTTTAAATAGTTATAAGCAACACAAATTCAATCTAATTAGAGAAGATAGTGAAGGTTATGCCAGTCTCATTAATGAATTGACTATTTCAAGCATTGACAACCAACGCGACACCAAGGGAAAATTAACACCTACACCTTTAAGCAAAGTGCCAGATTTTTTAAAAACTATTTCTTCTCATATCGGTGTCTTTCACCTTGATCCCAACCGTGTGCTTGACATCATTTTAGATTTTTTTATCAAACAGCTTACTGTCAACTACACCTTTTGGACAGAGGTCATTAAGCAATCTGCTTGGATTCAGAAGCTTACTTTTATGGATATGGAAGGTTCAGTTTGTACTGGTCCAAGCGTCATCTTGGCTCAATTGATTGGGTTCAGATTCTATAACTATCACGTAAAATATCTTGTGTTTTTCTTTTTGTTTTATTACTGAATACTAATGGCTTTATATTAGGATGAAGAAGTTGCTCCAGCTCCTCAAGAACTGTATCTCACTATTGCCATTTTATTGAAAAATGGATTGATTTCACTCAATGATATCATACCTCATGTTAGTATTAAACAAACAATGCAACAACATAGCCAATTGATCATACTTTGCTCTTAGTTGGCACCTTTTAACGAACAGATGGACACCTTGAAAAGTGAATACAATGCGAAAATGAATAAAGAAATCACCACAAACTCTGGTGGAAAGTTAGCTGTAAATCCAACAAAAACTCATTTATATAAAAGGCTCACATTTTTTAAATAGATGTATGGTGCTTTAGGAGAAGAAGGTAGTACTCAAAAGGTGAAACGTGCAACCGAAGATAGTACGGCAACCAAAGACTCCGAAAAAAAGATGTATGAAGCAAATGACGTTGTCGAGCTCACGAAAGCTTTGTTTTCAGTGGGAGATTTGAAAAATGCAGAAACTATGCTTTCTGTATACGATAAGCTGATTGATATGTTCCCTCAACTTGCTTATGACATCTATCGTATCTGCCGTGTTGTACTTCAACCTGCTTATGAAACCTTTGTGCCTGAAAAGACAAAGCAACTTTATGCCCGCTTCAGTCAGTGTGCTGAGCAATCTCAGCTCAAATCGGCCTTTATCACACACGAAGATTACAACCCCAAGATCCCTTCTCAAATCAAATTGAAGCGTGTTCTTGTGACCGATGCGCTCTTGGACGACACTCAGGATTTGAAAAAGATGGAACGTTATGTGTTTTTCTATAGAGAATGGAGAGATTCTTTGGAGCTCTGTGAATCATTTGAACATTTAACTACACGCTTCATGCCTCTCATGCGCTTGGCTGGATACAGAACCTATCTAGCTACAGATCTCATCCAAACATTGATACTCATCATTGGCGGTTTACTTGACCGTGAGAGGGAGTTGCCTGGCTGCCGACTTCATGTTACTAATATGATACGTGAATTCTTATTACCTGCTATCTCTTTCAGTAAAGGAAATCCTGGCACGATGGCAAGCGTTTGGGAGATACTTTACCGTCTATCTTACCAAGAAAGATACTGTCTCTACGGTGAATGGAGTACCGAATTTTACAAGAAGAATATCGAAACCAAACTTCTCAAGGCGCGTGTGGAGCGTGCTGCAAAGTCTGTGATGCGTCGAGTGTCTAAAAATGATGTTCGTCGCTGTGGAAGAGACCTTGGTAAACTGGGCCATTCTAATCCTACTATTGTTTTCAACGTGATCCTTGATCAAGTTCAGTCCTTTGATAATTTGGCACCTATCATGGCAGATGCTTGTCGTTACCTTGGCGATTTTTCTTATGATGTGCTTGGTTTCATCTTAACCGACAAATGGACCGGTTCACAAGGTGCAGGAAAAATGAAGAAGGAAAAGGAAAAAGATGATGGTATGCCTGCCAATTGGTTACGTTCTCTTGCCACCTTTACTGGTATGCTTTTTAAAAAGCAAGATATTGATGCCACTCCCCTACTGCGTTATTTAGCTTATCGTTTACGCTATGATGATTCAGTGGCTGATCTTATTCTATTGAACGAGTTTGTGACAAAGATGGGAGGTATTGAAATCTTGGCGAGCGCTTGTACGAATGATCAAATTATTGCTGCCGGTTGCTCCGATTCACTCAAATCTGAGGCCTTCTTACCCATATCCGCTGATAACCGACGTGCCTCTCGCCGTGTATTGGGTCGCTTGAAGGAATCTCTTCGCCGAAACAATGTTGGTTTTGAAATACTTATTTTATTATATCGTTTGGAAGAAGCTTGTTTAAGCGAAACAGGTGTGCCAGCAAGTGATCGATGTTCAAAATTGGATAGAGTGCATCAAACACAATTGCAATACTTTGAATTGTTGACATCATTATTTGAACCTGAAGAATATGCTACCTTAATTCCTAGTGTTGAAATACTCGTGAGGGATTATGCATTGCCTGTGCATGTGGCCATGACATTCAATCGACCCAAAACTCAGCATGCCATTCGTTCTAATATGGAGACCCCTATTGTTGAAAAAGAGATTTGGACACCCTTCAGACCTGTCATTGACGCCTTGCCTACTATGTTAGACATTCCTGCTATACCAAATATCTTTACATCAGAATTCTACTTTATGTTTTGGCAATTAAGTCTATACGATATCCACTGCCCCATCAATCATTATGAAGCAGCCATCAGACGACATATGGACATGATTCGACAATGCCAAGATGTCCGCTCTTCCTTTTATCAAAGCAATCGACCTTCTGTTGTCAGTAAAGCCGAACGACAAGCACAAGCCTCTCTTGATATGCTCAACGAGGACCTTCCTCGACACCAAGCTCACGTAGAAAAGGTGATGACAATTCTCAAAGATTCACAATCAAGATGGTTCCCTAGCTCCATGCAGCGTCAAGCTTTGATATCCAATGTACTTCAACACTGCATCCTACCACGCAGCAAGATTTCTGAAGTCGATGCTGCCTTTTGCTATGAATTTGCTATGCTTATGCATAAAATCAATACAGTCAACTTTTCAAGCTTAACTTTATTTGACAAAGTGCTTTCAGATAGCTTACCAGCAGACTTTATTGCGTTCTCTGAATATGAAACAACCATTCACTCCAGATTTATTTTTAAGGCACTCTCCAAGATGGGAGATTGGCATAAAGACGAGAAACTTTATCTCAAGGGAGCCCATGGTGACGGTCTGATTGGATTCCAAAAGAACTGGAATGCAGATGCATCACAAGGTGTGGCCAAGGAAGATTTGCTAAGCTTTACAGAATTCCAACGTGTGCTGTACAAATGGCACTTTAAATCTTGTCTTGCGATTGAACAAGCGCTTAAATCGGGTGAGTCTCATTTGATCAAGAATGCCTTCCTTGTCCTCCGACAATTTATGCCTTGCTTTCCTGCCGTTGTGGATCATGGTAATAGCATTATTAAGATTGTGAAGCGATTGTCTGAGGAAGAAAAACGTGGTAATATCAAAGTGCTTGCTCGCAGTTACATTGGTCTTGTTGCAAGATATAAGAATTCTTGGACAACAAAAAATGCCTTCTTGGGTCTTAAGGAACCTAGCCCACCCGCTCAACCTCCAGCAGTTGCTAGCAATAGTAATGCAACAACGCCAAGCGCAACTACAGAAACCAAAACAATATCAAAGAATGAGGTAAAATCATCCTCATCGTCACAAATTGAGAACGAGAAGGAAGAGAAAAAACGCGAAATGATCGAGCCAAATGGTCGGATCTCTTCTAGCTCTAGTCCATCTCGACGTAGCGAAAGACCTTCAGCCGATTCACCTTCATCAACAACAGAAAGAAAGCGATCACGGGAGGCAGAGCCTCGTGAAAGTGATAAGGCTCAGCGTACTGATGAGTCTGGTGGACGACACCGAACAACCTCAGGTTCTCTCAGGGATACCAAGGATGACAGATCAAGATCCTCTCGAGTAGCGGAGGAATCATCATCCAGACCAAGTGAAAGTAGTAGCAGTAGACATTACGATGATCGCAGTAGCCGACCTAGTGATACAAGTAACAGTCGACATAATGATGAACGCACTTCAAGCAGTCGATTGAATGAGCCTACTAGCAATACTCGATATAGCGATGATCGTAATAGCAGCAGTCGATTGAATCCACCTGTAGGTAACAGCAGCAGTGACCCTCGTGCCTCTTCCTCAGTGAGAAGTTCAAAGAGAGTCTTGGAAGATCGTGAGCGTGAAAGAAGTGAACGACCTGAGAAACGAAGGTAATAAAAGAAAAAGAAGAAAGGAATTTGTCTTTTATTTACAATCTTTATACTAAAAGTACGGCCAGGGATATAAGAGATGAAAGAGGAGGTCGCGATGATAGAGACAGATTAAGAAGAACGGATCGATTGGATGACAGACGTATAGATGACAGACGCATGGACGATAGACGTATGGACGATAGAAGAATGGACGATAGAAGATTTGATGAACGTAGGTTGCATGATCGACGTGATCGTGATAGAGACCACCGCAGCAGCAGAAGACGTTAAAAAAAGAAACATTGATCTCATTTGTTTGTAAAAGCTTAAAAAGAATAAATTTTTTCTTGATTTTGTGTAAATATAAATACAATCATACTCGTTGTGTTTAAGTCGAGTAAGTTTATTAAAGTGCTAGTGTTTACCAAATAAATGACAATGTAGAACCCCTGAAATGAGAAAATGTACCTGACTTGATGAAAGAGCAAGGGCAGTAATTAGGAATGACCTTTTTTGTAACATATCTTATTACAGCTTAAAAATCTTAATGACAATTGATGCTCATATAGAAGGTCTCACTTGAACATTTAATAATTCGGAGGAGCAAGTAGCCAAGATTTATATCAGCTTGATGTCAACCATGCGTGAAACGATTAATGATGAAGCAGATAACGAACAAAATGCAATTAAAAAGAACGAGAAAATCAAAGCACAAGGTTTTTCTAAATGCTTTGCAAGTAATAGTGCAGCAAATAATAATTCCAAAAAGTCAATATCTTACAGATCATACATTAACAAGCAAGTTGACGATTTTATCTCTTTGATAATTGAGGTTGCTTCCATAAAGGATGCCGCGTCAAGAACAGATATTATACTTTCTACTGCATATTGTTTTCGAATTATATGGAATGAAGATCAAGAAGTTCTTGAAGAGAAGAAAAGAAATTATACTAAAAAGGTCTCCTTGAAAGTGGAGCGCGCATTGTTTATTGTGAAACCTGTTGGCAATTCTGTACTCATGACTTTAGAACAGATGAGAGAAAATTCGATTGAAAATTATCCATAAAATTCTATTTCCAAAACACAATTGCATTGCCTCATTTAAGGGTAATGCGCTTTAGGTTTAAAGAAACTAGAAAAACTTACTGAGTATCTTAATTCAGACGAAATTCTCTTAACAAGAAAAACCACATTTCAATCACGACTAGACGATAAGAGCATGGGCTTTGAGATGAACTGCGTCTTTATTGAAGATGATGTTTTCAACCTTCATGTCAATCGTAAGCGGCTGGTCGAATCTGCGAAAGCTAGGGGTTTGAAAAAATATACAAAAAAAGGGAACGACAGATACTTTCTCTCTACGCAATAATACAGAATAAAAAGACATTGCTCAATGAAAAAAAAAAAAAAAAAAAAAAAAAAAAAGTGTCAGGATGAAAAGTATGACCGTGAAACAAAAGTAGCAAAATTAAAAGGAAAGAAGAAGTGATTAGAATCCGAGAAGCAATATAAAAAAGGGATTCTCAAGTATAGCAAATGTGGCAAATATGAATGCAAGAATTCAAGATCCAAAGAATGCGAATATTATAACAAAGCCATGGATGAAACGATGGTAGAAAATCAGGGCAATAGCTTTGAATGATATACAAAAAAGATTTACCTGTCATCTGTTGTATGGCCACAGTATCAAGACGTTTTCATTGAGCATGCTCTCAGACTATCTGACTTTATTGGAAACATACTATTTAGAGCTGAATTATTTGTCAATCTTATGCCTTAATAGGAATTGAATACCAAGACTATTAATCAATTGTCTGTTGGATATTGCTGGCAAGGATTGCTGAAAGACAAATTTTTATGGCCAATTTGCCTGGATTTGATTTCTTCAAATGATAAACCAAACCAATTACATTTGCAGCAAATTAGAAGAACAAACGATCATGGCACCTACAACTGAGAACTTGTCTGTTGCTTCTGCCCGATTTATATCGATATTGGCATATATTGCTGGCCAAATCGGACAAGAGGCCAAAAATTGCACAGATCGGGAATCCATGCCACGGCTAATTAGCTTTTTTCCAATCTTGCATTTCAAGTTGAGATATATAACAATAAATACCAAAGTATCGGCAAGTAGCACTAAACAATTAAATGTCAGTATGAATGGTTACAATGACAGGCTCAGAATGTTTTATACTACTTTTGATGTCAGTAAACTTGGCTATAAAAGGCATATATATATACATAGGCATTATGCTCATCAACTTGGATGTATCTTGTGCTCTATATTAATTCTTACAAGAAATACTAGTCTAAATGACCTACAATAGGAATCTGAACACGGGAAGGGTACATATTTCCTGTCAAGTTGAGATAGATGACTTTGGTGCTTGCCTCCTCTTTGCCAGACCCAATAAAGATAAAAGTAATGAAATTAAGTTGGAACAAGAAAACTTTAATGAAAATGGTTCTAATCAGATACAAAGATGCAGTTCAGAAGAAAGGAGACGTTATACAGGTTTCTACCGTAGACAAAGATATGTGAATAATTTAAAGATAGAAAAAGGTATAAAAGAAATTGAAACTAGCCTTTCAAGTGTTTTCACACTTGAAGAATTGAACCATCTGTTTGAATTCTATGAATTCAAGTTTGCGCTTTTCAGGTTCCATGATTATCAAGTTCATTAGAGAGCCAATGATGAAATGGCAAATATTCTTGTTGATGGTGGTAAGAAATACAACAAAAGAAAAGAAAACAGACAGGGTAAAACAGAAGGAGAAGAAGATCAAGAAGATCTGAAAAGAATGAAAAACAAAGAAATGCTTTGTCAAGAAGATACTTAGAAAAAGGCGTCAAAAAGGAAGACTGTCTGTCGTCAGTTGCCCACAAAGTTTAAACAATCTGAAACTCTTACCACCGGCAATGCTTGGAGAAATGAAGAAGAAGGATGACATTTCCATGAAAAATATCACCAGCATTCTGTACAGCAAGCTACTTGAACGACAAAACCAAATTCAACATGCATTAGTAGATATAAATGAATGCTTGATTTCCTAAGCACGTTTTCATTCGAATCATCATTCAACTTCATCCTAACTTATTAATCTGAAATAGGTTTATAATATCTGTTGTACAAGAAAACTATAACGAAAAAAACTCGAGCATAAAAGTAAGCTAGCCAATAGTATTCTGGATTGTAAAGCCTGCGGAGTGCTTTGGCAACGCAACATTAATACGAGCAAGAATATGCTTGATATTGCAAATTATGTTTTCGAAAACAAAGGGTGTCCAGAAGCTTTTACAAGAAAAATTGCTGTAGAGGAAACAGTCTATCTTTCAGAGGTTCAGATATTTGTATTATAATGGCAAGTTCATAATAAGATGATTTGTAATTTCATAGAAAGTACTAATTTATTATATTTTATCATTCAACCATCAAAATTTTACAATTATTATCATAAAATTATCTCAATTTGCTATACCTCTTTTCTCAATTATTTTTACATTTTTGTGAAATACTTGAAAAATACAGTATATGATATACCTTTTCGCTTTCTATAGGATTTACCTTATTTGTAAGTCCTCGCTATGCACCACGACAGCAAGCAACACCAATAACGTCAGGCAGACTTAGCTACTGCCCATGCTGAGATATTCAAGTTACAACAAGAGAATACCTTCTTACGGAAACAACTTGCTCCGAAGCCATCAACCACAGATAACCCACCTTCTTCATCTGGATGCACCACGCGGCCTACCGGTCTCTCCCTGTCTTATAGCTCTCCCTACAATCTAAGCGCCCCATCGCCTAACAATGCTCCCCTTTCTCCGCCTAATACTGCTAGCTTAAACGCGATAATATCCAATCTAGCCTGACTGATATCGCCAGGCAATTCTCTTCATATCCTGAACCAATAGACTTTAAACTCATCCATGTACCCGTTCGACACCGCCCCCTCTACAACAATTGCGCTCCAACCTTCGCAGATTACACATTAACATCCGTCGAATTCGGGATATTCATTATTCAGATAGAAATTTAGTCAGCTTCCTTATCCACATTAGTTATGAAGCCGAAATTCGTTCACAATTGTGCAAATTCAACATCACAGTCCGTGACGATTTCGATCCTTTAGACCCTTCAATCATTCGCGACCCTACTCTTGTCAATAAACACATTGACTGTAAAGTACAACATACTCGCAAAGCATTCCTCTATCGAATCTGCATCGCCCTGCAGCGGTTCAAGGCTCCTACTTACAATACTATTGCCAACTTCTTTATCCAGTTTGGTCTTATTAACTTCGAAGACTTAGTGTCGTATGATCTTGCCCCACCATATAAGTACCGCACAGAACACATCCTTGACCATGCATAGACTCCGAGAAATAATGTCCAACGTGTTTACCCAACCGCTTGTGCCATCCTTTATGAACCTAACTATCTACTTTTCTCAAAGAATCTGTCTACATCGTCAGCCCACCTCGGGCAAAGATTGTTCCAGAGCCCACATTGATATCTATGACATATCTTTCCTTACTCGTTCACTTTCTTTTTCTGCCCTTGCTGCCGTAAGCGATTTTTAGCTTATTTTACGTCTCATTTGATCTGACCTGTGCAATCATGGGGTCTTGAAACACCGCGTGCTCATTTAAGCCTTTAAATAAAATATATTATTAAACGTATATGGATTACGCGCAATTGATTGTTACAGCATAATAATTTTATTCAAGCAAAGCCTGTCACTTTTTTGTTTTTTTCTTTTTTTATCAAAACTTTTTACAGTTCATGTTTAAAAAATCTTCTCGTACAAAGAACATTCGAAGAAAAATAGAAGTTACAGACGATGAGCCCACAGCAACAGAAGAAGAAGGTACTTGTGAAATGCTTTAATTGAAAATTTGTGTTAATTTGAAATAATAGTGGTAATCAAAAAGACAATCACATCATTAGCAGAAAAGAAAAAGAAGAAAGAAGCTAAAAAGGCAATTCCTGCCTTAAGCTTTGATCAAGAAGTAAAAAAAAAAGTAATACCAAAATTGCGTTTTCTCTAAAGCAGATGTATTACAGGAAAATGAAGAAGAATTTCAAATAAAGAAAACAAACAAAGGGCGAAAACTTCAAATAAGAGAGTATGTATTTTCAAAATCGTAACAAAAGAGACTAACTTTCTTTTCCTTGTTAGAGATTTGATTCAGTTGAATGATCAGCCAGAAATAGTAACAAGTAGCTATGATGCAGAAACATTAAACAAACTTCGTGCAGCCACTCCCAGCATAAGATCTGTTTCTAGTGGAGATGCTTTATTACACGAAAAATTTCCCTCTGTTGTTAATCCAACTATACAAACGACCGGAATACCCGATGCAAGTGCCATTTTAGCAGCTAAAAAGAAACGGGAACAGATGAGAAAGGGATTTACAATTACAGAACAGGATGATGGGTTTATACCCCTGGATGATAGCAATGAGACGGTAAAAGATATATAGTCTAATCTATATATAAACTCATACATTGTAGGAGGATACTAGTGGAAGTAGATTAGTACGAGAAGAAGATGATATAGCTGATGATGGTGAAGCAGGTAAAAAAGGGCTTACCACATAAAAGCAAACGTTTGTTATTTACACCAATATAGAATTAGATAAATATGTCGGAGGTTCTTTCACTATCAATCAAGGCAAAGCCAAGTTTATAGAAAAGGAGCGTAGAGAAGGTGTGCGTGAAATGATTGAAGAAGCAGAAAAAGATGATGAACAATCAGAGGATATGGGCAGATGGGAGGAAGACATGATAAAATATGGTGGAGCAAGGACGCAAAGAAAAGAAAATGATCCTTTTGCTATCCCAACAAATTATAAACAAGCACAAGTACCTGAATCATCTGTGTTACCTACTTTGGCGGATGTGATGAGTTCCTTGAGCTTGGCAACCAACGATTTAACCTTTTCAACTAAGCAGCATGAACAAAATTTAGCAGAAACACAGAGATCAATGGATACTTTAAAAAGAACAGAAGAGGATGTCGAAAGGGAGATTGAAAGAGGAGGTGGAAGGTATACTTACTTTCAAGATCTGGCACAATACGTTAATGATCTTGGTGAATTTTTGGATGCAAAGGTATACAAAAAAAAGATATGCAAATGTACATATACTTTTTTACTTACTTTTTTTTTTTCAAGTTTCCTGAACTGGAGAAATTAGAAGAACAAGTTCATGATTTGGTCGCATCAGAGACAGAGATTATCCTTTCACGTCACTGGCAAGATAACGCGGATGATTTGTTGCTATTTGCTGATATTCAACAGTTAGATGAAGAAATGGAGGAAGAAGAAAATGTAGATGAATTTGGTAGAGTAAAGGAATTAAGAAATTCAGATGCAGCCCGTCGTCGTAGAAAGGAAGAAAGACAACAGCGTATGTCGAGACAAGCTGATCTTGCTGAAGAGTCTGTTGAAGATCTGATAAAGGAACAGGGTCTATGGACAGATGATGAGATGCAAGACGACGAGCAAAAAGATAATAAGCTACAAGCAATCGAAACAGCAGGGATTGAAGCCTTAATGGAGGATGTTTCTGAGGAGTTTAGAAGCCTTGGAGCTGTCAAGGAAAAGTTTGAAGCGTGGAAAACAACATATTATGAAGACTACCAAAAGGCTTTTGGAAGTTTAAGTTTACCTGGTGCTTTTGAATTTTATATTCGCTTAGAACTCATCACTTGGAACCCATTTTTGGTATGTACTAATACTGTGATGGTATGCAATATTTACATTTATTGTATTATTAGGATCCAGCAGAATTTGATAGTATGGAATGGCATAAGATATTATCAGAATACGGTTTATCATCAGAACATGAAGACCCTGATACGGAAATGTTGAACAAAGTAGTAGAAAAATCAATGATAAAGAAAATCAAAAGTCTTCTTGACACATTAAACGTGCGATCATCAAGACAGATGAGATATGCTTCTCAAGTAATGGAACAAGTCTCTTATTACATTGATCCAAGTGAAAAAGCATACAAGGTTTATATCCATCAGATTCGCTTTTTATTTTAATAACTAAAATCTGTATAGGAACTTGCTAATGAATTTGTGGATGTATTTCAGAGACAAATGAGCCGTATTGTAGAAATGGTAGAAAAAAGCTCACTGAAATCCAATCTTGATAAAGAAGGCACAGAAGCCAAAAAGCGATTCTTTTGGAGTCAATGTAAATATCTCAAGACACTAGCACTCTTACGCCGACAATTACCTAAAGATCAATTGCGCAGCCTAAGTCATACTATAACAACTAAAATCCTTGCACCCATTTTAATACAAAACAATGAGTTGGATGTTCAACTTCAAGATGAAATGCAGTCCATGTTATCTATTCTACAAAAATAAAAGCTTATAAACAAAAAAGATTATTTTTTATTATTGTTTAATTCGTACTAATAAGCAATGTAAGCTTTGAGTGAATACATCCAATGTTTATATTGTTACCTGTTGTAGTTTTTGTTGAAGAAGAGATATTTTACTATTTGAGCGATCAATTGATTTTTGTAATTCTTGGTCAAATTCAGTCTTGGTTCGAGATAACTTTAATCTAGCAGTCATGGTTCTTTGTGTGCTGGCAATAAATTCTTTTTCAACTCTAATTTGATTCTGGGTATTTTTTATTAGTTGATTGCTATCATCTACAGAGTGTACTCTATAATAATAATAAGTACTGTGTTTTCTCCTCGCTTACAATAGTCATACCTTGATTTATTTAACTCTTTTGAGCCAAGAGAAGATAAACTAGAAGAAAGACTTAAGGAAACATCTACTCTCTTTCTCCTTCTGTTACTTAAAGCTCTTCCTTTACTATTATCAATTAAATTATAAACTAAATTAATTGCATCTTGATTCTCTGCCATTCTACGCTCCAATTTATCGTCCTTCATTTGTTGCTCAAAACTACTTGTTTGATAGCATTTGATTTCCTTTTTTAAACGAGCTATTTCACGTTTAGTCAATGCCAATCGACTTTCAGAGGTCTCGAGTGCTTGCTGAACTGTACGTAAATTATCTCGATCTTTTTGCCACATGATAGACATAATCTTGGACTGTTTCCCTACATCCGATTGTAGTGTTGTTTTCTGCGATTGCTCTATTTTTAGGACCTCTAATTGACGCTTGTATCTTTCTACTGTCTTTTTCAATTCAGATTCTAGTCTTTTATTCTCTGATTCAAGTTTATTGTATTTCTCTTGCTGCTGCTCCATGATTTTGAATTGTTGTTTTTCCAATAAAATAATCTGCGCCTTGCATTTCTCTACTTGTTCAATATATTCTTTCAATTCTTCTTTATGCTTTGCTATTAATTGTTCTTTTTCCTCATTTAGTGCATCAAGACTTATCAGCCAATTCTTTTGTTCTTTTTCCAGTTGCTCTTTATGCCTATTTTCTTCTTTTGATATGTTGGTCTGTTGGGTTTGAAGACGTGATTTCCAATTTTGTCTTTCTTTTTTGAGTTGCTCTTCATGTCGTAATACCAACTGCTTGTTTTCTTCTTTTAACGCGTAAATGTTTGATTGCCATTGCTCTCTTTCTCTTTCTAGTAACTCTTTAAATCTTTTCTCTTCTTCTGCTTTCAATTTAATACTATTTGTTTGTAAATCCAGTTGCCAATTTCGTTTTTCCCTTTCTAATTGTTTTAATGCTTCCATATTCTTTTTATTTGATTGCTTTTCTTTTTCTAATTGTTCCTTTAATGAAACAATTGTTGATTGCAGTTCTTTTGACTCTTGATATTTACGTTCGGTTGGTTGCAAGTTTTCAGTAAAAGTATAACCTATAAAAGGAAAGTCTTTATCCTCCAAGTTTTCCTCTTCATCTTCTTCATCGTCCTCATCATTCTCTGGAGTAGCTGAGAAAAATGTTAAATCATCTAATGACGAAATAACTGGTATAAAAGGCGGGGTATATGAAGTATGTAAGGTATCCCACTGAATATCTTTAAAGAAAGGATGCGACTTGATTTCAGATGCTCCATGATGTCCCAATCGATGCTGATTTGATTTGTGTAACAATCTGTTTTCTTGTTTTAGTAATTTGTTTTTGCTCGTTCCCTTTTTTGTGCTTTTTTTTTTTTTTTTTTTTTTTTTTTTACTTTTACTTTGACAATAAATCTTTAGCTTCTAGAGAACATGTACCAAATGAAATATTCGGCTTAGGATCTAGTAGTTTCATTTGTATTTGAATGTCTTTCCCAGTGAATGGCGGTACACCAAAGAGTAGTTCATAAAGCACTATACCCACAGACCACCAATCGGATTCTGGACCATAAGCAGGACCTTGCGCTGGATCGCTTCCTTCTGAATTACACATTTCTGGTGAGACATAAGACATGGTTCCCACCATTAATAAGGGATGCTGCACAAATTCATTAGCATTACCCATACAAATAGATATAACAATAAAGTACCTTTGTATGAATTGCAATACAGGATCCTAAGTCGCCCAATTTGATATGCCCGTAAAGATCAATCAAAATATTTCCGGGCTTAATATCTCGATGCATATAACCTAATTGATGTACACTCTCCACTGCCAAGATCAATTCTGCAATATAAAACTTGGCCTCTTGCTCTGTAAAGTGACCTTGTCTTCTTTCCATCAATCCTTGTAAATCACCTCCAGGGGCATACTCCATCACCAAGTAAAGATACTTTTCATCTTGAAAGGAGGCATAAAGCTTAGGTAGCCATTCATGCGTACCTGATAAAACAATTTTTTCTTCTATGGGAGATGAACGATCAGTCTGAGAGATCAAGTAAGATTTAGATAGTATCTTCATGGCATAAAATTGTTCCTTGTATTTCACAAGCGTTACTTTCCCAAAGGCTCCTCTTGCCATCACATCTTTGTTTATGACTTCAAAGTCCTTGATGGATAATTTTGTTCGATTTAACTCTTGGCAGACAGGTTCATCTAAAAGGAAATTTAATATGTGATTTTTGTAAAAGTATAATGAAATTTACATAATTCAATAAATCTTTGAATATATTCACTTTTTTGATGTTTTGATGAATTATAAAGTGTGAATAAGGCATCAATTAGTGCTTCTTTATTTGCTAAATGTCCAATCATTGAAAATGTTTTAAAAAGAAGAAGAAAAAGGCAATAACAACAATAACAACAACAAAAATACTCCAGATCGGAGTTTTATGTAATTCGCATAAAAAACAAGTTTACATTTCAACCAATATATAAGGAAAACAAAGAGATTATTGTTGTATAAGTACTTTGATTGAATGAAGAAAGAGAATATAACAATAATATGCTATTGAAAGAGAAAATACTTTTCTATATAAAGAATAAAAGCAAACCAATAAAAAGGGAAATTTCAATGCGCAAAAAAACAAAAAAAAAAAACAAAACATAATAAATTCCAAACTCCTCCTTTTCTCTTATTCTTTCTTTCGTATATATTTTTTATTTTTATTTTCTCTATGTCTTCAGTAGGTAATTACCCACCCGATCAACGGTATACTCGATTAGAAAAGCTAGGCGAAGGCACATATGCGACAGTTTATAAAGGAAAAAATAGAACAACAGGAGAAATTGTTGCTTTAAAAGAGATTCATTTAGACCCTGAGGAGGGAGCACCATCTACAGCAATTCGTGAGATTTCACTGATGAAAGAACTAAAACATCCCAACATTGTACGCCTGCAAGATATCATCCACACCGAAAGCAAGTTGAGCCTTGTATTTGAATACATGGACCAAGACCTCAAAAAACACATGGACTCGACTGCGCGAGCTACACGCGGTGCATTGGATGTAAACATTATCAAATCGTTCATGTACCAACTTCTCAGAGGAATTGCTTATTGCCATGAGAACCGTGTTCTTCACAGAGACCTCAAGCCGCAAAATTTGTTAATCAACAAGCATCTTCAGCTGAAACTAGGCGATTTTGGATTGGCTCGTGCATTTGGTATCCCGGTCAATACTTTCTCGAATGAGGTAGTGACTCTTTGGTATCGTGCACCAGACGTGCTCTTGGGATCGCGCATGTACTCGACTTCAATTGATATTTGGTCTGCGGGATGTATCATGGCGGAGATGTATACAGGGCGCCCATTGTTTCCAGGCACAACGAATGAAGATCAGTTGCAAAAGATCTTTAGATTATTAGGTACACCCACAGAACAGACATGGCCTACTATATCTCAGTTTCCAGAATACAAACCACCTCAAGTTATTTATCCACCTCAACATATATCGCAAGTACTGACAACGATTGATCCAATTGGGATAGACTTATTGAATCGAATGCTTCAATATCAACCTCAAATGAGAATAAGTGCAAAGGATGCTCTTGAACATGCTTATTTTAATGAAGTGAGATATCATTTTAGCAGTAACGGCAACAGTAGTAATAATAATACAGAACAATAAAAAAGAAGCAAAATTGGGAATGTTTATTATGTAGTTATTATATATGTTACAAATGGGGACTATATACATTTTGATTTGTTTCAGACTTCATGAACTCTTTCTCCACTAATTCTTTTACTTTATCAATGAACTGTGCTTCTTGTTCTGCTTTAATGAATAAATGAGTTCTTAATGAATCCAATAACTTTTCTAGTCGTGTTGATGTTCCAAAAGGTGATGCCATGTCCACTTTACTATACACAACTCAATAAAATTCCCTTTGATAGGATGTGTTATGTGCACTTACTGTTCATAGTCTTTATATTCATCAATCAATGCTTTCAATTGATCCAATATACAATCAGATACTTCTTCACACTGTTCAACTCTTCTTTTACATGCATAAGGTACACGATAAGAATGAGATTCATTCCATTCTTTGCTTATATGTAAATATTGAAATTGAGAGTGATCGCTTTGTATTTCAGCATCATAAGGTGTAACTATCACTCCGATAAACGGTTCATCTCCACTTTCTTCTTCTCTAAACAGTGTCTTTACAAAACACGTTAGCCCAAAAGAATATATACTAACAAACACAATGTACCTGATAAGAAGTTTGATTTTCTATATCTCTTATACTTGGATGAGGCTCAAATGTAGGATGTGAGTGATACCAACCAACAACGTTATAGCCCTGTTCGGCAAATACTTCACGTGCTCTCATTTCTGAAGCAGGGTCCATTTCACACTGTATACCTGTACTTGTGCTCTTGCAAGGGAATATACTCTTAACTTGTAATACCTTTGTATCTGACTTTGTGATAAAATTGCCACCCATTAAACCAATAATCTCTGTATGTGCTAAATGGGAATGAAAATCCATAACAAGCTACACATCAATAAAAAGTTAAAAAAAAATAGTGATCCATAAGAGAAAACTTACCAATGCATCACTAACAATTTCTACTTCAAATGGAGGTAATACGATGTCATTGTAATAAGATGTAGGTACAAGTCTAAATGGATCATAACCTCTATTGAAGTCATCACCTGTATAATAATGTTGGTGGAATAACGTTCTTTTCATTCTCTTCGGTTTAATCGTTTGTGGGATTTCTACACCATGTTCAATAACGCGTCCTTCTAACTCTTTTGGATCAACCCATTCTCCGCGCTCATTTCGAACTTTTCTTTTTCTTGGTCTAGTCAACACGATCAATAAAAAAAGCATACAAAGACCAGTCATTACTCTTACCCATCATAATTTACAACCAGATCAGATGCATCAAACATGTCTTCTTCTTCAAAAGACATCTCACGCGGCACTCGTTTGGGGGGTCTGGGCGCATTCGTCACACAATCCACATTAATTGCACCCACACTTTCCAACCAAGAATGAACGCGTCCAATCGCATTCACATCACCACAGTCTTTTAATCCCTTTCTAGCCTGTGTCTTGGTCAAATAGCGAGGCTTACATTGATACCAGCAGTCGATGATATGATTACGTATCTTGAGGTAACGATCAGGTGTCTTGCTGTATTTTTGTTTGAACCATTCTGGATTCTGTCTTTTTTCTTCTTCTGATACGTAAAATCTATCGAATGGGGTATTTGTTTCGGGTATAACCTCTTTTGTCTCTAATGCGTCATGATTCATGTTTGCTACGTCTTCTTCTTGAGAAACATGCGACATATGTTCTTTTTGAGAAACACTTGTATCTTTTTGCTCTTGAGTGATATGCATTGTAGATTCTTCTTCTTGTGAGACATCTGTCATTTCCTCATCTTTTTCTGTTTTGATCTCTTGAGACATGTCACTTTCGATCATGTTCTCTTCGATTGTTGTGTCCCCAATGTCGAGTAAATCATCCTCTTCATCTTCGTCCTCATCATTTTTTTCCTTTGGCCCAACATCCGCTTCTTGCTGATCGTCCTTTACTTTATGCTCGTTTTCATCTGCTTCTTGTCTATAGTCCTCTGTTTGGTTTTTATCTTTCACTTCTTTCTCGTCTTTTATTTTTTCGCCGTTGATTTTGGCTTCTTGTTTGTCTTCTTTTAATGTTTCTATTTCTTTTCTTGTTTCATTTGATACCTCATGGGTTTCTTGCTCATTCTCGTTTGTTTTTTTTACTTCTGTTTCTTTTATTTCAACTTGTTTCACAGGTATCTGCACAAGCCAATTTAGTAAAGCACTATTAGATTTCTTTTTTTACCTTTATTTTTTCTGCTAAAGCGAGGTGTCTTGCATGGTTTTTACACTGTAACCGATTTCTTGTTCCCACATATTCAGCTATCAACTTCCAATGTCCATATCCAAATTTATCTAATGCCTCTAATAATTTATCGTCCTCTTCCTTATTCCATCTTGTTTTATGAGAAGGTAGAGAGGCAGATGATAGTCCTGTGTATATTTTATCAGTTTCATTGCTGTACACTAGAAAAAAAAGAACATTTAAACCTTTTTTCTTTTTGGGTGGTTCAAAATCACTTTGCTTTTTTTTTGGTATTGAGCTATGATTTTTTCCATAATAAAATTCTTCTTCTGCAAGCATTTGTTCAATCAATTGACGCGACTCTGAATCCATTTCTTGATCAATCATTAAGAGCGATTCATCTACAAAAGTGTCGGATATATTTTGAGTGTTTATTTGTCCATTACTACTATATTAATTCTTTAGAATGAAATATATTTTTATATTTCTTTGTTACTCTTGTTCTTCATCTTGGCCAATATCAATAATCTCTTCCTCTTCTTCATGCATTGAAAGTAATAATGTATTAAACCCTTTCCAAAAAAAATTTTGTGTTTCTCATTTTTGTGGGAAAAGTGACGGTATATTTCGATTCTCCGCCCTTGTTGTCTCTCAGTGGTTTCTGCCTTGTAAAGTGACATGATTACCAAATTAAGATAAAAACCCCATTTGTATCACACATTCAAAAATTCGTGCGTCTTTTTTATGCGTATGATATAAAAGGAATACAAAAAAAAAAAAAAGAAAAAGAAAACAAAATCTACTCTCTTTTTTTATTATTATTTCTTATCATGACTGAAAAACCACCGTCATCAGAATTTTCAGAGGTGACAATTGAGAAGCATAAACCTAATCAGGATTTACCTGCTGTACAACAATTGACAGTAGAGGAACTTTATGATAAAGACAAATATGACTTGTCAACTATGGAGCCTGGTGATGTCTTTGTTCTTTTGCAGTAAATAATCGTATAAGCCTATCTCTTTCTTTATTCATATCAATCTATAGAACTACGACAGAAGGCTTAACTTCAGATGAAGCTGCCTGTCGCATCAAAAAATTTGGCCATAATCGAATTGAAAACAAAGAAGTGAACCCAATCCTTCAGTTCTTGGGATTTATGTGGAATCCGCTTTCCTGGGTCATGGAAGCCGCTGCTATCGTGGCCATTGCGCTCTCCAACGGTGGAGGAAGACCACCCGATTGGGAGGATTTCATTGGTATTGTCCTTTTATTGCTCGCCAACTCCATCATTGGCTTCTTGGAGGAACGCCAAGCGGGAAATGCAGTGAAGGCCTTAATGGAATCACTTGCTCCGGAATGTAAAGTCAAACGAGACGGTAAATGGCAAACCATGGAGGCATCCAGCCTCGTGCCTGGTGATATGATTAGCATCAAACTTGGAGACATTGTGCCTGCCGATGCTCGCTTAATCTCTGCCCACGGCTCAGTGTCGATCGATCAGTCAGCATTGACGGGTGAGTCCCTACCAGTGAGCAAAGAAGCTGGAGAGGAAATCTTTTCAGGTGCGACTGTCAAACAAGGAGAGGCCGAGGCGGTGGTAATTGCAACCGCTCTAAACACTTTTTTTGGTCGTGCTGCTAGATTGATGGGCGATGCTGGAGATGAAATGGGTCATTTGCAATCCATCTTGGCCAAAATTGGAAATTTTTGTCTTTGCAGTATCGGTCTCTTTGTCATTCTCGAGATTTTGGTCATGTATCCTAGGTTTCACTACGCCTACCGTGATGGTATCGACAATATCCTTGTCTTGCTGATCGGCGGTATCCCCATCGCGATGCCTACTGTTCTTTCTGTTACCCTGGCTATTGGTGCAAAGCAACTGGCAGAACACAAGGCTGTCGTCACACGTATCACGGCTATTGAAGAGATGGCGGCTGTCACGATCCTATGCTCAGACAAGACAGGTACCCTTACGCTCAATAGGCTGATTGTTGATAAGCCTACAATAAAAGCTTTTGCTGAATTTGATCAAGATACCATCCTTCGCATCTCTGCCTATGCCTCTCGTACCGAAAATCAAGATGCTATCGATTTCTGCGTAGTTAACTCACTGAATGATCCAAAGCTGGCAAGAGAAGACATTGAAGAATTACATTTTGAACCTTTCAATCCGACCAATAAACGTACCGAAATCACTTACCGCCATCAAGGCAAGATCTTTCGAGCTACCAAAGGCATGTCCAATTTCATCTTGGATCTCTGTACGCGTGAAAAGACGGAGGAACAGATTGCTGCCTTGTACGAGGCTGTAGATGAGTTTGCTCGTCGTGGCCTCCGTGCTCTTGCAGTCGCCATTGAGGAAGATATTGAGACATCTGAAAGTCAAGGAAGTGGCTTTCGTTTGATTGGCCTCTTGCCCATCTATGACCCGCCCCGCTTGGATACAAAAGACACGATCGATCGTGCGATTGCTTTGGGAGTACAGGTCAAGATGATCACAGGTGATCAGTTGGCTATAGCAAAAGAAACAGGTCGTCGCCTTGGTATGGGTGACAACATGTTCTTGTCCATCACTCTCAAGGAAGGCCCTCCTCCAGGCTCTGGATACAGTACAGTAGATGAACTCGTCTTAGGTGCGGATGGTTTTGCTGGTGTCTATCCAGAACATAAGTTTGAAATCGTTGAGCGTCTTCAAGGTATGGGTCATATGTGCGCCATGACGGGCGATGGTGTCAATGATGCACCTGCTCTCTCCAAATCAAACGTGGGTATTGCTGTTGCTGATGCCACGGATGCTGCACGCTCTGCTGCTGATATCGTCTTGACCGAGCCTGGTCTTTCGGTCATCATTGAGGCCCTCATCCATTCTCGACAAATCTTTCAACGCATGCGAAATTACTCCATCTACACTTGCTCGGTTACGATTCGTGTCGTTGTGGGTTTTGCCATCATGGTCTTTGCCTTCCAATTCAATTTCCCTCCTTTTATGGTCCTCATCTTGGCTGTTCTCAATGACGGTACGATTATGACCATCTCGACCGATCGTGTCCGTCCTTCACCTTTCCCAGATCAGTGGAACCTGTTTGAGATTTTTTCATATGCTATTGTATACGGTCTTTATCTTGCTGCGTCTACTGTCATCTTCTTTGCTGTGATCTTCAAGACCTCTTTCTTTCAAACACATTTTGGTCGTCAAACATTTGACAATCCTAATAACCATCTACTGCACTCTATTATCTATCTTCAGGTATCCACTATATCCCAAGCTCTGATATTCATCACACGTTCACGCAGCTGGTTCTTTTTTGAACGACCCTCGATCCTTTTAATATCTGCCTTTGTCATTGCTCAACTCGTGGCTACCTTTATCTCTGTTTATGCCAATTGGCCCTTTACCCAGCTCACAGGCTGTGGTTGGGGATGGGCTGGTATCGTTTGGGTTTGGAATTTTATTTGGTTTACACCGATGGATCTGATTAAATTTGGAATGCAAAGAGTCTTTAAGCACAAGTCTCCCGTTGAAAGTCAGTCGAGAAGTTCCTCACTTACTTCTGGATCCGCTCGATATTACGCGAACCGTACTCACTCCCTTCGTGTCTCGAGGCCTAGGAATTTTGGACGACGTTTGTTGGGTTTAAATAAGAATATATCGATGAACCCTCATGAAGTCAGAAGGCTTTCTTCAGCCCAGGTAAGAAACAATAACAACAGCAAAAAATGCATACGTTAACTTCTTTCTTTAGACAAACCAAGCAGCACAGATCTTGAGTGGTAGTGAGCCACAACATTAATTTTAAAAGGAAATGAATCTTTTGCTTTGTGTTTACAATAAATAATACATGCTTGTTTTTGGCAGGAAACTGACGTAAAGGTTGTTTATTGCCATTCTTAGTAATCCTAATTAAGGAGCCCCGCTTTTTTTAAAAACGCCCCAGGTTTTAGGGTTCAATTCACAGACACTTTAATAGAGGATGTTCATGACGACACAGAGAGTACCATGTTGCATCTAGAAGATGCCAAAGTGATAAACTTTATTGATATTACTTCATGCAGAAAAAGCTAAAACCGATACTTCATTTGCTATCGAGATTACCTGTATTACAAGTGAACCCTGAACACGAATAATCCATAAAAAGTGCAGAGAGCAACTCGGCTTACATAAAAAAGATGCAAAAAAAAAAATGGCGCGATAATTTTTTTTATTAATTTTCCCCCAACCAAAATAACATAATCTTCAAAATGTTTTTATTAGGAAAGTCTATAGCGTTTTTTTAGTAGTTAATCTATAATACATGATATAAAAAGAAGTTCATTAATGAAGAAAATATACACAAATGTCCATAAATAAGAAAGAGCGGGAAGGAGTGGAGTAGTAAATAAAAATCATGTGATGCAATGAAGGAATGAAAAGAATAAAAAAGTGAAATCATATCATAATAACCTCCCGACATAGATATAACCTTATTATACTTTGTGTACAATCGATGAAAAGGAAGAACTCTTGGAAAGTGAATGCTCGTTACAGAAGCTTAATGATTTGAGTGAAGAGGTTAAGCTAGCTCTTCTTTTAGGTGGTGGTGGTGATAGTTGAAAACCTTGGTTGTAAACCATCAGAGGCTCACGTTTAACAGGACTACTTGCTGATGGCCTTGGTGAGCTAGGAATTTCTTCTTCGCCAAAGAGTTTGATCACTTCACCTCCATAAGTAAAGTGTTCATAGAGGATGCCTTCTAGAGACTGCATTGTCTTTTCATCTTCTTGCACAGGTACAAGTGAACCTGTCGGACTCACTGGACGTGAGCCGCTAGAGGATCTCAATGTACTTTCGCTTGTTGTACGTCGACTTATCCATGAGGTTGATTTGAGTGACGTTTGGTCACGATGGGGCCTTGAGCTGTTACTGCTTTGACGAGAGAGCGTGGTGGTTGCATGAGAACACAATGATTTTGAGAGATTGCTGTATGATCTAGAACCCGTGAACTGTCTGTGCAGCCTAGTACCACCACCAGGCAAGTCTAACTTTCGAGGAAATCTTCCTAAAACTTGAGAAGAATGAATCGAACCTTGGCCTTGTACGATACGTAAAAATTGCTGTTCATCAAAATATTTAAGAGCAGCCCAAGAAGGATTCAAGAAAGAAAATTTCTTTTTGATTGTGTTCAAATTCTCTATACAAGCACATCATGTCGTGAGTTTAATTGTATTTTGAGAGCGGTAATTCACTTACGTTTTCCGATACCGCCATGTTCAAGTATACCGTGCAAGGGCCTACCAGGTGCAGGCAAGGTCCCTTTACTCCCCTGTTTTAAAGGGGCTTTTCCTTTAACAAGTCGACAGATGTTTCGAGCGATACAGACACCAGAGATCGTGGCTGCATAGCCCGTCTTTTCTTCTACCACGTTTGTCACATCACCACCTGCAAAGATATGATCATATCGCCAGTGATCGATCTGCAACGTTGGTTTCACGCGTATCCTTCCCCAGGCATCAATGCAATCATCCAGAGAACTATCAGTCGTGCTGTTTGTAAAGAGACCCGCATTGGGTCGAGTCCCTGTAGCAAAGAAGACTTTATCATAATTGCTGTACGTGCGTCCGCTCGAACCCAAATAAGAGTTTTCACCAGTCGAATCAAAGTCAATGATCTTTTCGTTACAAACAAGTTCGACCCCGAGTTCTTCAAGGTACTTATGTGCCATGTTTTGCTGACGTGTGTCACTTCGATTTACCACATTTGGATGTGAATCGATGAGGGTAACGTGTTTTTTAGGATAAGCACCAGGAAATTGATGCTGGGATATTTCAGAGGCCAATTCACAACCTACTAATCCTCCACCTAGAGTAAAAAAAAGCAAATTAATTTTTGATGAGTGAAGCATACGTTGATTTTACCAATGATCAATACACGGCGAGCCTTGAGTAATTCAAGATAAGTTTCTTCTAACCCTGACATACGATATAAAGAAGAAGTATCTGAGGATTTAAGCTGAGACGAATAAGAACTTCCTGTTGCAACAACAAGATAATCAAATGAAATCTAATTTTCTACTTCAGTATCTTATCGCGTGTGTGTATATTATCAGTCTAAGTCACTTACCAATTCATTGTTGACCATAATGCTTTTTCCATTATCTTGAATTTCTTCCGCATAACCAATAATGACCCGTCCATTTCTCACATAAGCATCATGTCTCACTCTTAAAGAACTCGTCTGATCTGGGTTCACAATCTTTTTGACAATTCCCGGTGTGTATTCAAACGAGTCTAAAAACTTGGGTTTAAGGTTTCTTTATCACGTGTTTATGGCTTCAAATATTCTCGTTTTACCTTTCGTATCAATTAAAGTGACATAAAAACGTGGCATTTGGTCTAGGATGGAAGCGACTGTGAATCCCTATGTGATTGATTAATAAGAGGATAGTTTAATTAGGGGTTAAAATTACAGTAAATCCACCACCAACAATGACTACACGTATCTGATTAGTCTTAATGAGAGTAGGGCTGATATTACTTTGAATAAAAGGATATTAGATTTCCCCTGTTTCCGTGATTCCGTGTCACCGTGTAACTTACCTAATTGGGACATCTATTGTCTGGGTAAAGTCCGCTAATTTTTGTTTCTATAGCATCAATATAAGTCATCATCTACGTGTTCTAGTTTATTATAGTTACCAGCATATCAAGTACTTGAGCTTCTGTCTCTTCTAGAATAGTCACAGCATCTACTTTATCTACAATTGCCCACTGTACTGCCTGAATATCTTGTCTGACTTTATCTTGTGTTGTGACATTTAATTCCAAAGGTGAGCCTTTTGCTAAAAATGTCTTGTAAATTCTGTGAAGAGATGCCTCTGCTGCCTTGGAATTATCCTCATGTTTCAATTGACTGAGAGCTTCAATAAATAATAAATTTTCATGAGACCATGTCTGTCGAAGAAAGGCTTCAAATGAGCATAATAATTTGGGATTAGAAAGAACTTGGTGTAAAGTGTATGAGGAATTGGAACAGATCGAAGATGATTCTGACGTGTTGGAAGATAGATCCAGAGATGATAATGAATGTCGTGATATTTGCTCTACATGCATTTTTGATAATAAAAAAAAAACTGTGGACAAAATTTAAAATATAATCTAAAAAAACCTTTGGGTCTTATATAAGTAAATCAACCTATTTGTGGAGTGATAAAAAAGAGCCCCTTCTTTTTCTTTCTCTCCGCTACCGGAATGAATATGAGCCAACCATTCTTAAAGAATAAGGTATAATGCTCCCCGCTATAATGATATAACAATGTATATGGCATGATTTAATTTTGACCAATCGGGCAGTCAGGTGGTTGTACATCGTAACCATGTTTACCTTACCCGTTATACTAATCGATCGGTGGATATCATTGGCACAGTTTCATGGTTAAACAATTTGATTGTATCGCAACTATGCAATTATTTAAACTGTGAACACACACACTAAATATAAATGCTTAATAATGATAATAAAAAAAAGTCATTTCATAATGATTCTAAGGTATTCTAATTGTTGGGGTGGTGTCTTTCTTTTTATTATTACTAGTATATATACATAATGATTACCACACAGGTCTAGAGTCATGCTTGGCCATATCAATGATTCTCCAGCCGTTAGTGATAGGATTTTGAAGATCTTCAGGCTCTTTAGTCAAAACACAAGCATAAGTGACCTGTTCAATCAAGTCCTATTCGTATTGGTTGAGTTTTTCCGACATTCTTCTATTGTTTTCTTTCTTCTTTTACCTCTTTTCCATAGACAATTTCACCGCTCTTGGCGTTACGGAATACAATGATTTCTTGCGTGCGGAAGGATAAGACCAACACAGGTACATCATTTTCTAAAATTTTGGCTGCTACCAACTATATTTGGACATTAGACAAACAAACACATCATGTACTTCTTTATACCTCGATATCACGCAAGTCTTGAATCTTACAGTCGCTGATCAAACCCTGTTGCATTTGGGCTTGAATGACTGCTGTTAAAACATTGTATGTCTATGGTTTTTTTTTTATTAAAAAGCGCTATTACAATTATTTTTTTATTACTTACAGCTTCTGAACACCATAACTTCAAAGTGTCCACATCACCCTTTAAATAAGCTTCCATGAGTTCAGGAACAATGTATGTACGAGCATCAATCATAAACTTATCCATGTTGAACGTAGGATCGATGCCTTGGAAGGCACGAATAGCTTGTGCTTGATCTGATTCTTCAAAAATTGAACCTAAAGGTGGACATTAGTCTTCTATTATTAAAGAAACATAGACAAACATACCAAAAGCGTCAGACACACGATCTGTGAATGCACGAGTATAAGATATAAACAAATTATCTGATTCTTCGTAATTTCTTCTTGCCCTGAAAATGCCTAAATGTATGTTTTAAATCTACTTTTTTCGCATTGAATGCAGATTCTTTTCACTGTATTACCTTGCATGATAGGACTATCTTCCTTAAATTTAGTCCAGCTTTCTTTCCATTTTGAATCTTTATGAAGAACCATCTGTGCACCGGCCTCAGGGTTTTCAGAGACAGCTGCCTTGGAGTGCTGACCACTTTGTTTTTGAGCCTCTTCACGCATCTTACGTCTTGTTTCTTTATCAACAAATCCACTATATCTACCACTATCATCTTTGACAACTGTCTTGAAAGATTCTGAAATCTTGCCAACTGCTGCACTCTTCTTGATTGGTTCAGCTGACTTGTTGATGGATTCTGCTGCCTTTTTGATTTTCTCAGAGGTATCTTTGGCAAATTCGGTCTCTGATGCCTTCTTGAATGATTCATTTACTTGAGAACCTACTTTGCCTGCTACCTCTGTGAATTTTTCAGTCGCTTGCTTCAAACGTTCTTGTTGAGCTGATTGCTGTGCCTAAGATATCCAGTAGGTTATTTTTTTTATCTAATGTCAACTAGCACACTTATACCTTTGCTTTTTCAAACATTTCTTTAGCCTTCTTTAAAGCTTCACTGTCATTCAATCGACCCGTTTCATCTTGTAAGGTTTTGATATCCTTGTCTTTCTTCATCTGATCCTTTAATGTGTCCATAAACACCTTGAAAGGAGAGCTGTAGTGACGCACAGAGCGTCGTGTAGTGGGAGCAGACACACGGGATCGAACAGAAGATGACAATAAGGCTCTATAGGCTGACATGGTTTCGAAAGAAAGAGAAAGAAAAAAGGTGGCTTGCTTGACAGTTTTGGTGTGTGTGTGGGGATCCTGGCCTATCGTAATCTCCGACTGTATCTGATTGGATTGATTTTTGTTGATCAGAAAAAAAAAATTGCTGCGAAATTCGCTAAGCTGCTCTAGGAGGGGGGGACAAAAGTACACTGAACGTATTTTGATAGATGACTTTAGTTATTTTTAAAGCTTCTGCTTTTGACCTTCTTCTGTTGATAAAGAGTTGTTTTATCTATAAAAAGCTGGTAATAAAACCAAAAGATGACGCATAGACCACTATGTATAAATAACTAATGGTTGTACTAGAAGAATAAATTTTATAAGCTCAAATGTATTTTTCATCAAGTAAAAACGTTTTATTTTAATTATAAAATGCGGCCAAAAGAAAATAGTGCAATTGTATACAACTTTTTGAAAAAAGCGTTCGGATATGAACACGAGCGGTGAGTAATAATTTGATTTATTAATAATAATTAAATGATAGTATAAATTAAATAAATGAAGAGAGGCTATATACTTTTAGAGATTTATAATTTTTCATTGATAATTTCATTGGATTTTTCATCAAGAGGTTCATCTTTTGTATCTTCTTCATCTGATAAAGTGAATCCACGCATACCCAAAAAGAAGATAAAGGCAAGCACAGCAATACCAAGAGAAGCAATTGATAGAATCCTTTGAACGTTACCATAAGCAGTGACTGTACCATCATACTGATCTTCTGGAAGTGCATTAATATAGGTGATATCACCCAGGATGGATGCTGCATCATATTCTCCTGGAACATGTTTGGCCAATTCTGTAGGGAGCATGTTATTCCAAATAGCGCCTGCAACAGAAGAACCAATACTAGTTGCAATCGTACCACCAATTTGGAAAAGAGCTGTGACAATAGCAATATCTGATATGAACAAATCAGTATTTAGTTTAATGAAACCTTTTTGTTTGTTTAATTTACCTGGTTCTGGGACAGAGCTTTGGACGGCAACTAAAATAGGCACATAAATGAATCCAGCACCACAACCGGCAATCAATTGGGTGATAACAACAAACCCTAGAGGTGATGTTGGGAAACGAGAAGGAATCATGAGCCCGATACCAAGCATGAGCAAGGCAAGTCCTGCAAAGACAATAGGACGATAGACCTTGAATCGTCTCATCAGATAACCAGAAAGGATTTGAGCAACCAAAAATATGGCATCATAACTGCGGTCGATAAAAGTGGAGGTTGTGATTGAAAGTCTACGAGAGATTTGAAGATAAGTGATGTGATATGTCCAGTTGGAGGCATGAAAGACGCTGACGGTTGCACAACAAAGTACACCTGCGATAGGCGTCCATGTAGTCCATCTGCCAAGCGGTACCATCGGCTTTGTTGCCATCTTCCATTCCCATAGACAAAACACACCGGCACACACAACACCACCCACAAGCGATCCGATCGTGCTCGGTGAGTTCCAACCTCCCCAATAACCCGTAGCAAGCACCAGTGGCAGCAAAATCATACAAAGCGCACCAATAAACAGCAAACTACCAATTACATCCAATTCATGACAGAACCACTTTACTTTCTCAAACAGAGTACTTTTCTCTTGACTTTTCTGTGGCATCAAGTCTGATTTCTTGATGGTGGATTCAAGACGAACTAAACCAGTCATGAGTGGAATGGCTGTTGCTGTGATACAGAAGCAAATCATAGAATAAGCCCATCTCCAGGCATTGGCCTTCACAAGCGCTTCACCGACAATAGGAGCAACAAAGATATTGATGATCGCAGGGAAATCATAAAAAGCTTGAAATAAACCACGATTGACTGAGGTTGTGATATCTAGACTGTCGGATTAGAAAATGAGGTCGTCTATACAAGTACGATATATACCAGCAATAAGAACATGACCCAAGATACCCACACCAGTGATACCCAAAGCATAAATCACTTGTCCTCCCTATACACGCATCAAGATTAATTTTCGAGCAATACGACAAAAATAGAAACCTACAACTAAAGTATCAAAGTTGGGAGCAACAGCTTGTACAATACCAGAAAGAACATAAAAAAGATGGAAATCGCAAAACCTTCTGTTCTACCGATCATGTCGGCAAATTTTGCATAAAACGGCAGCAAGGCAGTTTCGACGATATACAATACAACATTAATAAGACTTGCAAGATTCAAGGCGTCAAAATAACTAGTAATATACGTCGATGCAGAATAAACAACATTGCCTTCCCAGTTCTTTGCCCAAGCAATCAACACGATACTTTAAAGACATGAGCCACAATATATATGATGATCATCCTCTTCTTACCCTGCAATCACAGCCGCCTTGTCCCATTTATGACCCAGTTTCTTCATGAGCATCACTTTTTGAACACCATAAGGTTTACCTTCCAATGATTTTCGTAATTCATTGTGATCTTCCGCTTCTTTGATCGATTTGGAGTCCATGTCTTTCTTTTTAGAGAAAAAAAGAAAAAATGCAAAGGACTTTTTTTTTTCCCTCACTTTATATATTTTTGATCTGATATTTCTCAGAGTTCTTTTTCATCTTTGTGTGACAGGCTTTATCAGATTTTTTTTTCAGCAACTGTGCAACATCAATCCTTTGATTCCCCACTGTGGCCCTTATTCTGTTTACGATGACAGGTGTCCTGATCTTGTGAATAAAGAGAAAGGACAGGAGTACATTGTCATCCTTTTATTTATTTACAGTTTGTTTTAGACATGTAAAAGTATAAAGGACAGAATGAAAAGATGAATGGCTTACTATTGTGATACATTTGATTTCCGTTATTTTCCTTCACTTGTGGATTATTCTTGCAAGCATCTTTTCCAAAAAAAAAAAAAAAAAAAAAAAAAAAAAAAAAAAAAAAAATCTTAGCAAGTGGATTGTGTAACTCTTAAAAGTACTTTTACTTTGAGAAATAAGGCAATTGCTCATAAAAGCAAATATATCACGTATACCTTCTATAGATGTTTGAAAGTAAGTTGTGAGATTTGTGTATTTGACTGGTTAGCAAAAAAAAATGAGGGGAGAAAAAAATTTTTTATCAGATCTTTAAAATCACGGCGCATCACTCCGTATTTACAGCATGCAATTAAAAGAAAGATTAATGATGATTAAAATAAACTACACTCTTCTATAAAGCATTTATCAAAGCATTATCTATCCAAATTCAAAGTATGTACATATACTTTAAAACAACCGCAAAGCAAATCATATCTCATTAAAATGAAGAAAAAGAGAAGAAGAAGAAGAAAAAAAAGAAAAAAAAAAATTTATATCTTTTTGTATTAGTCTAAACCATAAAAGAAATATCACAAAATGTTTATATACGACTTGTACATTCTTTTTTGATCAAGCTTTCCTTTTTTAAGAAAAAGCCCTTTCTTACTTTTTAACTCGTTTTATTGCTAAACAAACCACTTTTTCTTTTTTGTTTCTTATCCTTCTTTGGATCAAAAGGGTCTGTGTTCACTTTTTTCAAATAGAAAAACTTAATCGTAAATCTCTTTAAGCCTTTTTATATGAATAAAAAAAAGGAGTTCAAGGGAATAAAAAAAATCCTTTGGGATCAAGGGCAAAAAAAAGATAAAAGGAAAATAAATAGCGAGGGAAAGACATGTCATAGACATCAGTGTGAATTCTAGGACAATCAATCCAAAAAGTCATTTTCCGGAAAAAAGTGGAAGTGGGGGAGGAATTTTTGATGATAAAGATACTTGAGCTCAAAAGAGTCATTCTACTGTACTTTTCATATTTTTGGGGAAAATAAAAAAATTATTTGAAGAAAAATGGTAAAGTATTTTGGAAAGCGAGTAGTGAAATTTTTCTAATAATTGATATGAGAAAGTTGAGGTAGTTCGAGATAGAACAAGCAGTGAAAATAAAAGAGAGATATTGTAATATATGAATACATAAAGTGAATGTTAGTAAAAGATGGCCATAAAAAAGTATTACGTATAACTTACCTGCTAGATAAGAGGTCGGAACCCGCTATAGAGTTCCCATATGTTCCTCAAAAGAAGTAGGATTCATGTATTCGGAAGGTCTCTCATTCGTTTATTGTGAAATGTACGTAAACATACAATGAATGTTTTTGGCAGTCATCAAATCACGATTCCAAACCATACTACAAAGGGTTACACTTGAGGTCAACGTGCACTTTTTGTTTTGATCTGGCTAAAATAGTATTTTGTAAAATCTTTAGCTTTGCATTGATTATATGCTTGACTAGTAAAAGCTTCAGTAACATAGACAAACATAGTTTTCCCTTGTTGATCCTTTGACATCTTCTTAATAGCATCGGTAATATGTCTGGTAGGAGCAGGGAAATCTTCTTTGATAGATGTAGAAAAAGAGCTATCACCATAAGCAAATATTCTTTTCTTGCAAAGGATAGCTGGGCTGTTATTTTTTGGAGGAAGTGGGATCCATTTTTTGCTTATTGTCACACAATTGTTTCTTTTCACCCATAGAACTATTAATGTTGCACTTGACACCATCATCAAATAATCTTTTGGCAATATCATGATTAGCTTTTTACTTTTTGATATAACCTTTGAAGCTAAGCTTGATTAACCTAAAAGCATATGTTGTGAGCGTAAAGTACTTGTTCCTCTACAAAAACCTCTTACCAACTATTCTTATTATAGTAGCCAGAGATCCTTTGGTAGCTTTTTAGTCTGACAGAAGCAGCCTTTGAGAAATCGATCAAATTTAATATTTTGAGGGTAGGTAGTTCACTAATAAATCGGAAATCTTTTTATTTGTATTGTTAATGTTCTATATGCTCTTGGGTAGCAAAATTGAACCACATGTATGATAATATTCTTTGATATACATCTTTTTAATTCTTTCTTTTGAAGATGAGAATTCAGAATCAACTGCGGTAAATATATTAGTAACACCAAGACCAACACCCTAAACAAAAACTTCATCATTCTTAATTTCTTCAGCAAATTCCTTAGGAGTCAGGGTGTTTTGAAATTTATCAATATTTGGAGAGGCTTTTTTGAGCTTCTTCTTGAAAACACATTCGATAGAGTAACCATTTGTTTGAATCAATTTAGTAAAAGTGATTATTAGTTAAAAACGTTAAGTGTGCATGTGAAAACAGTATATCTTACCAAGTCTTGCGCTTGTCATTTGATATCTCATTGTCCTTTTTAGTACCTATTTTAGAAAAGTCAAAGAATTTTGAGTACCATGTTGTAAGATCATCATCAGTTGCCTTTTTATGAATACTTTCCTTATCACCGGTACATGGCTTGGTAATTTTCAGAAAGCTTGTACGTCGATTTGGATAGATTTGGACTTGCAATCATACAATGAAAGTAAACGAGATACTCTTGATCCTCTAGAACCAGTGTCATTTCTGGGCTTGAATGTACTGTCTTGAACCTCCTTTTGAGTGTCCTTGATGAGATTATTGACCTTTTCCAAACCATTAGCATGTAGTTTCTCAAGCTTCTTTGAGACTTTCAAGTTCTTGTTTTAGTTGATAGATACCAGAACAACTTCCTTTAAGCTTTTGTAGCCTTTAGCGTTCAGATTTGAGATACCTTCAACAGACTTCAGGTTCCTATGAACATAACTAGGAGTAGCAGCTTTTTGAGGAAGGTAGCAATAAAACCAAAAATACTTTTTGAGACTGAACTTTATTTAAGGCAATCTTAATTATTAAAAAAGAAAACATTAAAAAGTCTACTGTTTATATTTTTCTATCAGTTGGCGGGTGAACGAGTAAAGACAGAGCCAAACTATTTGCCCTCCACAGTCGATCGCGAGCACGACCGAGCTGCGCGACCATCTCGCTGTAATCTTCCATCGAGAGAATGTCCAACGAGGCTCTGGAAAATTCTCTCAGGTACTGGCGTCCTTGCTGCCTTTCCCTATGCTATCTCTCGTCCCTGTCAAGGTACCTACGCTGTACCGCCCTTCTTTCTTCGGCTGCTTCTTCCGAGCGTCTAACCCTATGCCTCGGACTGCTTGAAATGACTTGAAAAAATTGTTAATCCATTTTTTTATGCGAAAGCCAGCGGAGCGACCAGAGATTGTGACCAGTTTTAGAGAAAAGACCAAGAAAGTAGAGAAGGGTTCTTTTTTTAAAGGTGTTTGACATGGTTTTACACATTAAAGCTTCATATTGGCTTACCATAGATGAAATAATTGTTTGATGTTCTTGACCTTTGAACCCATCCAAATTGATTTGTTCAGGTAAAGATTCGCAAAACCTATCAAAGCAGCTCTTGGCTTCCTCACCAGTCTTCTTTTCTTGTTTAATAAAAAGCGAGAAAAGTTGGTAAACCAAGTTGTGAGTGATAGCAGCAGGAACTTGTCTGTTCTTTACTTGATCAAGACAAAAGTAGTTTGCAAATATTGGCTCAGCATGAATGACTTGAGTTATATGAGATGCCAGTTTTTGGATTTCCAGAACCATACTAGCATCCTTGCAAGTATTGTTCAAATTTGCCTCGATAGCCAAAGTTTTTGTAAATTATTGGTGTGCTTCTGCCTTGCTCTTGACATAGTAAAGGCCCTTGGAGCTGGAGGATCTTGCATGACCAGTTCCGCCACAAGTAGGACATTCCAATGACTTTGTAGGTAACCATTGAGCTTCTCCTTTGACAATCTTAAGAGCCACTTTTTTTGTCCTTCTTTTGTTGATCAGCTTTAGAAGTCTTCTTGATCATTGGAGACTTTCACAGCAGATGTAGAAGGAGCAGAAGCATACAAATCTTTGTCACTGTTGTCGTTTATGATTTATTGTACTGTTAATATGATTCAATATGGTAGTCAGCAAGTATGGTACAAACCTACTTCTTCTTTAGACGCTTCAGATATATGTGATATCTTTTCCTTACACTCGTTTCTCTTTGATTTGGTTACCTTTTTTGTAAATCTGATTGCATGAAACGCTCTTGGTCATAAATTAATTTAAACTAACATTTCCATTTTATTCCCAACGTTAAACTCTTCAAGCTAAAGATGTATATATAAAAATACAACATGGTTATCATCTTTGCTTATGAAGACCCTCTAGTAACCATAAACTCGGCCAACTAACAAACTACAACTATAACCACATCAACAACAGTTACTCAATTCTGTTTATAACACTAAATTTATTCACACTTCTGACTAATTTTATTATCAAGTGCGATAAAGAGGTAAGAGACAGTGATGATGAACCCTGTGAGATTCTCCATAGGTTTCTTATTTATTTTCTTAAAAAGTTATTAAATTTACATCTGGTTTTTACTCTCCTTAACCATCCTAAATTAACTCTAAATACAATATCTAGAGAGATCATTTTGTCTTTTTATGTCTATCTACAAGTATTGTTCATCAGCTTGTTTTCTCTCTCTCTCTCACTTTTTTTTTAATAAAAAAGCCAAAACTCTTGGTCATTGTGCTCTTACAATGCAACGAGATATTTAAGCTTGTCTGTCAATTATTTTCATCCAAGAATGCACGGCTGTCTGTGTAATCCAGATCAGCTTCTATCCATTTGCACATTCACGTGCAATGAATAAAATCAAAAGTGATGTGACTCCTTTCAGGTTGGATGGACTGCCTCTGAGCTTTTTATTATTAGATTGTTCCTCTCTGTCTGATCCTGATACTAGAAGAAAATTGAATTTTTTTTTGAAGCTTCAAGCACCCTTCTCGTGCTTTTCTCAAAAACTAAAGAAGTAACTCTATAGAAAAGGATAGTATCTATCCATACGATCTACTTTCTCTATCAAAACCTTTTCAGGAACATTCTTTTCAACTCGTTCTCCTTGTTTTTTTTTTTTTCTATTGTTCAATTATTTTTTTAATTATAAATCATCAAATAGAGCCTGTTTTATTATCAAATCCCTTGTTTCATATTCAAACTACTTGATCCATCCAATCTTTAAAGTGAACGTCTCTTGGATAAAAAGGTGCTCATTTTATACTCCGAACAAAATCAAATCTAAATTTAATTTTCTCTGCTTAAAATAGTGTATCAAAATAACATCATCAAGGAATATCACAAGATCAAAGTTTCCTTGTTTACGTAATACATCCTGAAATAAACAAAAAAATAAAGCAGTAAAAATGATGGATTCTAGATTTCATCAGGTGACTTTTTTTTCCCCCCAAATAACAAGTTACGCCATTAGAATATAAAAACATTCAACTGTGAAACTTTATTATCATTCACGGTCATTCTTTTAGGAATCTGGATTTTCTTCATTTAAAGTTCAGCAAACTTTTCTATTTTTTCCCTCTCTTTTTCATCTCTTCTCCTTTTTTTTTTTTTTTTTTTTTTTTTTTTTTTTTTTTTTTGTTAATAAAAAAAGAAAGAAAGAATAGCAAGCCTTTTTTTTTTTTTTTTATTTCTTTCTTTTTCGTTTTGGCACTTCAATCCCATACAATATTGTCCGGGTCTTTATCCGAACTGGGCAGACGTAAACGTGGAAAGACAACAAAGAGTATTTTGATGGCATCGAATTATAATAATGTAGCATCCTCTATCATAAATAATAACAGAAGATTTAATACGTTGGATATAATACATGATAAAGATCATTACATGTTTAAATTATTATTAGATAAAGGAAACACAGGTAGATTTTACTTTTCTTTTTTTTATTTTACCACATTTTCTAATAAATAAAATAGCTGCATTATGTTATTTACCAACAAGATGTCAAAATATAATTGAATTCTATCATACTGTAAATAATAATAATAATAATAATAATAACCATCATTAACCTTATTCTTTTTAGGAAATACCGTTCATGTACAGACACCAAGGAATAGGTGATTTATTATTATCTCGAGCATTTCAATGGGCAAAGAATACAGAAAAGATAGTTATACCAACTTGTCCATTTGTTCGTAAATATTTAAAATTAAAATTGGAAGAAGAATCTCTTGTATAAAATATTGCTTAATAAATAATGTTTAATATGTTACACGCATTGTACTATTATCGGAGTTTAAATGTATATATTTGGATATGTTTGTGTGTGTGAGAATCAGACCTGAACTTATTCTTTTTCTTTTTTTATTATTTATAAAAATGAGCACAATAGATTCAAAAGTGATTCAAATACAAAATTATGTAATTTATAGAAAAACAATTGGTGCTGGTTCTATGGGAAAAGTAAAATTGGCAGAGTGTATAACAGACAGTGAAAAACAAAAGGTAACTTGAATGATACGATGACTTGTATTAACAATAAAAAGTATGCTGTAAAGATTATGCCTAAAATAGATTTAAGTACAGTCAAAGTCAATCAAGCTGAGCAAGATCCAAAGGACACACCACAAGAACGTGAACAGAGAACGATTCGAGAGATGGCCATTATGAGACTGCTGAGACATCCACATATCTGTCAACTCAAAGAATATGTGGCTGAGCAAGATAAATATTACATGTTTTTAGAATATGTCGATGGTGGACAACTACTGGATTATATCATTCAACATGGTCGGCTGAAAGAAAGACAGGCGAGGAAATTTGCTCGGCAGATACTGAGCGCATTAGATTACTGTCATCGAAATTCAATTGTTCATCGAGGCAAGTGACAGTTGATGACAAAGAGTACTTATCCCAATTGGTATCTTAGACTTGAAGATCGAAAATATCCTATTGACAAAATCAGAACAAATCAAGATTATCGATTTCGGTCTATCCAATCTCTATTCACCCACTCAACAGCTAGACACATTCTGTGGCTCACTTTATTTTGCTGCACCCGAACTGTTGAAGGCAAAAGAATACACAGGACCAGAAGTAGACGTGTGGAGCTTTGGTATCGTACTTTATGTGCTCGTGTGTGGTAAAGTGCCATTTGATGATACAAATTTACCTGCACTGCATGAAAAAATCAAACGAGGACAGGTCGATCATTATCCAGATCATCTTGGAAAAGGTACAAGGGAAATCAAGTAAGGAAAGTTAACTTATTCGGTAGATTGCCTGGATCTCTTGTCAAAGATATTTGTTGTGAACCCAAGCGAACGCATCACACTTTCAGCCATTCGATCTCATCCTTGGATGAATAAAGGATTCGATGAACCCGTTCAGAATTATCTGCCTCACCGACAACCTCTTGTCGCCATCGATCCATCCATCGTCCAAGGCATGCAAGGCTTTGGCTTGGGTTCATCGATCGAGATTCAGACCCGACTTGAAAAGATCATTTCTTCAAAAGAATACCAAGCAGCAGCAGCACAGATTGATGAAAACTATCAAAAGAGGCTTTGCACCAACGAGATCATGGCCAGTCGACCCCGATGGCGACGTCGGCTGTCCTCGAGCAGTCGGATCAAACATCAAGAGAAGGATGACTTTTGGTTCTTGCCAGCAATGTATGATCCACTGGTCTCGATTTACTATCTTGTGAAGGAACGCAGAGAGGCTGAAGAACGTAAACAGCAACTGCTCAACATGCCTCCCCATGTTGGCCTGACGCGATCGGCCAGTGCTCTGACACAGCGCAAGATGGCCCCTCCACTCATTCGAAGACGTACGTTGGATGCTTCCAAACAGCCACTTGTGCAGAAACCTCCTCTGCCCTCTCCCTCTCCATCCATCCGTTCCGACAAGCCGCAGGAGAGCAGCAGGCCGAGACCATCTTGGAAACGCATCTCCCACCGTCATTTCCCCTCCTCCCCCATTCCTACACCCAATCCATCCGAAAAGGGCCTGCTCGACTACCTGCACCGTGGTCAGCTCTTTCGGTTGACGATCGCCCAGATGGTTCACCAGATCCTCACCCTTTTGCCTCTGCTGGCCATCGAAGTCGAAAAGAACTCGGAAAACCGGATTTGGTGCAGGACATCCTACTGGTCACGTCATCTGGACGTGCCGAATCAAGAGCGATCCAGTGTGCCTCTCCGGTTCAGTATCTCGGTCTATACCGTGCTCTGGTCAAGTCAAAAGACTGGATTCAGGTTGATTCAAGAGGATGAGGTCTCTGTAGCAAGTTTTTATGCAAAGGAAGTATTGAGGAATTTGTATTCTGCTCTAGTCAATAAAATCCTGGTTCAATCATAACCATCCTGTTTTCATTCAATCATAGCTTCTGTCATCGACATCCCTTCTCCTTTTCTTTGTTTCTAAAAGGTTGAATGATCAACCTGTCCATCCGCTTTGTTTACCCTATTCATGTTGGTAACTTGCGTTTTTTATAGCATGTTGTAGCCAGAATGGCCTAACAAGGCTCCTTTGTGAGATGAAACAGAAACGAGAGAGGAACGCTAGAGCATGAAAAGGCACAAAAAAGCCAAGATGTCTAGACATTCCAGACAATCTAAAATTTCCTACAGACAGTCAGATGAGGTCAGAAGTCATGTGGTACAGCTAAAAGCTTGCAGTGACAATCAAAAGTGTGAGAGGGGGAAGCACGGCCTGGGTGGGAAAAATAAAGAAGTGATTTTTGAGTGTGCCATTATTCTGATTTGAATGATATTTGTTGCAAAAAAAAAAAATAGAACCCAAAGAATAAGAATGTTTGGAAGCGATTCTGACGTTTATTCAACCCGTTTGTTTGTACTAAAGCATTAGGCTTGAGTAATTTCCCAACCAACTCGACTTGACATTGACATATTTTAGCAGGTAAGACAAGAACGAGAGATTGAACGAAATGCATCTGTAGTTTTCTAGCAAAGTCATCAGTACGACGGTAGTCAAGAAGATATGAAAAATCTGTAGCGACTCAAAAATACTTTTGAAAACTTTTGAAAATCTCAAAAAGAACAGAACTCGGTCAATAACCTTCTTTCTATCTTAAGACCAAGGTCTCTTGTAGATGAATTGGCTTGTAAAAAAAAAATCTTTAGGGTGCATTCAACACTACAGCCTAAAATAAAGCCTCAAAAGACAAGACGACCAAAATACAAAGATGATCATCGCATTTTTGACAAAGGATCGTTGTCTAACCCTTATCGCACTGAGTGTACAAGCAGCTCTGGTATTGCATCCTATGATGATCTGAAAAAAGAAAAATAAAGTGAAAGCAAAAACTTCAAAAGAAAAGCGATCATGCTCATGATTTCAGAAGCAATTCGAATTCGTGTTTTTACTCGCTATGAGCACTAAAATAATTAAGTTCAAAGAAGGCAAAGGAGACACTTTAGTTATCTGGATAAAGAATATAATACGGAAGGATAAAAATAAAGATGCAAGCTATACAACAGTCTATTGATTCCTAAAGGTCATTCATTTTGTGGTAATCCAAAATATGCATCCAGAGCAAATGCATTCCTGCTGAAAAGGAAACCAAGAAGACTTTTCGTACACATGTGTTTAACAATCAAGATGAACCACATTATTTTATTGCATGTGGCGATGAGAATGTCTCGAGTCAAGTCCATGGTGCTGAAGCTGATCATGAACCTACGAAACAAGGATGACAGCAACTAGATCATGCTTCATCCATCAGTCGATCATTACAAATACAGGGAGATATGTATCAGAGCCAGATGCTTTCATCAATGGCATCCATACTCACTCTCTATTAGACAATGGGTTTCTTGATGGATTTCTTTCTCTCAGTTTGATAAAAAAGAATTGGTTCATCCGACGGCTGCGCGTGTGTTTGTAGATTAAAAAAGGACAGAAAGGGATACTGGATGTAACTTGAGATATTCTTGTTACCATTAAGAAGCATCATTTTCCCTTCATTGCTGTTCCACGTTATAGTCTCCACGATCCAATCCGTCAGCAAGATGAGTATTTCATTGACATTCAAATAAGTTGCGTAATTATGAGTTTGATGAATCTGTGGTGTCATTTATAAACAAAAGAAGTAATTACAAGTCTCAGCTTTCTCATTCTTGCTTACGACTTTATACTACGAGGCAAAGGGTTGCAATAGCTACCGAAAAGGACTATGCAGAGTTTCCTGGTGAAGGCCAAGGATTTCAAGCATATGACACATATGTAGGTAACAAGCGTACTGCAAAAATTGCATTGAGAGAAACAAGACTTCTTGAATGCCTCCTCATCAAGCCAAACATGCCAGTAATGCTTATCTATAACTTCATGTTCCAGATGGGTGGGTCAACGGTGCTATTGCTCTGATTGAATACATGGAAGAAGAGAATATAAATCTAAAGAAACGGCTGCCAAACGGAAATGACGCAATTTATTGGATTCAGCGTATCAGTCGTCAAGTTCCTGGAACTAGTTATACAAGAACACAATTCCCAATCGTCCCTGCTTTCGACGCTACAATTCACAAAGCATAAATTGCAACAATCGACTGTGTGAGAGTCCATTTAGATAATATGCCCTCGCATGGCCAACTTTATGTTGCTATGTCACGTGTTAGAAAACTAGAGGACTTGTATTTTCTTGATTCTGAAACGCCTCTCAACATCAAGAGAAGGTTTGGTGTCGACATAGACGCTGTTACGTAACAAGCAGTAATATTGTCCCCAGAAAAGAACTACATCCTCAAATGTCAATTTTTGATAATTAAAAAATTATTAAAAGCAAGCCAACACTTGAGCTGTTACAGGGCTGTAAAGCGGAACGATTTTTTTAGTGAGAACATTATAAAATCAAAGCAATTTGGATATAACGTTAATAAAATAATAGTTATATTCATAATTTTAATAGTTGAGAAGTTAATAAACCATTTTGCTTGACCTTCTTGCTTAAAAGTTAAATAGTGCAATCTTTTCAAGGTACAATGATATTATTAAAAGTCCAATAAACAAGAAGTCATGCCTTGATGTCTTTATTTTATATAATTATGCTCATTTATTTGTTTAAAAGTTATTTTTTGGAGAAAGTGTAACTTACTCGTTTACTTTTCTTTTTGTTTATGCATGTTTTATGCAAAAAGTATATTGTAGGCGATATAAATGCAGTAGCCAAAAAAGTTTGGTCAGAACAGTGGAGCAGGTTATTGTGTTTTCATTGTTTGTTGCTATCAAACAATGAAAATAAAGAATTATCGCTAAAATAGCAAATAAAGTCGAACTCAAATACATGAATATGATGGTTGATAACAAAAAGAGATAAATTATAAATTATCTCGTCTACATCAAAATGTAAGTTGTTTTATCTAAATTTATATAAACATTATTGTAACATATCTCTTTTTTATAATATATTACTTCTGTTCAACTTAAAAGTAATGTAACAACATGTGATATTTATTATTTTTACTACTCAATAAATAAAAGTTCACAAATGCAGTTATTTAAACTTAAGCACTAGTTGATTGCTGTCCGTTGAACAGGAGCTTGTTGACTGTGTTTCCAGTGATAGAAGAGATAGATCTAGATGTTGCCAAGCTTGAAATCTGCTTATAAATGGTAGAGGGAGAAGAACCAGTGGATTGAGCAACCAAAAGAGCAGCAACACCAGCAGCATGAGGGGAGGCCATGGATGTACCGGACATGGATGTTGTGGATGTTTTAGAATCTATATATGTGCTGAGAACGTTGTCACCAGGAGCAAGGATCTGAACACAACTTCCGTAACTGCTGAAGGAAGTCATTCTATCATTCTTGTCCGTAGCAGCAACAGTAAAGACGTTCTTGTTATTAGCAGGTGATACATTACAGGCATCAACGTCACCCCAGTTACCAGCTGAAACGAATACAGGAATTCCAGTGGCTACAACTGCATCAATGGCTTCATCGAGGGCAGAAAGAGTAGAAGAGGGAATACCGGCAGTCTTCATACTCAGAGACATGTTGACAATAGAACGACCTTTTTTGGCATTGCTTACAACCCATTGGAGACCAGACAAGATGCTTGAGGTTGCACCATAGCCAGTGTCATCAAGGACTTGGACAGCAACAAGGTTGGCCTTTTTGGCAACACCGTAAGTAGTGCCACCAATAATACCGCCAACATGAGTACCGTGGCCAGTACCATAACGAGGGACATCAGTATAAGCGGACCAACCCCATTGTGCACGGCCATTAAAGTCAGTATGGTCAACACGCATACCATCATCAACGACGTATACATAGGCACCAGATCTAATAAAAAAGTTTAGCTAGATCAATCAAAAAATGTACCTTTGATATCTTACCCTGCATTAGAATCGTAAATGTGTGGTTGAGCCAAATTACGTTTGCGCTCAGAGATACGGACCAAGTTCCATTGAGCATTCTTTTGTTTTGTGTAGCTAATTACAGCTCTCTCAAATAAGGTCTTGTTGCTAGATTCGACATACTCGCTGTCAAATTTATCAAGATCAAAATTGTCAGGGTCAAAATTTCCATTACGTTCAGCGCGCTTTGCGGACCTTGATCGAGCATAGAATCTCTTTCTGTTCTTAAGAGTAGGTAAGTCAAAGTGAATGTCTTGATCAGGAATAATTCTCAAGATATTCTTGCTGAATTCTTTAGCAATGTCTTGCACAATACTGATGTTCTCAAACTTAACAGTAAGACCCTTGAATGAATTTCCAATGCTGTAGGTATCATAAATGTGAACCTGGTCCTCTTCGGTATCACGTCGAACGATCTTATTTTTCTTGACAGCCAAATTTTTATGACCCATAGACTGACCGACAATATCAGTTGCACCATTAAGGAAATCAGGAACAACTGAAAAAAAATATCAATAAATATTAGTAAAGATTTTTTTTAACATACATACATTTTTTGATGTTAGTCTCAGGGCGAAGATGAATAATGTAATTGCCATTGCCTTTCACAGTACTAAAGTCTTCAAGAATGTTGTCTGTGAGACCAGCAGCAGTAACAACACTAATACAAGAGACTGCAAAGAATATAAATGTCTTGGGAAGCATTTTTTAAAAAGGAAAGGATATTGTATACAAGAGGATAGTCGTTTCAGATAAAAAGGAAGGGGTAAGCAATTGATTTGATTTCTTGATATTGTTATTTGAAGATGAAGGTAATAACTCACTTCTTTTATATACTTTTCGCACTTACTCATTCATTCTTTTTGTAGTATAGTATTTAATGGATCATTAAAATTGCTTTATTAATTTTCACTTTCTTCAAATGGCATTTAGTATACTAAAAGAGACATTATGGACGAATATAGCTTCTTATCTAATCTTTTATAATTTTCTTTTGTTTCTTTTTTTTCTAGGCAATTTAATACACTGTGCAACGCCTGTGGGATTTTTTATCGATTTTTTCTCAAGTTGATCGCTGGTTATTAAAAATGGATCAAAAATTGACGTTGTAGTTACACTAATTAATCATAGGAAAAACAGCCATTAAAGTTTTCCTTCAATGAAAACTCGTTTACTTCATATATATATTTCATCGACAGTTAATAAGAAAAAAATAGTTTTTTCTATCGATAGCTAATTTATTTCAATTATAAGAAAAGCAATGATTCATGTCAAGATAAAAGTGGCTTTAGCATATTGAGCTTGATCTACGAAAATGCAAGATAATCAATTCATGTGTAAAAAAAATAGGGGTAGTGTTACATTCAAAAATTTCGGGCTGCATCTAAGTCACACCTTCATGCATTGAATAAAAGAGTTTCTATTGTTGCAAATGGATAAATATGAGTGAAGCACAAAGCTGCCTCACTTTAGTAATTATATGTAAAATGTTCTGATTCAGTTATGGTTGTACATTGGACATGTGGGTGATCAAATTCTGGATTGCCAGTTGTATTTAATTTATTAATATTGGATTTTCGGACATTTTTTGTAAATGGTATTTTGATTAAAGTGTCGCACAGAGACGTGCACCCTTAACTAACAATTTATAAGAAAAAAAAGGAAAAGAAAATACATCTAATGTTAAATGAGATTAGAGGCTCTGATATGAATTGATTGTACAGAGACTATTGTTTCTTGGTTAATTTTACGCATAAGACGAGTAGTACTTGCAACAACTTCTTGTTGTCAGTATGGGTGATCACCAAAGACAAAATTCCAATGAAAATTTCAAAGGGACAGGATAGTATAGACGACTACATCGAGAAACTTTAGCGAGAGTGAATGGATAATTGAGGGATCAGTCAATATAGGACTAGCAATTGTGACAGAATGAAGTGTTGAGGGGTCAATTAAAATCTATTTGTGATTGTTTGCCATAATTCTTTGCGGAGAGGACAAGACTGGGTGAAATGCTCTTCTGTAACAATAGCACCACAATAAATATAAAATGGATCAAAAATTTCCAGGGTATAATGCTACGCAGAAAATCTTTGCATGGAAGCTTATGATGATATAAACGTCAGAGAAAAGGATGGTCACAGTGAGAAAGAGATATGCCCCAAAATGACACAAGTTTTGATAGTTAAAGCGAATATATAAATCGGGCAAAGTGAAAAGCTTTGGAAGCAGAGAGGTACAGAATCATTTAGTATCTAAGTAAATTATAGAAATACCCTCAGACAAAGGTTTGACTTTAACTAAATTTGCATGTCCTATTTTTTTTAACTTTTTTTTTTTGATTTGCGCACCCTAATTTTGCTTTTGCTTTATTCATTTTTAACCAGCAAATAATTTTAACTTTGCGTTAAATATAAATAAATTGGCTCCTAAAGCATTAAGGATGTTACTATGTCCCAAATATTATTCCATAGACCTTATTTACCCTTGATCCCGAAGGGTTTTTTGGCCACACTTTACTTTACTTCATATTGAACTAGTCCGGGCGAACAGATGTGATAAACACCCCGCGCTCAAATAGACTTTGTAAATAAATAGACTTAGTGTGATGGTAGGCTACCTTTTAGTTAAAGAGTTTAATACTGGGATTAGTGAAAAGAAACCGTCTTGCTAAGCTTCTAACTAAAAAAGAAAAAAGATAAAAAACCGAAAGAGGTGAAATCGTTTTATGTTTTTATTATTCTTTGCATCAAAACTTAAAAAACACGGCACAAATAAAATAAGATAATAAGAAGATATTGACTGACCTTTCTTTATTAAAATATTAAGCTATGCTTATATTAAATGGGAATGTAAATAATTCTACTATAGTCTGTTGAGGTAATACAAGAAATTATCAGGTAAAAATAGAATTGGTCCATTCACTTTAACAGAACTTACACAATCAAGCGTCTTGCTAAGTAATATAATAAGACTACATCTAAAGATAATATAATTACATAAATATGCTCGTGATTATACAACTAGTCTTATGATACGACGTGATGACAAAATCTACTAAACCAATAATTCTAACATTGCTTGAACGTTAATAATACTACACGAAGGTGTAGCGTTTATTCAAACTTGTAAAAGTATTTATAAGTACGATATGATGGCTATTATTGTAGCTTAGGTACATCATTCATCATTATAGTGGACTAAACTAGATCAATCTCAGCATTATTATTATATGTAGATATAATAAATGATAAATTATATTATAAGCCATACATCTCCAATGCCAGCATAGTTAAAGCATAAAAGATCTGATTATGGATTATATCATAAAGAGTAATTAATGTTTTGCATATATAATACTAGTTTGCCTTAGCAATAAGCCTTTTCATGATCACTTCTATGATCCAATGTATTAAGTTGCATTGAGACTATGTATGTAAAAATGGAATAGTGTTTTTCTTGCATAGTAACCTTATCAATCTAAACGAATGAATGAAAAATAATCTTGTCAATAACCCGATTGGTGCCTTGATGGTTTCTATTGTCTCTATCATTAGACTTCAGGCTTTCTGTACCTATCCAGTAACCGAATTTAATCAAATTCAATCCTCATCCAGGAACAAAATGTAAATGTCATCGTAAACAATGGTTCCATGGTGGCCTATTTATAAATGCAATATTATGAGCTTAGAACAACAATTTATAATATAACTATATAAGATATGATGACAATGTCCACAATCTAGAATGAAATATCAAGAAAGAACCGATTGATTTTACTTAATCTCTCCCATGAATTATTCTACAAAAGAGTATAAATATACCATCTAAATCCTCATTGAAAAAAGAAGTAACTTTATCTTAGATAATATTTAAGAACAAAAAGTGTCTCAAAGTAATTATCGTTTTGGTGCTTTTTTATTTATTTTTATTTTTATTTTTTTACTTGATAAACTATTATTTATCTGTATGAATTATATGCACTAAGCAACTAAATATAACATAACTTTTGTTTTTCATCTTTCTCTTTTTAACAGATAATAGTAATTGTTCACCAACGGAATAACCTATAGTAATTATCTTTGGTAAAGATGATTTAGCGATTTTGAACTTTTGTTAAGGTTATTTTACTCTTTTTCCTCCTGTTCATATACTACATGCCAATCGAATCGTATATTCTGTCGCATGTGGATTCGAATGCGTTTCAATTTTACATTTTGAAACAAAGCAACACCAAGGATCACTGTTACCAAAATGAATATATAGTTCATAAAAGGACTCGTTTTCCTTTCCGGGAGCAGCATTTATAAAAAGAAAGAGAGGTAATTGTAAGTCTTCAAAAGCTTTGATGAGGCATTTATGCATATTAGAGTAAAATCCAAAAAAAAGTGATCACCTTTCAACTTTTAAAGAGAACAATGCTTGTTATTTACTTAATAAATAAAAAGTAGGAGTTCAGATCATTGAGGGCTAAAAATGAGCAACCAGTTTTATTGATTGTTTGTCAGTTTAGATGGACACTAATCCCTATTTAGTATTTCTATTAGGATAAGTATATCTTGTACCGTCATGTTATTTGAAAATATAATGAAGAAAATTTCTTGTAAAACTTAAAGACCTTACTAAAGGATCAATATAGTGCTGAATACAAAAGTTAAAACACTTTAAATGAAAATTTAGTGTATTTATTTCTACATTTTTCGAAGGCTTTTTGCTTTCATAGACATTTAAAAAATGGCCGTTATGAAATTTAGTGTTTTTTATTCCTCCTATTTAAGAGATAAAAGATAATAAATAGAAACCAGTTTATATTTTGTTGATCATAAACTGATTTACCTCTTTTTATGGTAAAAAATTATAGTGAAAAAGAAGATTATGCAACCATTTGATTATGTTACACGAGATCAATTGACATGCATCTAGAAAAACCTTAGTTGAGACTCGATCTACTTCTTTGTCTTATTGATGTTTTTTGAATAAAGTATTCTACTATCTATCAAATTCATCAGTTTCTCCTTAGTTACGAGCTACGTTCTGGAAAATAACATCTTTTTTTTTAGCAGAATATGAATTGCACTTCTAACAAAAACTAACAATTGGGCTATGATAAAGCAAACCTATTTACTTTTTTATGTGTGTATGTACTTGAAAATTTTCTTTTTGTTTTAGGTACTTAATGATTTATTATGCATTACGTTGTTAGTATTTATCAAATTTGGGCTCAGAAAAAAAAGGTAAAGGATTTTGACTGATTATGTGGTCATCTTTTTATTTTCTACATTGGGTAAGAATATGTATAGTATCATTAAATAATTGATCGAAATTACGTTTTCCCACATACTTTAAAATTAAAACTACGAATGGTTTTTCTATATAATAGGCACCATACAATCCACAACTACTGCAAATTGAGTATTGCTACCCACATATGAAAAAGAAGAGAAACAAATTCAAAAACCTATTTTATTTATTTTAAGCAAGCTTGCTAACTTTAAAATTTGCATTATAAGATTAGCAGGAAAAAAAATTATTGGAAATCTTAATTTATTACTTCAATTAATCATGTATGCTAAATCTAGCAATAGATCAAAAAAGGAAATCAAGAACTTACAACAACTTTAGCTGTTGTTTGTATCCATATTAATAGTTTGTCATTTTTGTTTCATTTTAAATACCACCAGTAGCTTTATATATTAGGTGTAGTAAAATCACGATTATTCAAAACTAAACTCAACGTTATTAATCCATCATAGGATAGTTTGGTTACTGCCTTGTATCTTTTAGGTGAAGCTTCAATAATTCTTCCAAATCTGTTAGTTAGCTTTTATACATTATGTGTGTGGTGATAAATACAAGTTGACTGCTGTCATGTTCTTTTCGAGGAAAAAGTATGTTCTTTCAGATACCAAAATGTTTCAAGAGACATGGTGATCTATCAAGTCCACTTTTTTTTGGGAATATCATTCTACAAAAAAGGCAATCCGTTAGTATTTTTAGCAGCTTTATGTTCTCTTCATTAAAGTGCTGTGGGAGATTAGGATCATTATTCTTTAGTTGATATTCAATACATCACAATTTGTTTGACAGTTGTGCGAAGATTTGTCGTTCACATTTATTCCGTTTTATTTCTGAGACTTTTCGAAACTCACAAATCACCCTTTTGTTGCTCTTTCTGACAGAGTAGGTGCGGATCTCGATATCAAAGAAAGAACCAACTGGGCATCCAAGAAACATAGTAGTCTATTTACATCACTTATCTTTCTGACTTCATTTTTGTCATGTATTTGGCACTTTTGACCCCCTAAAAAAATAGTATTATCCTATAAAACGTGCCTACTTTAGTTTACTGCTATAATATATGCATAGCCCAAAAACCATCTTAAGATTCATATGTTTCGACATAAGAATTGAATGTTTGCGATAAGCATTTACAGATCCATAACGATGTCATCTTATTTATCACTCTAAAAATACAATACTAAAATCAGTGATCAATATTTTGAGAGAATAAATCAAGACTTAGGGATTTTATTAGCTTTTATTACATAAATTCAATGTCTTCATTGATATCTACATCCATTATCATAGATACGTCAAGATTATAACATCAATCTATCCTATAATATAAAATTTTGCCTTAAGAATATTATCAAGGTTTTGCATTAAGACTGACGGTATTTTTGGAAGCTTTTTGGTATTAAAACTAGTCTTTATGATAAGGATAATAATTTTGTAATAAACCATCTGCAGACGTGGTACTATGTACTGTTCAATTTTGTTCGACCATATCTATTAAGTTAACATTCATTAGAATATATTTTTTTAAGAGTCAATACCACCTTTCTCACTAACGGAGGTTTGGCTAGGAGTCGACCATTTCTTATTGGTGAATATAAGGTACATGAAACAAGTGCAATAAACTATTGGCAGCTTGTGTTTGGATTAGGTTATTGCAATCATTGCTTTGAATTTTATTGGCAGCCTTAAAATTTGCGCTTAGCATATGTTTGACTTTTCTCACTACACTGTAGGCATCATTCAATGCTTTTCTTCGTTCGCCGATTTGAATACGTTTACGACGCAAACAAAACCTTGATAATCATAAACATGAAGTATTTATTTGAATACCCTTGCATCTCTTGATTGACGATACTATTTTTTTTTTTGATATTATATGTATCTCGCTACTGATTCCTTGTTTCGAATATAACTAGGGTAGGATTTATATGTAAAAGCTAATCGACTAAGGTGTTCAATATTTTGCATTATGTATTACTTTTAATAACAAGACTAGTCATGCATACTTTTCTAACGATGACGTTTCAATTGTCACTAGCATTTTGGATTTGTTTTATAATATCAACATCACAACAAGCACCAAACAAGAGATGGGAACTGGTAATGAAGAGATAAAATAGAGGTTTGTTTACAGACAATTGGGAATATTTTGACAAAAAAAAGAGGTATGTGGCTCCTTTATCACTGATATGACATGCACTTCATATTAATTAAGCCAAGCCAAAATATACACTACATATAACAAGTAACACGTAATCAAGAAAAATTTTACATATACATGACAAAAACATCATTTGAACAATGTAGAATTGCTTCCGGGAAGAATTGGCTTTCAAGCTACTGTTGATGAATGTTTAAAGCTTGTGTTCAGTTGAATTGAAGCTTTAGTTAATCAAGTAAACATCATTGAAGTAATAATTTGATGACCTTTTTTTATGGCTATAAAGAGAATACAAATTAATTGCACTAATAAAACATTTAATTTAACAATATATCAAGTTGCATAATGAGCCTTATATGTTGTTGTAATGAGCATCAATTTACAGTATACTTACTCAAGCTGAAAACTACGCTTAATAATACCATGGGGGTTGTGTATGCATTGTATATGATCGACCGAAATTTTTCACAACAGTTTCAGTCATCAAACTTCATCTTTTAGTAAAGCTTTTTGTTTGGCTGGTCTTGACAAACTCGATATGATTGATATGGTGTACAATAGTAAATATTAGGGCATACAATTAGAAAAAGATAATACGTAAACAAAATCATAATTTGTTAAATAACAAGGTCAAAACATGATTTCAAAGAATCGAAACAGTCATGCATGTAACACAGTTCAAGTGGTTTGTTTTGTGCCATTTGCTAATCAATAAACATGATGGTTGCACACGTTTTTAGGTTCGTTTTTAAATAGAGCATGTCTCCCTCTCTCACTCTCTCACTCTTTCATCTTTATTCTATCTATACAGCCGAGCGTTTCTTGGTTATCTTTCTTTTTGTCAAAAGCATTCATAAGTAAAAGAAACCTATTCAAATGACACATTTAAGGTTCATAAAATTCTTTTTTCTCCCTTTTTTTATAAAGAGAATGGAAAAATGCAAGTGCGACTAACAGCACAGCTACTTTTTTTTTGTAGTGATTTTTCATATCTTCGTATGTCTTGCCAAATTTTTATTTAAATGCATTAACAAATAGATTGCATCAGAAAGAGTCGCTTTAGAGATATACACGTTTGCTTTCCTTGTATCAAGAGTATGGTCCAATGACCGGTTTAGATGCTTGCATCCTAAAAAAATTATGAGTGGCGAATTAAGAGGTATTGCGACAATAGTGTATTTTGTGGCGGTACTCATGCAGACATCATGGGGTATGCAAAAAGAGCACGGTCTTTACTACCATTGACCTAATATCCCACAATAGATATTATATCGACATGGATAAAGTATACAGAAACTTTTATCGAAATACCAGACACAGACATTGTTGTGTCCAAGCCATTCACTTTATGGTCTTTACAGCATCAGCAAATAGCAAAGGTAAATAATTTTAAAGCATTTTCCCAATTGAAGTAGATAATCACTTTACGTTAGTCTATTGACTATGTAGAGTGTGTCGCTTTGTCGATGCAAACAGGCCTTCTCTTCTTAATGCAATGCTTCTGGCATTATTTATCAAGAACTGTAGCCAAGAAAACGTTCATGAGCTCATTGGAATTTAGGTTTTACATAATTTGGTACATTTGATGTATAAAGTGAATGACAATTCATATGAAGAACTTTTACTAGGGCCTTTGCAAGTATGGCAGTGTTTCCTATTTTACAATGGTATTACAGCCACGATGCCACAAAGAGAGAAGCAATCCCTCAGTTGGCTTATAGCACAGAAGGTAAATTGTGCATCCTAATCTTCTCTTGATCCCTCACTCTTCTTTTTTTTTTGTAAAAAAAAAAAGTATTTATTGCAGCCACATTAGGTATTCGAACCCATATGCGATTCAAAAGGCTTGTAAAATTGACACGCAGTGTGAAAGATGGACCGGAATACGTTTTAGAAAAAATTATTTACTTTAAAGACATGAACTTCTTACAGACAATCACTCTTTATGTCTTTTCTATCAGTTTGGGTATCCTCTGTGTGGATGGACTGACAGAAACAAAAATGATCAATTTAAACAAATTTGCTTCTGATCTCTTGATCAGTAACTTGGATGCGTGCTCTATTATCTTGTGGATTATTGGAGTAAGATTCGATCGCTCTCTACCCAACTACATGTTCTAATTCTGCTTTTATAGATCTGTATCTTTCAACCTCGTCGCTCAATCACTGAGATCGAAGAAAGCATTATAACCGAAAGCCAAAGAACCTATGGAGGTGCTGCAAGTAGTACGATAAACAGGTTTGATGATCAGCAAGCAAGCTCACAGTCAATTCAATGTACCACAAATTTCACAGAAAACGGCAATCACAGTCAATTCGTCCGTGATCAATTTTCAAAATGCATGTCTCCAATTGAGGTAGAGCGTCCTGTTACGGATGAAGAGATAGATGTATACCTAAACATGATTGATTTAAAGAGCAAACATTACAACATGAAACCTACAGTTTCAGCGCCCTTTGGTGCATTACCACCACTTCCAAAGGGTCATTCAAAGTATATCAAGAGTAACTGGAATGCATGCGCTCATAGGCTTGATCCAATTATAGAGAAAGACAGCAGGGAATGTTTGTGACCAATTCAAAGCAGCTACCCCCTCTTTTTAATAGAAATACAAATCAAAAAGTGTGTCAAATTTTTATTAATAAAGATTACATAAGGGCGCAGCAGGATGACATCTAACTGGCTTATCTCATTGCCAACGTCTCTAAAATGGGGGATATCCATTGTTTGAATGCTGTGAAGGATAACCAACATGATGAGGTGGATAAGGATGGTTGTTCGAATTCGGTGGATAATAGCTTCCTTGCTGGGCTGCAAATGGCGTGCCCAATGAATCGACCTGTTGAGGAGCATAGCTCCCACTGTGAGAGGGTTTAGGGTATCCGTGGAATTGGTTATTGGAGGGTGGATAAGGCGGGTAATGACCCGTCGTTTGTGGTGGGTAACTATTTCTGCTGTTTGTTGGATACGATGAATAACCACCATGGCTGTTAGTAGAAGGCGGATAACCTAAGGATAAGACAAGTTATTGCATTCCATAAAACACAACCTTTTCTTTTTCTTTCTTACCATAGCCAGGACGCTGAGGTGGGGTCGAATTAGATCCAGTGGCTGGGTTGTAGGGTGAAGATAAAAGAGGAGCATGTGTAGTGCTCGCGGCTAAATGGCCATTTGCGCTGGGCGTGGATATAGGTCGTGAACTAGGTCTGTTGAAATGATGGGCGGATGGTTGTGGACCAGCGTAGGAAACAGGTCTATCTATAGGACGCCCAGTAGAGACACTTTGTACGGGTACTGTAGAAACTGTATGTGGAGGTACGACAGGAGGATAAGCATTAGGATAGGACGATGGATAAGTGGAGGTATATTGACCAGGATAATGTGCTGGTGGCTGTGATTCAATCGGTACTGGTGGCAGAGGTCTTGGTCTGACTAGCTGTGCTGAAGAAGGAAGGTAAGGGTAAGACTGTGGAGTAGCTGCAGATGACACAGGAGGAACATGTCCAACCGGCTTTTTAGGCCGAGTTCCGTATCGAGTGGGTTGTCTTTTAGGTGGAGGTGCCTAAAAAAAGTGTGACGTTGAGTTATGCATTCCTTTTTACGTATCTCAATCGAGTTTTCCTTACAGCAGAATAAAACGTCATCTCTAAATAGATTTCACCTGCTTTACGTCCTTTGTATTGCAAAGGAAACCAATCTAAATTTTAATGCTATTTAATACGTACGTGTAAAACAGTCCAAATAACCTGTCATTTACCATCATGTTCTCCTTCCTCTAATACTTTAGTCAAATCCAACTCAAGCTCTGAAATCAAATCCTTCCTTTTTGCATCCTCATCATACACTTGGACTACCATACTCTTCTTTTTTTCAGGTACTGGCATATTTACCTTTATAGGAGTGAGTGATTCTGATAAAGCATTAAAGGCTTATCGTGTACCTGATCATCCCAAATAGGATGCTGTCCACCTCTATAATCAGTCCTTGTCTGTCGTGTATTCTCACCCAACCGAAATATAACAAACGGGTCTTGCTTGCCTGCAACCTAAAATAAAATTGAGTTTAAATACACCTGAAGGTACAAAGACAACAGTGTTTTATGCACCTCACGATTAGGTAAATCACGCTATTCACATTAAACAAGTCGAAAGGTTAGTTGGCTATTATGTAGTTAATCAGAAGGGGAGAGTACATACTGCTTTATAAGCAACAATGGCTAATTCACCAATTAACCTTGGCATTGACATTTTAGAAAGAAAAGAAAGAACTATTTTTTAAATTACTTTTGCTGAGGCTATTTTTAATAGTCTCGCTGAGATTGATTGGGTAGATCCTTTTTTGTCATTTGTTATTATTTTCTGTGTGCAATTGAATGAACCGACTTGATAGAGCATTCAATATCCAGCGTGTATCTTGTCAATAGACTATTTCATATGAACTGATTTGAAGATAGAACTTTAAAGAATCAAGTTTGTCACATTTGCTTCATTTTTTCGTTTTGATCTATCGATACTAGTTAATTTAACGTGATTCGCATTTGGTTGTACATAGCTCATTAGATATACAGTCATAACCTATAATAAAACACCTGCGCTTTCCGTCTTCATTGTTTTCCAATAGAAATTTAGATCCAAGATGGAAATTTCCTTTTTTGATTTGATTCCCATCACTTCACCCACCCAACTTTTAAAGTAATAGCCAGTTAATGACAAGCTTTATGTGTGAACATCAAAGTGAGGTTAGCAAATTATAATGAGCTACACTCAAAATTTGTCTTTTATAAACAGCCTCTAACAGTAAAGATTGTGAATGCCAAACAAACAAAACTTAAAACCCAGATAAGGGGCTGCCATCATTCAAAGGATGAAGTCAATTAGAATAATAATAAAAATGAAATGCAATATGATGATAGCAATCAGGATAACATAAATAACCTAGCAAAGTTGAAATGGTGTAAAAAATGAATGTCTTTAGGCCTCTCTATGCAATAAGTGCTAAAACGTTTAGACTTGAAATGAACATTCTACAAATTTTTAATGATTTCCAACACCATATTGTTTGAGCAGGTGAGGAAAATACAAAAGGCAATATAATACTCAAACTAAAGATTCATCAAGTAAGTGCAAACAGGTGATATATTTTAATACAGGGCTGTCCATCTTGGCACTTTTAAAGCAGGGCCGCATTCCTTCTAACAAAACGTTTCAGTTTTTTTTCTGAGGAATCTTTTTACTCTTTCTTTAAATACGGATCAAATTGTTCAAGTAAATGAACCTCCCTTTTTAAAGAAGAAATGAATACAAGGATTATAATAAAATTAAAATTATACATGCACATATACAAAAAATCAATCCCGGTCAATACAATAAATATAAAAGAAAAGTAGACAGGTTTCATATAAAATAGCAATGTTCTTTGTATAGCAGAAGCATCACTGTTATTATGCAAAAGAAGAGATGGATTTGAAGCGTTATCTAATCATACATCAATACTTTTTGGATATTTATTTCCCTTTTCAAGGTTGTTTACAATACTGAGAAGAAAGTGCGGTGATCAGTCCACATTGACAGTATAAGACAAGCAAAAAAAAAAAAAAAAAAAAAAAAAAAAAAAAAAAAAAAAAAAAAAAAAAAAAACCTAGTGACATTATAGAATCGCGAAAAAATAACACGATGAATTGATAATCAGGACAATAGTTGCTAGCCACACGAAGGTTTTCAAGTGATTCAGGTCTTTTAGATTGATTTTTTTAGTCTTTCAGAATACTTTACAAATGATTGTATCAAATCTTGACTCAAGCCATCCATCTATTGTTTATTGAAGATCATGTCCACCTTTTTTTCAAATCTATAATTGGCGTACGGGCTCTTTATTTAAAGCTTTTTGAGTTATTTCTTGAAAGAAAAATAAAGGTCGACTAACGATACCAAGGGCATTCTGTTGATTTGAATCTAAACATTTTTCATGTAAAATGATGCTGGTATGACTCAGACATGTTTATAAACATGCCAAAGACGACTAAACTACCGATGACAAAAAGAAATTTAACGTAGTGTACAACAATGAAGGAACAGAGAGAGTACAGACTGTTTGGACGATGCCTACCAACTCAGACAAGTTGCAAATTCAAAGTCATCCAGTCTGAGCGAGAGCAAAGAGAAAGCACACAGCAAGGTAGCACCGACAGGATCGCTCACAGACATTTCTATACCAGCGTTCAGGTATACGCTCAAAAGGAATGGTTGCTGTTTTTGGGCACAGTGAAAAAAAATTTTAGGAGGAAAGACGATGGGGGGAAATGAGAGGTTATTGGCCAAAGATACTAGACCTCAAAATGGGAAGAATTCAGAATCTTGATGTACTTTGACTAGTATTGTATCGATTATTTAATAAAGAGCAAATGATGTCTTGCTATTTTTGCATAAAAAAGGTCTATGCTTTTTTTTATTGCTAAATTAGGGAGCACTGTGGGAAGAAAACTGAAAAATATTTTGGAATTTTAACCTCCATTAGTTTATGTTACCTATTGATTTAATTATTTCGTCTAGAGTGAACATTTCAGTTTAATTTCTAAGGATTAAACAATATTTGATTTAAATCCATCTTTTTACAACATATTTATTTTACAGTATTCTTTTGGATTAGGAAATGTCATTTGCCAAAGTGCTTTAATAAGCATCAAGGTTGAATTCTTTTTTAATAAAATTTTGCTTACATTTTAAACTTGAAGTAATAGCTTTGTAGCTTCTCTTGATCTCCTTTTGTCATGATAGATATCCAATTAATGACATACACTATTTTAAGGAATAAATGTCGCGTTTATTTGTCGCTTTTTTGTATATTTTGTATTGTAAAGTTTGTAAAAATATGGCTTTACTTTCTGAAAATGGAGGACAAAAACTACGTTAAAAAGAATACAATCAGCGCTTTATTAAACACCCAACACTGTTCTTATCCCTAACAGTAGTTTTCTTTTTCACGGTACGCAAAGTCAAGAGTATTTATTTGGTAACAAGCGTCTTTTCTGCTTTTGCTGATTTAAGTAAAGTTTTAAAATTTAAAAATTCAGGAATCGCAAAAGAAGAGCATTGCAGACATATCCTGAAATACTCTTGAGCAACGTTTCTTTATTCTACTAGACAATGACCCTTTTATAATTTTTGTGTACCTTTTTTTTATTTTTGCTTCAAATAAAACTTGTTATAATTTATGTTATTTAAAATACTGCTTTGAACAAGCTGGTATTTTAAGCGGTTTGATGAGTTGGATATAAAACAAAGATTTTATAAAAATTCAATATTGAATATGTTTATTTGTCGATTTTATTGTAAAAAGTAAACAACTTAAATAACATGCACACACACACACACACACGCAAAGGATGCACTTTAATAAAAGAAGAAGGATGCATAAATGTACATGACTGAAACACAGTCGATAGGCTTACATTTCTTTCGACAATGAAAGGAAATCCTTATGCAGAAAGAATGAACCAATTAAAATACTTTCTGTGATACCTTCTTTCTCTTTATTTTTGATATGAAAGGGGAAAAAAAAAGAGGAAAATGTTTATCATCATTTTCTTTTCCTTTCCCCTCCCCCTTCCCTTTTCTCCCCCTTTATTTTTTTTTCTTATTTCTTCTCAATGGAATTATGAAAAAGAATTCTTTTAAAGCTATCAATTCAATTCTATCAGATTCAATTACTACCATGACTGATAACTTTTCTTTATCAAATATAAATGATCAACAAATATCGCTTGAAAGTACACCTTTGGAGTTAAATAATAATCAGTTAAAAGAACAAGACTTGATGACAAAAGATAGTTTTATAAACAACAATCAAGTGAGCAACCAATCGCGTGAGAATAGTTGTCATGGATATATTGACAATAACAATGTTTTACACAAAAGAAGCCATTCGGGATCATCTATGTTAACTGACAGCATAACTATGATACCCTTTTTAGAAGATGAAGATAATAATTCAAGAGGTTTAGAATAAATACAAAACAAAGCTTTTTTTTATTATTTCTTTTCTTTTCTTTTTTTGCTAACTTGTTTATAGTTCATAAACAAGGACGCAGGTCGTCTTTATCCAATTATGAATATTTCATTCAATCATTTCTTCAAAGCCAATTTACATCAAACGTAAAAGAACAAGAAACACCAGACGATACCTTTCCTGTTTATCCGACCTTATTTTTGGATACACCAATGGAGGCCAAACATGGTAACACTGATAAAAATGATGAAAGTATTGATGACTACAATCATTTTTTTGGTTGTACATCAGTTCCCATAGAAACTGATGGTGAATTTGAAGATTATTTTACATGTAAAAAACAAATCCCCTTTTTTTTATTTTCTTTTTTAAAAATAACACAATCATTTAGTTTGCTCAAGTGCACCTACGAGTAGCTATCTTTCCTCAAGATCTAATCATCATTTGATGGACCAAATAGAGTTTTCACGGTCGACCAAAATTCAACGGTGGTCCATCTCCTTTGAGCCCGAATGGTCTGATTGGACAAAGGAGCGAGCCATTTTTCATTCAAATGATGATTGGAAAAATGATCGTTGCTACCCAACCGATCTTTCTTATACATTTCCTCCTACAGTTGAACAGCAAAAGATATCCAAGGCCACATCCTCTTACAGTACTTCACCCTCTTGCAGTCACTCATCAAGCAAATATACCCCACCACTAACAGAGTCCTTTATTGACAAGCGCAAAGTTTCAAACGCTACCTCCATCTATCCAACCAGTACTATCAAGTTCAAACTTCAATCGGCCAAACAGACCTGCAGTTTGGAATTACGAAGGATCATTGATGGACTGAATGAGTATGTTGAACAAGATCTGTTGAGTGCCAAGCAAGGCATGGACGATCATGTCACTACTAAACATGCAGGAAGGGATCCAGATCAACATGCGGTCTTGTCTGAAGATGTGTACCAGCCGACGTTGTTCATCTTGACTTTGCAAGATTTGATTGGATATGCTCAGTATGTGTTGGATACAGACCTCGAGGTTCTCTTGGAAAGTAAAGATCTGTGTGCTGATATTGTGTCCAAAGTACAAGCGATCGGATCTCACTGGGAGGTCAACAGGGACTGGCCGTGTCGGGAGTGGTACGTGAGGCTGCTACTCTCGGTTGCTGCGCTAAATAGGGTGATTGAGTGGTGGCAGGCTGAACGGGGTATCAGTACAAGTCTGGTTTGGAAACTGTCAACACATCAAGACAATATCATACAGTGCCAACTTCAAGAGGATGCCCAAGTAGGACAAAGTAGTACGATCGTCATGGAACTCTCACTGTCTTCTCCAACCGTGCAATATCTTAGCCCGGTGTGGCATGATGTCATAGGGTAATCACATCCACCCCACTAACTTTAAATTTTTAATTAAAAAAACATCTTTTTTTGGGGAATTAGGACTGAACCACAGTCAATGATTGGCCTCAACATATCCCAGCTGTTACTGGCAGAGGATAGGAATGTGTTTGAAATAGCTACGAATGAAATGCTCGCAGACAGCACAAAAACCGCCGAAGTAACATTTCGTGTGATCACAAGCGATAAGAAGAAGCCGATTGAGATGGAAGGGAAAGGAATGTTGTTGCATAACCGTGTTACAGGTGAATCCAGTCACACTATGTGGGTCATGAAGCGGGCAGAAGAATTGGTTACTGAGAAGGAGGATCCTTTATCTCCAGTCAAGATCGAAAAGAGTCACTCTTCCTCTCCTTCTTCCACTGCCCAACGATCCTGCTTTGAGCTTTTAATGAATCTTCCGCCTGAATTATGTCGTATCTGCGAAAGATGGGTCGTCGCTGCCTTTTTTGAACAGCATGCTGAACTCTGTGTTGAAATCCACCGAGCCGAAATGGACATTGTTCACTGTGATGATAGTCTGATCGAACTTCGACATTATATTCAAAGCTTGTGTGATGTGACAGTCAACGAGCTTCATGATATAGAAAATAACGTGTACATGTCTGAAGAGACAGTCTCGCTAGATGAGATGCTCTTGCTACCCGTCGAAAAAGAAGTGGGTGTTGGCCAGATCGAGAATAAGCGTGTTGAGCTCGAAAGATATCAGTCATTACTCAGCATCATGAACGTCGCCATATCTCTCAAAGCACCTGAACATACCGATCATCATACCGACCTTCTTACTTGTAAATCAAACATTATTGAAATCCTGCTATGGACACCACCCGCTACAGATGATATCGACATCGAATCACTCACCTTGGATACGCAAGCCATCATTCGAGCCAAGGTGGACGCGGTCAACCGTATTCAGGATCGTTTGGAATACAATGAGCGCATAAGAAAAAACTTTCAGCAGCAGGTGATGCACAATGAAAATTGGTCCGAGTTTGTTTCTCAAGAGACCGAAAGAGACTCTCTAGAGCCTGCATCGATGGTGGAGAAAGAAGGCAGAAAGAAAAACGTCAAAAATCTTTGCTTGTCCGTTGAACCTCTCATGGCCACAGGCGAACGGTCAAGGGAAGGCGGACAGAATTTGAAAAAGACAATTTTCAAAAAGATTCGAGATTGGAAGTCAAAAGGCAAGAGTGGTCATAAAAAAGGGACCAGCAAGATGCTGAATACTGCGGATGGTACTTTGGACTCAACGCACATGGTAGCAACAGAAATCATCGATACCCCACTGGTTTCTCCTAAATTTCTTCATGAGCAAGCAACGACTTCAAGAAAAGGTAGTCTGTCCCAGAGAATTCAATCAGCCGCAGGCAAATCACCATGTTCACCTTTGCCCGTACCCATAGCCAACAACAGCAAGACGACCCCTCCTAGCATCAAAGATTTTGAAATTATCAAGCCGATTAGCAAAGGGGCTTTTGGTTCTGTCTTTTTAGCTAAAAAGCGAATTACCGGAGATTATTATGCCATCAAATTCCTTAAAAAATCAGATATGATTGCCAAAAATCAAGTGACTAATGTAAAGGCGGAAAGAATGATCATGATTGCCCAGACGGATAGTCCGTTTGTTACTAAATTGTACTATACATTTCAGTCCAAGGATTATTTGTATCTTGTTATGGAATATTTGAATGGTGGTGATTGCTCTTCTTTGATCAAGGTCATGGGAAATTTACCTTATGATTGGGCGCGCAACTACTTGGCTGAGGTTACTTTGGGACTTGCTTATTTACATGATAAAAACATCATTCACAGGTAATAAACATGAAGGAGGGAAGGAAAGAGAAAAACAATTTAAAACATTGTGTTTTCGTTTAGAGACCTGAAACCCGATAATTTGCTCATTGACCAAAACGGTCACTTGAAACTGACCGACTTTGGCTTGTCTCGTATCGGCTTCTTGGATCGTCGAGTAAGGGACGAATTAAGCCAAGGTTCTCTCATCTTTGCTTCTCCTTCGCCATCCCATTCTGGAACACCGCCACGATCCCCATCCGTCTCATCTGCTTCTCCATCGGGCGCAGGTCCCTTTTACAAAAACTCTTATTTTAATCTCTTGTTGGAACAAGATAGACATCGACGCGGATCCCTTGCCAGTTCAGTCTCTGGCGGTGAGCCAAGCAGTTTCAATTCGACCAGTCCATTCTCCCACGATATGGCCAGCCATGTCAGTGATGACAGTTACGGCGTCCGACTCTACCGACAGCGAACTCACTCTGGAAGAACGACGCCCGGGTTCAATCCGATGGAAGAAAGCACCCAAAAGCAGGCCATGGTCGGCACACCGGACTACTTGGCTCCTGAAAGCATCTTGGGGACCCGACAAGACTCAATGGTGGACTGGTGGGCTCTGGGAGTCATCTGCTACGAGTTTCTCTATGGCTATCCTCCGTTTCATGCAGAGACACCGGACAAGGTGTTTGAAAACATCCTGTCAAGATCAATTGATTGGCATGAAGACGAGATCAAGATACCATCTGAAGCCCGTGACTTTATCGAACGCTTGCTGACACCAGATCCGGATCAACGCCTTGGCAGGCACGGTGCAGACGAGGTCCGCAGTCATCCGTTCTTTCGGGGGCTTGATTGGGATCACTTGCTCTCAGAGGCGCCTTCCTTTATACCGCAGCCAATGAGTAAAGAGGACACGGATTATTTTGATACGAGAGGAGCATCGATGCTGATGCAGGAGGATGTAGAACATCTTGTGATGGAAGAGGTCAAGAGAGCAAAAGCGATCATCGTGGAGCAAAACCCTGAGAGATCATCTTTAGTCAATCAGGAGGAAGAGGCATGTCAGCAAATCAGTAGCGATCTGGATTTTGGCACGTTTGTCTACAAGAACCTGCCCTTGCTAGAGAAAGCCAATGAAGACGCTATCCGAAAAATAAGACATGAGAGTATCGCGGCAGCCGCAGACAATTCAAGAATACCACCTGCTTTTTTGATGGCCATATCGGATCGAAAGAGAAGCTCGATCATTGACAGCCTTGATATGCAAAACATGTCGACTTCTTTGCCCAGTACTCCCATGCTCACTCTATCGCCTTCTATCTCTACAAGGCCGGCTGTGATGACTACCTGTCGGTCGGTAGATGTGTCCAATCCACAACTGGAGAAGGTGAAGAAGTCTTCGATGGATGAACACTGCTGTTTCCCAAAGAGAGTTCGGTCTGTATCTTTTCCCAGTAAAGTATTTGAAAACAAACTAGAAGGTCATCTATCAGAAGACAGCAGCAGTAGTCATTCAATGACAACCCCTGTACCTACACCAACACATCCTCTGGATTGCACTAACGTGAATGAGTATCCTTTTAGATCAACTAGACCTTTAGATTGTTTAATTGCTGATGATAACCCCATCAGTTGCAAAATACTAGAGACCATTCTAAAATCGTTACACTGTCGTTGTGTGATTGTACGAAACGGGGCTCAGGCGATCCGTTGTGCTATGGGTGACAAGGTGCTGTTTGATTTTGTTTTTATGGACATACGAATGCCAATCAGTAAGTGAGACCAGGCAAAAGATCCACAGGTTGTATTAATCATTTTTATAGTTGATGGTGAGGCAGCTGCACGAATGATTAAATCCACCAACAACATCAATCGAACTACACCCATCATTGCCTTCACAGCTTATGAACGTACCTTTCAATTGACAAAAATATTTGATGATGTGATCAGTAAGCCTGTAACAAGGGAAGCCATCATACGATGTATCAAGCAATTCCGTGATTTACCCCTTGATCAGACAATGCAGTGGTCTTTTTCATCTCCTTCCATAGAAACATCCCCCTCATCTTTCATTCACACACCTCAAGAGATACTCTCACCTCCAGTGACAAAAGAGAAACAGCATCTACCATACCCCACCTTACCTTCACATCTCATAACGCATCTATCCAAAGAAAAGCTATAGATTATAGATATAACAAGTGCAGCTTCATTCACTCATCTTAATATCTTGTCTGTTACACATTGGCCTAACTTTATTTTCTTTTCAATCATCTCTATATAAACAGCCTAATCATTGCTTTTTTTTATGGCTTGTAAATTTCCTTGTATGCATGAATCATGTTTAAACATCAATTTCTTAAAATAACGGCAGCACTTGATCATATTGATTGCAAGCTGCTTAGATGCCATGAAGTGGTTCCAAAAGAGGAAGGGAAGCGATAAAGAAAGAAAAAATTGAAATTATTAAAAAGCTTGATTTATTCGATAAAAGAAAAAAGCCATCAAGTAGCTAAAGATGGACGTGGTGAATGAGCAGCGGATGAAGTAGGCGCAGAAGTGAAGGTGGGGACAGGGTCAGAAGCTGGTTGTTGATGTTTGATGTGAAATAATTTAATTTGGGTGTTATTCCATGGACCATAGTTAGATACAGACGAGATGTACGTATGACCCCAAAGCATGCTTTGAAACCAAATAAGCAAAGGTTCTACCCACTGGAACTTTCGAACATGAACCGGATGAGCAGGCGATGGCAATAGAATATCAGAAAATGAAACACTCTTTATGTATTCAATAGCCTTTTCACTTGTTAAACCTGATTTTTCCAGACGAGGTTTCAAATAAGCTATCAAAGTGGCGACTGTATCCAAAGGCAGATGAGAATGCCAACTATTTACCTATGATAATTATCAATTTACTGTCCTCTAGTAATTTCACATATTCACTTACCCATTCATTTGATGGTACAAATCCGTTCTTTCCTCCTGAAAAATGAGTTAAATTCTCTTGACTCGATGGTGATGGACTTGAACTGCTAGAAAATGATGCTGAATTCTCTGGTAATTTGCCTTTTGCTTTTTCTGATATTCCTTCTTCTTCTCTAGAGCCGTCCTTTGCAGGCCTTTCATTCAATGCACTGTTTAGATTGAAATCAGTTAACCTTTTAAACTTTTGAGAGTGACGTAGAAGAGCATAAATGAAATGAGGATTATCTAAAATACAGGTCAAAACAAACAATGCACACAAGTATTTTTGTGTCTTTACCTGAAAACTGGAATCGAATGATGTTATTGAAAGCTTCTAAAAGGTATTCTATCAATTTGTGATTTGCTTCGTCTGCCAACAAGAAACCAGGTGCTGACATGGAACTGAACAAGGAAAGTAGTTTACTTGAAGCAATGGGTGATAAATGCTTTAAATAAGATGATATGTTTGTGATAGTGACAACTAAAGCTGGATAGAGTGTAGATAATGTCCCTTTTGATGATGCTATTAACGAAAATATGCTCTAAAAGAAAAAGTTTCAACATAAAAAAAAAAGTATGGTACGAAAAAAAGAAGCATACGAGTATAAGATAATTTGCATATGAACCTTGAAAGTTTGTTATTTTGCAACTAGCTGGAAGGGATGCATGTCCATCAAATGCTTTGTTAATCTTTACACTAAATATTCTATTTGAAGATAATGTTTGAAGCATAAACGCACACATACGAACAAGACCCACTTGTGCTAATCAACCCTTATTAATAAACAATGATGGCGGTTTACACATGATTAGCTTACATGGATCAAGCTTATTCTCATTAGCGTAAAATATCAATACAACCATCAAATCTAATCCTCTTTCAGTTTCCATTAAATAATTGCTAAACCTGGTATTTATCTCTAATAGTTTCCAACAAAGCATCAGCATTTCTACATGGTATCGAACTCGTTTTAATGATCCAGGGATATAATTATTTAATGGCTATAGTAATGTTACAACGCTTTCTTTTCTGTGGATGTTTATAATTACCTGCATAGGACTGTTCAAAATTCTATAGATGCCGTCGATCAGGAACTGAAAGTCTTGTCCTCTGTGCAACTTTGACAAGTAATATTGAAATATATTATCAGTGGATTCTGCAAGTTTTTCTGTTATTCTAACTGGTTCATCCCCATTGTTTGAATCTTGTAACTCTTCTACTGCCACATTTGACGTAAATTGTCTAGCTGCTGGTGAGCAATAGTCAAGTACAATCAGTAGTATGCGTAAACAGTGAGCAACAAGAGATTCTCTTGGATCAGTAAACATAATATGGTTATAAGGCACAACTGTCCAACCCATTGGATTGTATTTACATGACACATTAATCATGCTACACAAGAATGCCAACACTACCTTTTTTTCTATCTTTGTTGTCATATAGTTCAACCAACGATCCTCCTTTGATACAATTTGTGATGGAGCTGTATACATTGACTTTGACAAAAGCACTGTAAGCAATCGAAGTACCTCTATCCTATTCATATCATTATCTCTTGATGATCCAATTGGTGTTGAACAGCCTACACCTGTTTCCCAAATAACAAAACTCACTCTAGACTCTGTGTTTCCTACAGTAGAAGGTAATGTAAATCCAGCCAAAAATAATGATTTCAAGGTCACTGTTCTCTGATTAACTCATATTATCATAATGATTGTTCTTTTCTTACATGATATCAATGTTTCTCCTCTTGGTGGTAATGTGTTGTATTGTGGTTTTTGGTTATCTGTCTAGTTGGATTTCTTTTATTAAACATCGTTTCTTTTCTTTTCATTTATACGTACGCTTTCCTTTTCTATCAATCGAGGAGTCCAAAAGAAACTGTCTTCCCAATCTGAATGTTCAGAGCTCTCAAATATAAAAGGTATGACGCGAGTTAAAACACGACAACAGTTGAGTAAATGAATATTTTGAATGTTGGATGAATTTAATAAGGAATCCATTTGGTCCATCAACTATAAGAGCTGTAAGTCATTTCATTTTCTCTGTGAGATTTAAATTTACTCTATCAATCAACGTCTCCAGATTCTCTATGGCTGTATCTCTTGTTCTCCTTATATCTGAAATACTTATTAAAGTGTATACATCATCTATTGTTTCAGGTAAAGTCCAAAACTATGTTGAGATAAGTGATTTATATTCATCAAGTGATCATTAGTTTTTGTTTTTTGTTTATTTTTTTTTTTTTTTTTTACCAAAGTCCAATATTCATCCATATTATGTGGAATGTTCTATGATTTAGTGTAAGAAAGTATTATTTTATTAATTTCTTTATTTACTCTCTCTTCAAATAAGCGGAACACGCCTTTTCTAAAAGCTAGTTTACTGTCTGTTGTTCCCATATAACTTAAGATAAAATATTGGTAAAGAAAAAAAAAAAAACAATAATAATATATCAAAAGGTTATCTAAACTTATTCTAGACATTGCGGAAATCAAAATTCTTGCAATGCATTCCGTCATTCACATACAGTTCGGCTGGTGGATATTGTCGGTTACAAAAAGATATAATTGGCGGTTATAAAAAAAATGGTCGTCGGTTAATTAAAATATCATTGTCGAAGGGCAAGATTTATTCTGTCGGTTAATGTAAAAACAAATTGTCGGTCAAATATGAATAAAACATAATAAGAGGAAAAGATGCTGCTAGATTTAATACATAGCGCTTAACCATATATTATTTTGGTTCTCGTAACATTTCAGTTGATTTGTAGTTAAAATTAGTAGATATTTATTCAATGAAAGGCTTAGAATGGAGGGGAGCGTATTGCCAACATTCAGTTCAAACATTGCTTCATTAATACTTCTTGTTTGGTCAATGAGAAAAGACTAAATTGCAATAGGAAAATAAGAGAAATACACTAATTACTAATAGAGACATTGTTGACTTACCTTCATCTGAAATAGAGTGTTCAATATTGGTTTTAAGGCATTAAAATGATCAACATGATAAGGGATCGCCAACCTTGCCACGGGCTTAGCAATAAAGACTTGTTCTTGAGTTTTTTCATCATGTAAAGACAGTCATAGTTACCAACAAAATCCATAGCCACAACAGATGTATTAATTTTATATCTTGTCATTATTTGATGAATAACACATGCATTGATTCTTAGACTTTTGCATTGCTATTTCTGTACAACTTCTTGGCTAAAGACGTTTCTTTTCCATACGTTTGATGAAATCTCTACTCGTTTCTTCTCATGACTTACACCAAGCATAAGATCAATTCTGCGACCATACAAACTTGATTGTTTGCCCAACCCAAATATTGATCTGTTCATATCAATAGACACCTTTGTTGCCTCACTAATATTCTCGCCACTACAAATATAACCATAGATTTATCAATCATCTGTTTATTTGACCTCATTTGCTTCTATCTACTTACTCAATCATCTCAATGTTTGTGGAATCAAGTAATATGTCAAATAGTGCAGCGAATCTTCGGTAAATAGTTAGTTCAGATTCATCTTTAGATGATGACCAGCGTGCGAAATTCCTAACACTATCAAAGATAGATACTGCATTTTTAGATATACATGTATTGTACTTTTCCACTTTCGACTTACATTCGTTCAACTATCAAAAGCATAATGTATGGCTGTCGGCTGATTTGCTTGCTTTTAGAAAGTACATAATTTTGCTCGTCAACATATTCCAAAATCTCATCTGTATTTCTCAAGGCTAACAGGCGATTCAAGATATTGTTCGATTTATCGTTTAAGCCAGAATAGTTGTTAATATTCATGCTTTTTTCTTCACCTAGAACCTGCTGCCATTGTGTTTCTATAAACGAGTTTCTGTATATATCTATTATTTTGATGTCCAAGAGATTAATAATACCCGAAATAGATAACCTAGTCCATACATCTTTATCTGTCTTACTTGTCTTCAGTCTTTATGAAAGAAACCAGATTAGATTGACATGATGTCAAGAAGTATCTTGACAACTTATGTGTCTTTCATCATCTCTTTTTCAAACGATCTACAGTGGGTGGAAAAATGGTTCCAATGTTTTCGTCTCGCAACTTTAACGCTTTATAACTTTTGAACTACAAACGGTAACGACTCACAAAAACATGCATTTTGTAGCGCTTTTGCAGCTAATACCAGTGAAAAGAAACTTTGCTTGTACCGTTACACAATCGGGAATAAACTAACATTAAGTGCAAAAGCCAACATTGGAACCATTTTTCCACCCACTGTATATACCAAAGCAAATCTTTGTTTCCAAAGTGCAAATAACTGATCTTGATCAAAAAAGCTCTTTTCTGAAGACCAATTTACTAGATTCTCTTTGTTTTTAACAACAAATTTGCTAAAACGTGGTTTTTTGGTAAAAACAATGTAGTTTTCCAATTCTATTTATGTTGGTTTACTGTAAGTATCGGTATACTATTTTTAATCTAAGGCTTACCATTTTTGCCAGCATACGCAGCATTATCTAACGATAAAGGTTGAAGGCGTTTTTTTTTCTTTCAACATTGTAGATTCTGAATCAGGATAAAACTCAAAATGACCACAAAAAAGATTTAAAAATAGGTTGGACATATCATCACAGCAAAAACATATATTTATATTCCGATTAACTGATTGGCTACTCGCCAATTTATTTTTTATTTTATTTTCCTTCAAGGCAAGGGAATCTCTTGACAACAATGCTTTCCAAGAGTAGCTTCAGGTCTTCTGTGGCAATCCAAGTGAGATAATATCGCTGTATATGAATATTGCTTGTATGCGGGTATTATTTGTAGTGAATTACAAAGAGTTTTTTTTATCGTGTCTGACACTTTTTCTCTTCACCCGAATAAAGGCCTAATATTTGTCTCGTCGAGTTATCAAGTTATCAGTCTAATAACAACCAATTACAATAGAATCGATGCAACAGAAGGGTACAGATTAACCGACTTTTCCTGGCATTTTCGTCATATTATTCTATAAAAAATTCGTTTAAGAAGTATTGAAATTGGATGCAATTGTTTAGCATTTAATCCATATGAATATAAAGCGTGTCTCTGGCACATCAAATCATTTGATTTTGTAATTCGCTACATTTAAGTTATTTTTGAAGAATAGATCTGTGTTTAATAACTGTTTGATTGTCGCTTTCTTCTTCTTGATCCATGGCTTCACTTTCATCTTTGTTATCTTCTTTGGAAAAACCTTAAGCTCGATGCAGCTGTATTTTTGAGCAGAGAGTAAACAATTATGGATCTCATGCTTAATAAAGTTTGCGTTTATACGGAGCCGGAGGCACTGTATACACTGTGTATTGAATACATAAAAAAAAAGACAAGTAGTCTCAAAATTACATGTGTTATGAGTACAAAAATCAATTAAAAGTATTTTCAGTTGGTTTCTTTTTTCTTTTTCGTTTGTTCAGCTTGTTTTTCATAAACATAGGATATGGACACAATGAGGTTTTAAAAGTTGAGTGAACCACAAGTTGTACAGGGTATAATCACTGGTCAAGAATTTTTACGGTATTTCAATCGGATGAATCTTTACTCATTTTCACGGGCATTTATTGTAGCAGTAGTTTGACTTTTTCCATCAATTATCGCTCTATCTATGACCCCAAGAAAAATCAATTTTTGTACCTGGTGGCTTGCTTGTTTATAAGAGTCATTCCAAATGACAAATGAATTGAACACTAACATATTATATAAACATTAAATGATTAGTATTGTTTTTGCCGAAAAAAAATTCTTTATAAAAGCTCAACATAAAGCTACATTAATTGTATCTTAAGAATCATACCCTGAACTTTGCTTTTTTTTTTTTACATTACATGTACATTCGAAATTGGCACTGGTGCCTATAAGTTTTTTCTAATTTGAACTATGGAGAGGATGTGAGGTCGCCCTGGCTGATTTTTCCACTCTTAAAATTGCCTTCTGAACGATGAAAAATAATATTTTCTGATGACTCTGAAATAATATTAAATTTATCAGCTCAGCGAAAGCTAAAACATACGATATGATGTAAAGGAATAAGAATGCGGTTATGGGCTGCTGATTTTAATGAAACAGCGTCGACAGGTCTGATGAGCATTGCAAGGATTTCAATTTTTTTTAAGTCAGTTTTCGCCAATAATTTTTTTTTTAACTTTTATTAAAAGGGTCTATGAGCAAAAGCTAACCGAAACCTTCCAGCTGGCAATGTATCCCGTCTTTAAAACTCTGTCAATTGTTGATTTAATGAAGTATGCTTCATCTATTGAAAAAGGATAGTTACATTAATGTTGAATGTAAAAAAAGAGGGAAATCGTTAGTCATATCACAAGAAAATTCTTTCAAGCAATGGATCGCCTATTTCAAGCATTTTGCCATCTTCATTAAACTAATTAATTAAAAAAAAGATTATTGAATTAAGTCAACTTGTATTCATGAAGCTTTCGCTTTTTAAAAGAAACAGAACAAGCCAGTAAATTTGCAGTTTACAGCTTGTTTCTGAGTTTCACCAAATAAAACAAGAGCTGAAGAAAGGTGATTCAAGACGTAGTGTCGATAGATACGAATCAATGTCCTTATTTACAGAAAATAATTTTTTCGCGCGTATTTAACCTTACTGCAAATGGACTTTTGTTCTGTTTTAGAATAAATATATGCATCGTAAATCAGTTAAGATCTGAATCACAGCTGACCCTGTAGCGATTATTTTTGAATTGGAGTTCTTTTTATCTTGGTAGTAACAAGAAGTCTTTAATAAAAACAGTCTTTTTTTCGTTTTCATTATTTTTATAAAAAAAATGTCCGCTTTCCAAGATAAATTTACGACAAGCCTTGCGATGTGGTCTCCTCCTGTTGCATCTTCTTTTTATTTTGGTGCAAGCCCAGTAGTACATCAAAATGCATTAGGATATTATCATGAACCAGTTTATTATCCAGCAACATGTATCATTTGTGGGCTTCCACATTATCCAATACCTCATCATAAAACAAAAACAGTTGAAAGGACCTTGATCATACCTACACCTACTCCTTATCGACCAGAAAGACAGATCATGGCAGAGCAAAAAGCATTTGCAGTAAATGAAAGGAGAACACACAGAAAACGTACCTTAAACTATGTGCAAACATTATTTTATCGAGCTTTACTAGTCATTCGCAAACCCTTCATAGTTTCAAGAAGACGCAATATATATCCTTTCAAAAAACCAGTACGGCTGATAAAATAGCGTTCAAAATATACGCATATGTTCAGTATAAAGCATACTAATAAAAAGAATCTACTATGTAAAATCCTCCTTTTTTTTCAAAAAAAAATAAAATAAAATGAAAATATAGCGAAAAAAAAAACGTTTATATTCAAAATATACATGTGTAAAAGAAAAAAGACTGAGCAATGCGAAAACAAAATAAATAAAAACTAATGATTATTACAACAAAACTCTATATCGACAATTTCCTTGGGCGCATTTGAACTAAGTACGTAAGGTTCACTTTTACCAATCACAACATTGTCCTCAATACGAATGCCGATCCCTTGATACTTGCTTGGGAATTTGTCATCATATGGAACATATATTCCTGGTTCGATAGTAACCACCATATTTGTTTTCAGTTTACGAGATCTATCTAATTCATATAAATCATGTACATCTAAACCCAAGTAATGTCCAACATGATGTGGATAAAGTACTCTTTCCATATCCTAAATGCATATAGCAATGTTAATCCTACAAAACACAATATTTCCTATCAATGACGGAAAGTTTACCCATCCTGTTACATTGAAGCCAATCTTGTAAAGCTCTTCTTTCATTAGTTTCACAGATTGTGAATGAATACCATTAAGAGAAATACTATTAGATTCTGTACACATCTTGATACAGGCTTTGTTGACTGTCAAGACTGCTTGATAAAGCTCTTTTTGTGCATCATTAAATTTGCCGTTTACTGGCCAAGTACGAGTAATATCACTTGCATATCCACCATATTCTCCACCACAGTCTACCAAGATGAGATCATGATCTCTAGCATTGGATTAAGTTTACTATGTTAAAAGAAGTAGTAGATTTTTTTTTTTTTACTTTAGTTCCATATCATTTCTAACATAGTGCATCGTTAAAGCATTTGGTCCACCAGCAACAACAGGCACGTAGGCTAACATTGTTGAGCCTCTCATTCTAATCTCATAGTCAAATTTTGCCCACATTTGAGCCTCTGTCATCCCTGGCCTTGTCCATTTCATAGCCTCAACAAAGGCCTTTGAACTGATTAATCCAGACTTTTTCATGACCTCTATTTCACTAGGACTTTTAATCATCCTTAATTCTTGTACTATCTTACTCAGTGGCAATAAGTTTTTAATTCTTAGTCCTAAGATAATTTGTATCAATTCCTTCAGCCTTTTCCAGCTTTTATTTTTTATGAGAGGACAGAACCCCTTTTTATATCAAACCAGAGCTTCCCCAAAAACGTACCAGGCTCAATCAAGTTTTTTGCATAAGCATCAGAAAGCAAGGTAGGCATATGATCGGGTTTATCCATAAATACATGCCTGTATGATCCCATAATCTGCTTTAAATAGGATGCAAACCTTTTACTCTCAAAAGCTTCATCTGCTCCAAACAATTCCTTTACACCTTCTATACCCGTACGTGGACCATCCCACAATTCTTCATCTGCATTCTTTGGTAAGACAAACATCGTTTGTTTGTAGCCTTTTTCTGATTCGCTTTTCTCTGATTTTCAATCAATAGGAATTCTCTCAACAAATCTTTTAAAGAAGAACCTCTCACTCTCCTTCTCTTTTTTTTTTTTTTTTTTTTTTTTACCTAAAATCAAGGCTGCATCGGGTTCATTAAATCCACACAAATATAAAAAGTCTGTCTTTTGATGATAAGGATAAAAGATATTGTTGGACATATATCGAGTGCCATAGCCCAAACATACAACAGCACTGCTTTCTGGTAATGCTTTTATCAGATTCGATCTTCTTCTTTCATATTCAACTGCTGAAAATCCTGGTGTCACTTTTAAAAAGCATAAATTCTCACTGCATCGGACAAACAATTCTTTCTTACCTTCGCCTTTTTTCAATATGTTTGGATGTGTCATGTAAGTTGGCTGTCCAAATGTTCTACTGTGTGTTGCTGGTGTGCTGGTATTGTACGATCTGGAAAGATCATACCGCGTAATCGCTCGAGATCTAACGGAATGTCTAAAAACTAAAAAAAAAAAAAAATTATGGAAAATTCTTTTTTTTCAATGCTATTTTCAATTTCTATTTCTTTACCATTTACTGTTAATGCTTTGTTAAGTAAAGAACGAAGCATAAGGTTTATTTGATGTATAATTGAAAGAAGAAGAAAAAAAAGAGAAAGTAGCAGAAACCTTGATTAAAACGGAGGATTTAGGCTTGTATCACGTGAAAAACAATGATAAGCAGAGTTACACGAACGTGTGTCGTACTCCAGGTTCAGGTACTTTTTCTTGTAACAAGCAGCAATGGTTTTAATGACATTCTCTACTGTATTCTATTATTAATAAGTCATAAAACCGATAATTTGTCCAAGCAAATATTTACAGTGATACTCTTGTAATAAAGTTTTTGCATATAATAACATGGAGCCATTCATTAAACTACCTTGTTTAACAAATCTCTTTTTTTAGTACACCAATTGTTATAGAAAAGAAGCTATGGAAATACTTGCTTATGATTTATTATAAATTAGTTATTAACAATACACGAAAAATTTGAAAAAAAATTCATTGTGTATAGAATGTAGATACGATATTATATGAATAGCCCCATTACCTCGATGGCTTGACTTGTATCAATAATCATTGATTGCTTACTGTAGCTCTACATCAAATTTGATAGGTGAGGGTATACTGTTAATTCCATGATAGTCCGAGAAATTGTGCATTAAGGTATTGCTTTTATTATATAAGTTTGCTAAATATTCAAAGAAAAGACATCAATTCGTCACCTAGATGCTTGTCCTACTCTTTATTATATTGCTTTACTACTTGAAAATCAGATTAATACAAGCTACAAGTAACCGCTGTTTGGTTTTGATTTTGATTTATACTATTAATTGAGAAAAAATCAATCTGCGAATCGCGTTTGCTTTTAGTTACAATTTGTCACTCCAACTCGAATTGTAAATATTGGGTTGTTGTTTAAACAGAATTAAGAAATTAATAAAAACGCTTTGACTATTTAAAAAAAGCATCTATAATTCAACAATTCATAGAAAGCAAAAGTCAATGTAACCTTAACTTGTTATTCACATTGAACCTTGATGAATTTATGAGGTTTTGATTTCTTATTGGCAGAAATTATTTTAAATGCCGAAATTGAAACAAATGAGAAAGCTGATTCTTTGTTCTGTTTGTTTCTTTACGTGTCAAAGGTGTAATGCGTTTACTATTCTCTTCTACAATCTTGATTTTATTGCTTACAATAATCACTTTCTCAGGCAAATCTGAAGCAACAGCGCTAACATATAATATTGGTGCCAATGAAAAAGCTTGTTTTTATGTCATGACAGACAAACCCGGTAAGAAGATTGGTTTCTATTTTGCTGTAAGCTCTTTTGTTAAAAAATTCAAAGCATAAAATTAACACGTTTATAAAGGTACAACAAGGTGGTTCATTTGATATAGACTATGAAGTGAAAGGACCTAGAGAGGAAATCATTTTAAATGGACAACAAGAAAAGCAAGCAGATTATGTTTTTACAGCAACAGATGTTGGCGAGTATTCTTTCTGTTTTGCTAATGAAATGTCTACATTTGCCGAAAAACTAGTTGATTTTGAAATTCTCGTTGAACATGAAGTTCGTCCTGAATTCAAAAAGGATGCCACCGGAAAGGAACAACCTGCTACTTTGACTGCAATGGAAGACACACTGCTCAGTATATCTGCGTCTTTAAACAAAATTCACAGGACACAAAGATATTTCCGTACAAGAGAAAATCGTAATTCGGCTACCGTTTTCTCCACTGGTGACAGATTATTTTGGTTTTTCATGTTGGAAAGTTTGGCTATTATTTCTATTGCTGTTTTACAAACATTTGTTATCAAAAACTTTTTCAATGTAAAGAAGGGTGGTGTTTAATGTGATTATAATAAAAGAGAGAAGAGAGATGGTTATTATGCAGGAAGTAAGAGAACATGCAAAGAAAGCTTTCATTGGATTATTTTACTCCCCTTCCCCCTTTCTCCTTTTTTTTTAAAAAAAAAAAAAGAATAGTAACCCTGGCTGTTAAAATAATCGACATGTACTCTTCTTTTTTTTTTATATAAAAGAGTATAGCAAGTTTTTTTTTTTCAATTGCTAAAAAAGCTATCCAGTTAACATTGGTTACACATTAAATTTAGAAGCCTAGATCTTTGGGCAAAACTTGATTTAGTTATTTGATACTCCTAAATCAGACATTATTGACTTGATAGTTCCTGAATAAACCAAAAGTGCATTATCCCTCCCTTTACAAAAAATATGGTTTCTTCAAAAAACAAGGGGATTTTATCCAAGAAAAAAAAGTTATTTATAGTCACCTGACTGAGTTTGAACGGCCCTTTTGAACAAATCCAGGTTGCGTGGAAACGAGGTTCGTTTCATTTTTTAATTTCTTTTTATTGATAACAATGGATAAGATCCGCGAGGTAAAAAGAAAATCATTGATTTTCATCAATTGAAGAAAATATCAATTGAATCATATAAATAATAGAAAATAAACTCTATTCGTGCCGAAGCTGATGCTGCCATTGCCAAGGCTGATGCTTTAGAAGCTAGAATTAAGGAACTTGAACAAGAACAAATTCAAAGTGAACGCGAGATAGTCTCATTGGCAAACAAGAACAAGCAGCTTGAAGACGACTTGGAGGTGGCTCACGAAAAGATTAAAGAGTTGAAAGGAAACGAAGAAGAAGATTTGGATGTCAAGAAGGAACATGAGAGTGCTCAACGTAAGATTGCTTTACTTGAGCAAGAACTAGAAGATTCTGACAGGGCTCTCAAGGAATCAACTGAAAAGTAGGTTGAACCTAAAAAAAAAAGGTTTTTGACTCACAAAATTGTCTTGCAGTTTCCGTGAAGCAGATGTTAAGGCTGAACAACTTGAAAAGAAAGTTGAACAATTAACACTTCAACTTGCTGAAGAAGAAAAGAAAAACGAAGAACTTGAAAGCAAAAATAGAGAATTGAATGAGCAATTAGAAGAATTCTCCAAACAATTAGATGAAATCTAAACATAATTGTTCAAATTCGTAATAAAGCACTAACCGTTTTCTATTTCTTTTTTTCTCCCTTCTATCACCCTGAATACTTTTTCAATTGATTTTTCCGCTACAAAAGAGCATGAAAACAAAATGATACGTTGAGTATATGTACAATTTTTTTTTATTAAAGCCAAGCGACAAAAAAAAAAGAGGAGGGGCTATTGCACTTTTAGATTTCAGCAAGTTCGCGAAGACGACGAACAGTAGAACGAACGGTAGCAGCAGCAGTTGTTCTTTTAGAGAGAATCAATCAATTTGTCTTTCAACTTTCAAATAACAACTTACGAGACGGTATAAGCACCACCAGCCAAGGTCTTTTTACAACCCTTACATTTCCAGATGCCTACAGCAGTACGCTTGACAGCATCCTTACCACAAAAGGTACATGTGTAGGTGGCATGTTGAGTGATTTCCATCTTCTTTACGGTCTTTCTGAGGGAAGCACCATAACGGGTACCGTATTTACCAGTGATTCCGACCTTCTTCGTACGCTTGGCCTTTTACAAATATAAGTTTTTAAATGAATGGTTGCTTTGGATGGATGCTTTTTATTATACCATGTTGTATGGATTATAAGAAAGGAGGTGTTAGATTCTGTGGCTCTTTTGCCATACTAACTCATCCACTCTTCCGTCAATCTCTCCGAAGCACACTTTTCTGTAAAGGGTAAAGGTTATACATAGGTCCGGACAGTGACGTAAGGAAAGTTACTGTCATCTTATTGGCTCATTTTTATCTCGTAATGATTGGCTTTAACGATGCAGTGAACGCAGCATCAAATTGCGGGTTTAAAAAAATTAAAGTGCGAGAAATAAAATTCCAAAATGCAGTTTTCTCAACTCTCGATTTGCGGCTTTCTCAAAAATCAAAGTGCGCTTTTCTGTGAAATCAAACTGCAGGTGTAATACTAAATAAAACAAAGAAGATTTCTATTATTATTAGATAGGTTCTTTATTTCTACACTTTTCAAATTGATCACAAGAGTGTTGTATGAAAGCTTTTACATGTTGAATAGGAACATTATTGCATGCGTCTGCAATTCTTGTCTTGAGATCTTCGTCATCAGAAAACACTCCCATTTTAACTTTGTTCTTTACAACAGACCAAAATTGCTCAATTGGGTTAATCTCGGGTGAATATGGGGGAAGATATATGCTTCTATAACCTCTTGAAGTGATCAATTCGTCAATATCATTATGTGTATGAATAGGCACATTGTCCATAACAATATAAAAGCCGTTCATAAGAGTGTTTTTATCCATTTCATCAAGGGTTTTTCGAATGAAATTCAAATAGTGGCCTGCTGTTGTTCCTTTTGGTTTTTTAACATTTGGCGTCTGCTTTCTTTTTCTTCCAACTCCGTCAATTCTACGTTGTTTAGGCTTTGCTGCCACTCTAAGCTCAATATCTACTACCCCTATTGCACTGATAGCACCTAATATTGTATGGGAAGTTGCTTTGGTTGATTTGGTTTCCACAATTGCTGGTGTACCAACTGTAGACCAGGCTGAAGGTGGACGCATATTTATGTCAAAGCCACTTTCATCCACAAACACACAATTAAAAAGATAGTCCATATCAGTTGATGTCCAGCGCTCTACCCATTCAAAGCGCTGTCGAAGTTTATCTTCAGAGTTTCGTTCACTAGAACGTAATGTTACTCGTTTGAATGACAAATTGCATTCAGTTTTCATGAAAGTTACGAGCGCTGGTTTTTTTCAAACTGAAATTCTCAAACGACTTTGTCAAACTATCAACAATATCTACAACACGTGCTTGAGGGTTTTGATCGTACATATTGCAATTTTATTTAGTTAATAAAGTTTGCCCTAAAAAAAAATTCTTTACTTATATTTTAGTTTTTAACGATAATAAACTTTACAAACCCCAAGGGATTCTCACTTGCTTCTTTTGTCCCTTCGTATTGTTTATTATTACTATTCACAGCAGATAGCCAATAAAAACTTTTCATTATTAATATATATGTATAGATACATATTCATTTGGTATGTAGAATAGTTATATTGCTGTTATATACAAATTCTGGGTTTAATAAAAGAATGCATAGTTAAAGATCATAGTGACGGGTATAGATTATATGTCAAAGCATATTTGGTAATTAGAATATAGTAACAAGTTCAAACTGTGACAATTTTAATAAAAGGAGTAAAGGAGACTCATTTCGCTTAACCGCTTAATCTACAATTAAGTATCGATTCATAAAGTCAAAACCTCACAACAACATCTGCTACCTTTCTTTTATTTTAAATTCTTTCTTACACGTGAATATGTTACGCGTAAGCTCTCCCCGTTTCCATATCGTTTAAAGTAACCAACTCGACTACCAGTCTCCCAACAAATCTTCCAAGACATTTTGCCATTTTTTTTCGAGATAAAGTTTTCAATGAACGTTATTTCCTCATCAGTCAACGAATCCTGAACCACTGACTCAATGACTTTGATTTCCGCTGGTTCTTCCATTGGTGTTGTTGTCTCGTCCTTATCTTCAAATGCAATTTCTTCATATTTTCTTTTTAATTTTGAATGGTAATCAACACCTTGATTAACATATTTAAGAACTTTGCTGTTTGCTGGCAGTTCATCTTTAAGAAGGTTTCTGATTTTTTTAAACTGGTTTTCAGAAGCAGAACATATTGTCACCAAAGCATTCAACTGGGACTCGCTGGCACCAGCATGTTTTTCTATTTCATTTTTGGCGATTGTATATAGTTCAATAATCGTCACGTCATCGTAAAGATCCAAAGCCATGATGTTTCTTTGTTGACTACCAAAGAAGTACTGTATTGCTACAATGAGATCCATGTTGTCAGAACTTTCGTTGCTTAAGGCAGAATCGATGATCCGATTAGAAATTAAATAGCAGTTTTTAGCCCAGTTATAACATATTGTTTCAAACATATTCGCTTTTGTGTTTGATTGCTCAAATGTATGCATAACAGCTTGACTCACTGTATCTACACAGAATATTAACACAATCGGATAAAATTTATATCGCATGAAGACGTTGATGGAGTAAGTTATTAATCTCGCCATGAAAGTTTGATCTACGCGTTTTTGTACTTCGATTAGTATAGGTGGGAAGCTACTGGAAATGCCGATACGTGAGACATAAAGGATGTCACTTCTCAAGCCGTTTGACCACTCAGTATTATCAGTGGTATAAGTACCAGGTGCAACACCCAAAAGAGATTTCAGAATTTTATCAACAATAGTTGAATTAGACAAAACGATTTTGCTAAGTTTGTCATCACCAGGACGATGATCAGATGGTATCTTAAATAAAAGGAGATCTTCAGGTACTATGGAAAAACACGTAAGCATCAGTGGACTGAACACATTTTACAACAGCTTACTTTGCATTATTAGAATAAAAGTATTTTTTTTTTTGTAAAATAATTTTGATTTTATTAAATAAAATTATAATTTAAAGTCACTCATGCGCGGAGAGGTGGTACTTGATAAAACAGAATACAGATAAATAGTAGAAAAAATGACGAAGAAAAGGACTACAGTTAGTCAGAAGAAATAGGATGAAGGAGTCGTTCGATTAACGAGACGATTCTAGGTATAGATTTGTTAATATCAATTGTAGAGATAGGATTGATATTTTCAGTGCCATGAGACCAATATAAATTCCATTGTTGCCAGAGAATGGTGGAAATTATAGGGATATACTTGGAGCAATACCGTATCCAGTATGGTTTCTCCAGAGAGGTTAAAGTAAGAATCAGTTCTTCAGGTGAGAAGTATAGATGAGGATAATAATGTGATAGGACTTGATACCAGATGACTTGTTTTGGAGCACAGAGAACCAGAAAATGTTTAAACGAATCTTCCGTAGAACCACAAAAGGAGCAGATGGGGGAAGATACGATAGTAAACTTGAATAAAAGATCTTTTGAAGGAATACACTTTGAGAATGCACGGAAGAAAATTGTACGGGCTTGTGGATACATGATGGTACGCCAGAACTCTTTAATGTCGGCAGCACCAAATAGGATCATAGATTCTCCAGTGATTTGATAGTGATTACGAAGAGTTTGAGGACAGAATTGGTACCATCGATGATTGGATTTCATTGTGGTAACTAGATGATGCATCTTCCACTCCTCAATTGTTGTAGCATTAGTTACAGGAGGTGCAACTATATGACTCCAAACAAAAGGCTTGAGTTTAATATCACGAGAGACAAGAATTTTATTGTAGAGGCTTTGACATAACCGTGGAAAACGAGAATATTCACCTTGTACTTTGAGCCTAAGTCTTTGTTGTGAAATGTCAAAGGTTAGAAACAGGTTGGCTGCATAATTGGCGTGTTTTAAAGTCCGGATGTATTCGGAGTCCTGACTAGAGGGATACGTGAGAAGATGTCTCAATGGCATTGCTAACAGTGTAGTGACGGGAACCTGATTCATTTGTATTTTACCGTCATCATTGAAATAATCAAACATTTCAAAGGTTACCGGCCAGATGGACAAATGGCGAGGAGAGACAGGACTAACACGACATTCTCTATTGTAGAACGGAAGCAGAGGAAAATCTTGTGAGTTTTTAAACTGAGATAGGTGATTGACCATGATAGGATACACAAACGAAGGATAGTCAATCGGATCAAGCAGGTAATTAAGCCATCGTTTTTGCAACAATTTATGTTGAATAATTGGATTTAGAACCTTCAGGCCACCATACTCGACCGGCATAAAGAGTAAAGTTTTCTTTAAGCGAGAGGATTTCTTTTGCCAAACAAATTGGTAAATAGCAGAGCCTAACCGTTGAAAGAATTTTTTTGTAGGTTGAAACAGCCTGAGACAATACCAGAGTTTAGATAGAATAAGAATGTTCACTACAGTAACTCGACCTTGAATGGACAACTGTCGTTGACTATATATGGCGCATTGTTGATGGATGGTGTTGGTCAGTGTATCTTCAAGGGCACCTCTTTGGTGAGAATTAAATGGAAAACGAAATCCGAGGTATCTAAGAATGCTGGCTGATCCATCATGATAATAATTGGAGATGTTGTTAGAGTGTAGGGCAGTAGTCCAATCTTCATCCAGTTTACCGTTGAGAAATATAGCTTCAGATTTATCTTCATTAAACTTAGCGTTCGTCACATCAGAATATCGTTGCATATGATAATGAAGTAAACCTAGTTCCTCGGGGTTATCAAGAAAAACACATATATCATCAGCATACGCTAAACACTTAATAGTAGGAGTTGGGTTCACTGAAGGTACAGCCGGAGATTGATATTCAGATAAACCATCTTCTTGTAATAGGTGTAATAGAAAAGGTTCCAGAGCTAAGTTAAACAATAACGGTGATAAAGGATCCCCTTGTCTTAATCCACGTTGTTGAGTAATAGGATCAGTAAAAAAACCGTTAACGTTAACATAAACTTGATTTTCAAAAAACAGAGTCAGAATGCAGGTTATGATGGTTGAGGGAAAGTGAAATCGTTCTAATACGCGACGTAAATATAAAGGATGTACTCGATCATACGCCTTTTCTTGATCCAATAAAATTCCAACACCAGAATAATCCAATCCTCTACTTTCATCCAGAATCATTGATAGTGCAAATCCATTATCTCAAATAAACCTACCATGAATAAATCCAGTTTGATAGTCATTTAATATGTTGTTCATCATTTTTCCTAATCGTTGAGCCAAGATTCTGGTAAAAAGTTTTGCATCGCAATTGATTAGTGAAATTGTCCGCCAGTTTTTCAGTAATGACAGATCTCCCTTTTTCGGTAATAATCTAACACGGATATCTTGCCATGACGAAGGAAAAACACCATTTATAGCATCTTGATATAGTTGAAGAATGAGTGGCTCAAGTATTTCTAAATTGAATAAGAGTGACAGGTAGGGATATCCTAACCCCATCTGATCCAGGACTGCTGTTGGCTGATAGCCTGGAGGCTTGAGATTGAAGTTCTTCCACAGAAATAGGTTCAGTCAGTATCTCTTAATCTTCTTTAGATATACTGTTATTAATGGTTATTTCATCAAGATAATCCTTAATGTGTTTATCTTCAACTTCATCCTTGGTGTACAATTGGTTATAAAATTTTTGAGTAATATTATTCATAGATTGTTATGAAGTTCAGTGTTAGTACTGGTAGGTTCCCGTAATCCAGGTATGAACTGTTGTGCCGTACGTTGATGATGTATAGTTTTCAGGTACTTTGGTGATTTTTCCCTTTTTTCTTTCCATACCACGCCAGACTTCAGTGCTGCAATTTCCACTAGTTCTTGTTGTAATGTGTCGATCATCCTGTCAATCTTGGGTAGAATTAAAAGTCGAGTTGCTATTGGTGGTTTAGATCTAAGAAACCTATTTCTTTTCCTCTCCAATTGTTTAAGTGCTGACTTTCTCCAAGAAACATGTTTGATTCCAAATAATTTAATCCACTTTTTGGTTATCTTTTTTACTTCTTCCCATAGTACCTGAGCATTCATCATGATTAGATCTTTTTCCGTTTGATGAAGTAGCTCTGAAAGTTTTTGCTGTAGTTGTGCTTTAAACTGTGGATTAGATGCATATGATGGATTTCCCCGAAATAAGCCTGGTCCTAGTTTTGAAGGTCCTAAATCTAAAGCAACATGTAATATTGCATGATCTGACCATTGTGATTGTATATAATGTACCGAGTTATCAATAAGACGACTTTTAATAATCCCACCTAAATAAATGTAATCAATAGTAGAAGTGATGCTGGCTGTACGTTGAAATGTCGGTATGTTGTTCATAGAGTTGTGGATCATACTATTAAAGAAGAAGTTTTCCAATAGAGATGTCCATGCTGTTGAAGTTTTAAAGAGACCTCGTTTGTTATCAATATCGCGCGCAAGATCGTAATTAAAGTCACCTGAGATAATCAAGTTATTCCAGGTAATAATGACATTAAGTTCATATAGTAAAGTAACCATGGATTCAAAAAAGGAACGCCGCGCACCATTAGAATCCGCCGGGGCATAGACATTAAGAATATAGAATGGTTCATAGAATTTGTGTGGATGGTGTACCTTACAGAGTAAGAATCGATCTGATGTAAAAATGTGATCGGTATGAATTTGAATTAATATATAATTTGTGAAAAAGGAGACGATACCACAATAATAAGTCCAAAATGTTTGTTGAGCTTGAAATTGAGTATCCATAGAAGGAATAGTAGAAGGAGTGGCATGGGCTTCTTGTAAAGAGAGAATGTCGAACTGTTGTTCACGAAGATAACGAATATAAAAGGATTGTGTAGTTGCTGAAGAGGTTTTCACTAAACTGTTACTGTTTAGAGAACCATAATTGAAAGAGATATGTTTCTCTCTCATTAAATACTATTTGAAAGTGCTGGCTGAGACGATTGCTCGGCTGGGAGTTCCTGTTGATTAGGAGAGCTCACATATGTTATTAATTTTACATATGTCGATGCACTACTTGTAATGTTACTATCCACATTGTCAATATCATCATCCACATCTTTCATTAAAATATCCACTTCCTCTGGGCTAATTTCTTGAACCGAATCATTATCATCATCACTGCTGGAATCCTCGTCATCACCTTTAGGGTCATAATCAGGATCATTCATTTCTTCGTCCTCTTTTTCCTCATCGTCACCTTCCTGACTCTTCTCATGTAATGCTTCAAAAGGGTTGGATGAAAAGAAGGACAGATCTTCTACTATTGATTGAGTCTGCGTGCCATTATATAGAGTTGTTGGAGACTTGGGTGGAGCCCATTGAGATTTGAGTAATTTGTGGGATGGTGGAAGTTGTGCAGTTGATTAACTATCGATGTCTTCTACCTGCTCAGATGAACGGTTGATCATTCTTTCTTGAAAGGTTTAGTACCATTCTTTTTTGAGCAAGCAGAAGATGGACATTCCTTGGACATGTGACCATACTTGTCACAAGAATAACATAAAATACGTGCTTTGGATTTAGCACATTCATACTTAGTATGACCTTCTGAGTGGCAATAGCGACACCAGACAGGCATATCGGGAAAAGTGGCGTAACAAAATTCTTTACCGCCGTTAAAGTATATAATATGTTCAAGCTTGTTAAAGGAGTTAGCTTTAGGACGTTGAATAACTGCATAACCTAATCCTGTAAAGAAACCTCGAGATGATTCATATTTAAGTCCAAAATCCATAATATTACCGAATTTGGTTAAGACTGCACTAAGTTCAGATGTAATCTGATCTTTTCCCAGAGGTGGAAGCTCAGACAAATTGAGTTGTACAACTTCACCCTCACCTTCCAAGGCTTTACAGGGGAGAAGACGGAGTCTAGAATCCTCATAATATACGCCTTGAATAGTAAAAGATGTTCTTATGTCAGGTACTGGATATACTTCAAGATAACGTTCCTTGTTTTTTTCCAAAGAACTTGATTCCATTAAAATTTCTGGCACTGCCATATTGATCCGCAAGGTATTCTCTGTGCTGTTGTTCGGTAACATTGGGAATCTTCGAGATGTTGAGAAAAAACCCATTAGAGACACGGGCATGTCTCCAAATGGTAGAGCGAGCAGTAATGTCTGGTTGAGTGTTGTCAGAAGTAAGATATCCGTTGGTTGAAGAATCTGTGACGGCTAGATTCATAAGTGATGTTTTAGTTATAACTGTACGTTTGGCAACGTCTGAATAGGACCTTCCCTTCGGAGTTGAAGGTAGGTCTGATTTTTTATCGGGAAGAGCCATGTGAAGGAGAATAAAAATATAGTGTTGCTAGTGAAATGAAAACATAAAAATTTAAAAAAAAAATCCTTCTTTTACAAAAAAAAAAAAAAAAAAATCCTTCTACACTGTCGACCAATCATAATCAAATTATCCGTTCCCTATACAACATGCTTTTTTTACTATTATTTGATTCCCTGTTTGGTTCACCTCCCTTCCTCATTCTTTTTTTTCCATCTCTCTATTTTATTTAAAGTATACATTCAAGTGAAGAACCAACAATCGTTATTGGTGAGTAATTCTGGTTCTTTTTATCAACTAGTTACTAATAAAAGTTCAGTTGGTTTTTATTGTCTGATTATAAAATCTATAAAGTCCCGTTACATTAGGTTCTTACAATTAAATTCTGAGTTTTATTATTGTTTTGTATTTTTTTAAAATTTTATGGCAATGAGCATGCAGCAACGAAGTGTGCAAGGGAAAAAGAAAAGAGCAAATTATTTGAAATATGAATAAATATAAGAGGAGGAAGAAAGAAAAAGTAAATAGAAACAAAAATTTAATACAAACCAGATCAAGTACCTGAAAGACTCACACTATTACTTGGATAACCAATTCAACAGCTTGACACCAGGATCAACAGGAGGAGGAGGGCATTCATCATGAAAGTAATAATCCAGTTCATGGAGAATCGTACATAGGATAGGCCATAGAGTAAACCAGCTATGAGAAGCAGTAGGACGAGGTTTATGTAATGGTAGTAAATTAAGAAGGAAAGAGATTGGATCTTCAATTGAGCGAGGCAAGTACAGACGATGATGAACATGTAGACAGTCAAAAGTATGTCGACGACTCCAGTTATGATAAGGATGGAAGATGCATTCTTTAGGTTTACCACCAGGTAGCCAACCAAGACGCCAGCGAAGACATTAGGTTCTTACAGTTATTAGAGACGTGGCTTAGATTCAATATCTTTTTAAAATAAAAAATAACTTTAGCAATCAAGACCTTTGATGAAAAACGATAGTAAAATGTAGTATAATAAGCCAAATTATTTTTACGTAGACTATTTGGTACGACGTTGACGATTTACTTACGGGTATTACGGGTATTACGATTAAAGAGTATTTTCATTTTAAATTTAAGATAACCCAATTGAGCACATAATCACTTCTGGGATTGAATTGCCCGGGTCAGATCAAAGAGAGGATAAAAGAGTGCTAAAAACCTTTTTGATAGTCAAAAAGGAAAAAGGAAAGGGAAGGGAAGAGGTAGAAAAGAGCTCTAGATCTTGTCTAGGAGAGGGTTGTGATAGTTGTGAGGGGGAGCGAGATCAAAAGACTCCAAGAAATTGAGGTCTATGAGTCCAGATTGGAGAAAGTAGTTAGTGACAGCGTTGTAAAGAGGAGCCTTGAGACGGCGGAAAGCAGAACCAAGTCGTTGGAGGAATACATGACGAGCAAGTTTAGTTTTTCTTTCAATGGATTCATTGAGAAGTGTAGGATCACGAATGATGGAGGGGCTCAGAGGGTCAAAGTCGTCACGAATAGTGATTTTGTGTTTGTACAGCTGAGAACGGAGCTCAGGTTCGAAACCGGTATGGATAAGGAAGCTGACCACATTTCGATCTGAATATTGAATATCCAGAATGCGGCGTGTGTTAATGTGCAACTCACGAAGGTTAGCACGGAGTTGATGGATGGGGAGGCGACGGTGAATGGGAACGTGAATAAACGTGAAGCTGGAAGGAGCAGTAGGAGAGGAAAATTGCCGAGCAATGGCAGCTAAACTGTGTTTGGGTTTGGGATTCGGAAGCTTAGATACCTTGGTTGTGGGAGGAGCAGCATCATTGCTGGGGGAGCGTGGACGTTTGGAGGAGGGGGGAGTAAATTCAGAAGGAGGACTGGAGTTTGCAGCTGGTGTGGGTTCAGAGGATACTTGTTTCCGCAAAGAAGCGTTTTCCCGTTGCAACTGGTGTATCTTGGCATTAGCGATTGCGAGTTCATTTTGTAATCGTTGAATGGCTTGAAGGTGGGTGGACATGATGAGTTATTTCCTTAAAAGGAAAAAATTATCAAAAGTGTTGGGGAAGCGAAAGAGATCCTCTACTGCCTTTAATACAGTATTTTAACTTGAAATTGAGACAATTTTCAAAGAAATTAGACAAATAAAAAAATAATTTTGGATGATTTATGATGGTTTTTTGGACGATTTCGCCCAGCTCAATTTAGACGAATGTGATTATTTTTAGACGAGTGTGATATTATTTCAGATGCATTTACTAATTAAATGTTGGAGACAAGTACTCTATTGCTTCAGCTATTTCAACCCAACCTCTCTTTCTATACATCGATCCCAGTAACTTTCAGCATGTCGTATCCAGCCTTGACAATCGGCAACAGTAAATTGTTTACAAGCCTCAGCAATACGAGGTGTAAGCATGTCTGATTTATCGAGTGGGTTCCTTCTTATGTTTTTCTTGATCTTGGACCAGCATTCTTCGATGGGGTTCAAAAAGGGTGAGTATGGGGGCATGAATAGTGGTTTGTAGCCACGTTGATTGATTGCATCTACGACAAAACGAGAGTGATGGATCCTACAGTTGTCCATGATGATAAACATACCTTTTTTGTTGTGTTTATCTAAAATATCCATTACTGATTCCATGAATTTGACAATGTGGTAAGCCGTTGTACCTTTTTTAAGCTGGATCGGCTTCGATTCATTTTTGCTCCCAGCTTTTCTTTTCTTTGAAGGAGATGATCCAGGAAACTCTTTTTCAATTAGTGCTGCATCCGATTTCTTCAAAGGTTCAACTTTTGAAAAACAAACGGTGCCAAAGGGAGATATACAACCAATGATGCTGATATTTACACCTTTCTGCGTATGAACTTTTACAATTGCTGGATCTCCTACCTTCGACCAAGCACGACTTCTCATTAATTGTGAGTGAAAGCCAGCCTCATCAACAAAGACGCAATTTTCACTAAAACTGACACCTGCGGCTTTCCACTGATTGACTATATTGAAGCGAAGTTCGAGAATTCTTGGAGCATCACGCTCCACAGTGTATTTTGTAGCTTGCTTGAGCGATATTGAACACTTCTCTCGGATATGTTTATACAGGCCAGGAATAGATATTTCAAGGCCATTAAAATGCTCACACAACTTTAGTCTTGCCTCCTCAAGAACAATTGAAGGGTTGTTATCAAATAACTCAATCAAGAAGGCTGAATGTTGTGGAAACAGTTTTTTTGGCCCTCGCTTAAGTGCCTTAGGAATATTGCTAGGAAGTACAGAACCGTCTCCAGCATTAAACTCATCTAGCAGTTTGTAAGCACTGCTGTGGGGTATACCGCATTGCTCTGCTGCCTTTGGTACTGTTAGTCCCTCCTCTTGGATCATTCGAATGAACCGCTCAATTTGATCCTGACCGTATTTCTTATACTTCGCAGGTGCTTTGATAGTAGCTTCTTGAAAGGTTTCAACAAGATTTTCCATCACTTCCTCCATTTTAGATGACTGAAGCTCAGGAATGGGAATTGTGTCCATGTCGATCAACATCTGGACTTCTCCATACTGAATGGCTAGGTCGCTAAAATCCATTTCATCGGTGCTTTCATCGTCTGCCAAAAGAGGGTACTCAGATGGGTTGTAGTGAATGAAATCCATTGTATTTTATTTAGATTTTAAAAGTGAAAGATCTAAATAAAAGTTAAGTTCGTTTAAAAAAGAAATACACTCGTCTAAAAAAATATCTCAATTTTAAGTTAAATAACTGTAGTGTGAAAAAAAAGGACAATACTCTGGACAGTGCTTTGGACAATGCTTTGGACAGTACTCTGGACAGTACTCTGGACAGTACTATGGACAGTACTCTAGACAGTACTATGGACAGTGCTTTGGACAGTACTCTGGACAGTGCTTTGGACAGTACTATGGACAGTACTATGGACAGTACTCTGGACAGTACTCTGGACAGTACTCTGGACAGTACTATGGACAGTACTATGGACAGTACTATGGACAGTACTATGGACAGTACTCTGGACAGTACTATGGACAGTACTATGGACAGTACTCTGGACAGTACTATGGACAGTACTATGGACAGTACTCTGGACAGTACTATGGACAGTACTCTGGACAGTACTATGGACAGTACTATGGACAGTACTATGGACAGTACTATGGACAGTACTATGGACAGTACTCTGGACAGTACTATGGACAGTACTATGGACAGTACTATGGACAGTACTATGGACAGTACTATGGACAGTACTATGGACAGTACTCTAGACAGTACTATGGACAGTACTATGGACAGTACTATGGACAGTACTCTGGACAGTACTCTGGACAGTACTATGGACAGTACTATGGACAGTACTATGGACAGTACTATGGACAGTACTATGGACAGTACTCTGGACAGTGCTTTGGACAGTACTATGGACAGTACTATGGACAGTACTCTGGACAGTGCTTTGGACAGTACTATGGACAGTACTATGGACAGTACTCTGGACAGTACTCTGGACAGTACTCTGGACAGTACTATGGACAGTACTCTGGACAGTACTCTGGACAGTACTCTGGACAGTACTATGGACAGTACTCTGGACAGTACTCTAGACAGTACTATGGACAGTACTATGGACAGTACTCTGGACAGTACTATGGACAGTACTCTGGACAGTACTATGGACAGTACTATGGACAGTACTATGGACAGTACTCTGGACAGTACTCTGGACAGTACTATGGACAGTACTCTGGACAGTACTCTAGACAGTACTATGGACAGTACTCTGGACAGTACTATGGACAGTACTCTGGACAGTACTATGGACAGTACTATGGACAGTGCTTTGGACAGTACTATGGACAGTGCTTTGGACAGTACTATGGACAGTATTCTGGACAGTGCTTTGGACAGTACTATGGACAGTACTCTGGACAGTACTATGGACAGTACTCTAGACAGTACTATGGACAGTACTATGGACAGTACTCTAGACAGTACTATGGACAGTACTATGGACAGTACTATGGACAGTATTCTGGACAGTACTATGGACAGTACTCTGGACAGTACTATGGACAGTACTATGGACAGTACTATGGACAGTGCTTTGGACAGTACTATGGACAGTGCTTTGGACAGTACTATGGACAGTGTCCACTGTAGTGTGAAAGAAAAAGGACAGTGTTCTGGGACAGTGTCCACGTGGTGTGAAAAAAAAAAGGACAGTGTCCACCACGAAAAAAAAAGCCTTCTCTTTCCTTTTTTTTGTTTTTTTTTTGTTTTGTATAATGCCTATCATTTCGAAGGAACAAGCAGTGTGTATATTTTACTGCCAAGCGTATAACGAGTCTAATGTTGCTGAACTGACGAAAAGGATCGAAGAAATGAAAGATGTTGATATATGTTATTTGGAAGATCCCACCGAACCTATTTTGGCGTGTATCATAACTATAAACAGCCGGCCATTTCGCTATCACTTGTATCCAACAGGAATTCCACGCGCAGATGATAATCAACAAGAGGAAAATAAAGTTCAATTTGGTAATGATAGATGATAGCTGGCAGTTCTCAACGATATCTAATCTTTTTTCTTTTCTTTTATGGTAGTCAGTCATGCTCAGATTATTCAATTTCTTAACATAACATACTTGCCCAGTGATCCAATGAATGAAGAAGTCTATGAATGCAAATCTTTGACCAACAGCGACATACTTTCAATGGTTTGGAAATATACCGATTTATTTGACGAAAAGACTGTTGTTTCTTTCGGCCAATGGTGTGTAAATAAAGTAGACTTCACAGCTGCTCACTCGAAAAGAAAACAATGTGACAGCGGAAAAGTCAGCGTACGCTCACTGTTTGTTGCAAAAGAACAGTATATTGGTAAAGTAATTTTTTGGATATCATTTATCTGTGTTAATCCGATTTTCAGATGATATAGCAAAAAAAGTACTGGATTACTTGCCTCACTATCAGTTGTTTGTTCAAAATCTCAAGAAGGAAAGATACAACATTGTAGGCTATGCAAGAAAATCTCGAACAAATGAAAACGATGAATCTCGTATTCGGTTATTGCAACAGATGACCAGGAGATTAAAAGAAAGATCGTTGGTCGACAAGATTTTCGTTTCCCCTCGTGCCAATGCCAATGAATTGATGGTAGAAAGGGATTTGATAAAAAATGAAGATCTTTTAAAACAACTGAATGTCGATGGCGACGCTCAAGGTAAAAAAAAGTCGTCAATGCATTTATCTTTGATTCTAACCATTCAACTTTTTAGATTTGCTTAATTACATCAACAAAAATAAGAAAATTTGCTTAATTATTCTCGGTTATGCGGGTTTATCAACCAATTGTAAAGATTTGGAAACCTTTTTACGGTAATGTCGTAAAAACACATTTCATGATAGTAAATTACTGAAATTTTTTTTTATAGCAACAGCAAGAATATTTGCAAAATTATAGTCGATCACTTGCCATTTGACAACACAATCAAGATTCATGATTGTTGCGAATTACTGCAGGATCCAAAAAAATTGGAGATTTTCAACTGTCGAACAAGGACATACCAGAGATCAAAGTGATTCTAATTTTTATGATTTATTTATCTACCATTATTCAGTCCATCAATATTAAATCCCATTATCATGTTATTGATTATTGACCCCTACACTTTTTTTCCCACCTTTCTCTCTTCTCTTCATGAAACATAGTTTGGACCATTGTATACAAAATGACTATCTTGACTGCAGTTTTATTTGTGAATAAACTTGATTGACCAAAACTGGTAACAAAAATTTGCTTGGAGGAAATAAAGTAGAATATATAAGAACGTAAATTACAAAGATGATGACTCCATTAAAGCATAAGACCTCTTATTATAAAAAGCTATGCTTTCCCTCTATTTTTCTTCTTGAAGTTGGTCTTTTCGATGAGAACTGTGGGATATCGCCGATATTTTGAAGGATAAGACTTCATAGACAAGAGAGAAACCAAAATAGGTTCGGTGGGATCTTCCAAATAACATATATCAACATCTTTCATTTCTTCGATCCTTTTCGTCAGTTCAGCAACATTAGACTCGTTATACGCTTGGCAGTAAAATATACACACTGCTTGTTCCTTCGAAATGATAGGCATTATACAAAACAAAAAAAAAACAAAAAAAAGGAAAGAGAAGGCTTTTTTTTTCGTGGTGGACACTGTCCTTTTTTTTTTCACACCACGTGGACACTGTCCCAGAACACTGTCCTTTTTCTTTCACACTACAGTGGACACTGTCCATAGTACTGTCCAAAGCACTGTCCATAGTACTGTCCAAAGCACTGTCCATAGTACTGTCCATAGTACTGTCCATAGTACTGTCCATAGTACTGTCCAGAGTACTGTCCAGAGTACTGTCCAAAGCACTGTCCATAGTACTGTCTAGAGTACTGTCCATAGTACTGTCCATAGTACTGTCTAGAGTACTGTCCATAGTACTGTCCAGAGTACTGTCCATAGTACTGTCCAAAGCACTGTCCAGAATACTGTCCATAGTACTGTCCAAAGCACTGTCCATAGTACTGTCCAAAGCACTGTCCATAGTACTGTCCATAGTACTGTCCAGAGTACTGTCCATAGTACTGTCCAGAGTACTGTCTAGAGTACTGTCCAGAGTACTGTCCATAGTACTGTCCAGAGTACTGTCCATAGTACTGTCCATAGTACTGTCCAGAGTACTGTCCAGAGTACTGTCCATAGTACTGTCCAGAGTACTGTCCATAGTACTGTCCATAGTACTGTCCATAGTACTGTCCATAGTACTGTCCATAGTACTGTCCAAAGCACTGTCCAGAGTACTGTCCATAGTACTGTCCATAGTACTGTCCATAGTACTGTCCATAGTACTGTCCATAGTACTGTCCATAGTACTGTCCATAGTACTGTCCATAGTACTGTCCATAGTACTGTCCATAGTACTGTCCAGAGTACTGTCCATAGTACTGTCCAGAGTACTGTCCAGAGTACTGTCCATAGTACTGTCCATAGTACTGTCCATAGTACTGTCTAGAGTACTGTCCAGAGTACTGTCCATAGTACTGTCCAGAGTACTGTCCATAGTACTGTCCAGAGTACTGTCCATAGTACTGTCCATAGTACTGTCCAAAGCACTGTCCAGAGTACTGTCCAAAGCACTGTCCATAGTACTGTCCATAGTACTGTCCATAGTACTGTCCATAGTACTGTCCATAGTACTGTCCAAAGCACTGTCCAGAGTACTGTCCAAAGCACTGTCCATAGTACTGTCCATAGTACTGTCCATAGTACTGTCCAGAGTACTGTCCATAGTACTGTCCATAGTACTGTCCATAGTACTGTCCAGAGTACTGTCCATAGTACTGTCCATAGTACTGTCCATAGTACTGTCCATAGTACTGTCCAAAGCACTGTCCAGAGTACTGTCCAAAGCACTGTCCATAGTACTGTCCAAAGCACTGTCCAGAGTACTGTCCAAAGCACTGTCCATAGTACTGTCCATAGTACTGTCCATAGTACTGTCCAGAGTACTGTCCATAGTACTGTCCATAGTACTGTCCATAGTACTGTCCAGAGTACTGTCCAGAGTACTGTCCAGAGTACTGTCCATAGTACTGTCCAGAGTACTGTCCATAGTACTGTCCATAGTACTGTCCATAGTACTGTCCAGAGTACTGTCCATAGTACTGTCCATAGTACTGTCCATAGTACTGTCCAGAGTACTGTCCAGAGTACTGTCCAGAGTACTGTCCATAGTACTGTCCATAGTACTGTCCATAGTACTGTCCAGAGTACTGTCCATAGTACTGTCCATAGTACTGTCCATAGTACTGTCCATAGTACTGTCCATAGTACTGTCCAGAGTACTGTCCATAGTACTGTCCAGAGTACTGTCCATAGTACTGTCCAGAGTACTGTCCATAGTACTGTCCAGAGTACTGTCCATAGTACTGTCCAGAGTACTGTCCATAGTACTGTCCATAGTACTGTCCAGAGTACTGTCCAGAGTACTGTCCATAGTACTGTCCATAGTACTGTCCATAGTACTGTCTAGAGTACTGTCCATAGTACTGTCCATAGTACTGTCCAGAGTACTGTCCATAGTACTGTCCATAGTACTGTCCATAGTACTGTCCATAGTACTGTCCATAGTACTGTCCATAGTACTGTCCAGAGTACTGTCCATAGTACTGTCCAGAGTACTGTCCAGAGTACTGTCCATAGTACTGTCCATAGTACTGTCCATAGTACTGTCTAGAGTACTGTCCATAGTACTGTCCATAGTACTGTCCAGAGTACTGTCCATAGTACTGTCCATAGTACTGTCCATAGTACTGTCCATAGTACTGTCCAGAGTACTGTCCAGAGTACTGTCCATAGTACTGTCCATAGTACTGTCCATAGTACTGTCTAGAGTACTGTCCAAAGCACTGTCCAGAGTACTGTCCAAAGCACTGTCCATAGTACTGTCCATAGTACTGTCCAGAGTACTGTCCATAGTACTGTCCATAGTACTGTCCAAAGCACTGTCCAGAGTACTGTCCAAAGCACTGTCCATAGTACTGTCCATAGTACTGTCCATAGTACTGTCCAGAGTACTGTCCATAGTACTGTCCATAGTACTGTCCATAGTACTGTCCAGAGTACTGTCCAGAGTACTGTCCATAGTACTGTCCAGAGTACTGTCCATAGTACTGTCCATAGTACTGTCTAGAGTACTGTCCATAGTACTGTCCAGAGTACTGTCCAGAGTACTGTCCAGAGTACTGTCCAGAGTACTGTCCATAGTACTGTCCAGAGTACTGTCCATAGTACTGTCCAGAGTACTGTCCATAGTACTGTCCATAGTACTGTCCAGAGTACTGTCCAGAGTACTGTCCAGAGTACTGTCCAGAGTACTGTCCATAGTACTGTCCAGAGTACTGTCCATAGTACTGTCCAGAGTACTGTCCATAGTACTGTCCAGAGTACTGTCCATAGTACTGTCCAAAGCACTGTCCAGAATACTGTCCATAGTACTGTCCATAGTACTGTCCATAGTACTGTCTAGAGTACTGTCCATAGTACTGTCCAGAGTACTGTCCAGAGTACTGTCCAAAGCATTGTCCAAAGCACTGTCCAGAGTATTGTCCTTTTTTTTCACACTACAGTTATTTAACTTAAAATTGAGATATTTTTTTAGACGAGTGTATTTCTTTTTTAAACGAACTTAACTTTTATTTAGATCTTTCACTTTTAAAATCTAAATAAAATACAATGGATTTCATTCACTACAACCCATCTGAGTACCCTCTTTTGGCAGACGATGAAAGCACCGATGAAATGGATTTTAGCGACCTAGCCATTCAGTATGGAGAAGTCCAGATGTTGATCGACATGGACACAATTCCCATTCCTGAGCTTCAGTCATCTAAAATGGAGGAAGTGATGGAAAATCTTGTTGAAACCTTTCAAGAAGCTACTATCAAAGCACCTGCGAAGTATAAGAAATACGGTCAGGATCAAATTGAGCGGTTCATTCGAATGATCCAAGAGGAGGGACTAACAGTACCAAAGGCAGCAGAGCAATGCGGTATACCCCACAGCAGTGCTTACAAACTGCTAGATGAGTTTAATGCTGGAGACGGTTCTGTACTTCCTAGCAATATTCCTAAGGCACTTAAGCGAGGGCCAAAAAAACTGTTTCCACAACATTCAGCCTTCTTGATTGAGTTATTTGATAACAACCCTTCAATTGTTCTTGAGGAGGCAAGACTAAAGTTGTGTGAGCATTTTAATGGCCTTGAAATATCTATTCCTGGCCTGTATAAACATATCCGAGAGAAGTGTTCAATATCGCTCAAGCAAGCTACAAAATACACTGTGGAGCGTGATGCTCCAAGAATTCTCGAACTTCGCTTCAATATAGTCAATCAGTGGAAAGCCGCAGGTGTCAGTTTTAGTGAAAATTGCGTCTTTGTTGATGAGGCTGGCTTTCACTCACAATTAATGAGAAGTCGTGCTTGGTCGAAGGTAGGAGATCCAGCAATTGTAAAAGTTCATACGCAGAAAGGTGTAAATATCAGCATCATTGGTTGTATATCTCCCTTTGGCACCGTTTGTTTTTCAAAAGTTGAACCTTTGAAGAAATCGGATGCAGCACTAATTGAAAAAGAGTTTCCTGGATCATCTCCTTCAAAGAAAAGAAAAGCTGGGAGCAAAAATGAATCGAAGCCGATCCAGCTTAAAAAAGGTACAACGGCTTACCACATTGTCAAATTCATGGAATCAGTAATGGATATTTTAGATAAACACAACAAAAAAGGTATGTTTATCATCATGGACAACTGTAGGATCCATCACTCTCGTTTTGTCGTAGATGCAATCAATCAACGTGGCTACAAACCACTATTCATGCCCCCATACTCACCCTTTTTGAACCCCATCGAAGAATGCTGGTCCAAGATCAAGAAAAACATAAGAAGGAACCCACTCGATAAATCAGACATGCTTACACCTCGTATTGCTGAGGCTTGTAAACAATTTACTGTTGCCGATTGTCAAGGCTGGATACGACATGCTGAAAGTTACTGGGATCGATGTATAGAAAGAGAGGTTGGGTTGAAATAGCTGAAGCAATAGAGTACTTGTCTCCAACATTTAATTAGTAAATGCATCTGAAATAATATCACACTCGTCTAAAAAATAATCACATTCGTCTAAATTGAGCTGGGCGAAATCGTCCAAAAAACCATCATAAATCATCCAAAATTATTTTTTTATTTGTCTAATTTCTTTGAAAATTGTCTCAATTTCAAGTTAAAATACTGTATTAAAGGCAGTAGAGGATCTCTTTCGCTTCCCCAACACTTTTGATAATTTTTTCCTTTTAAGGAAATAACTCATCATGTCCACCCACCTTCAAGCCATTCAACGATTACAAAATGAACTCGCAATCGCTAATGCCAAGATACACCAGTTGCAACGGGAAAACGCTTCTTTGCGGAAACAAGTATCCTCTGAACCCACACCAGCTGCAAACTCCAGTCCTCCTTCTGAATTTACTCCCCCCTCCTCCAAACGTCCACGCTCCCCCAGCAATGATGCTGCTCCTCCCACAACCAAGGTATCTAAGCTTCCGAATCCCAAACCCAAACACAGTTTAGCTGCCATTGCTCGGCAATTTTCCTCTCCTACTGCTCCTTCCAGCTTCACGTTTATTCACGTTCCCATTCACCGTCGCCTCCCCATCCATCAACTCCGTGCTAACCTTCGTGAGTTGCACATTAACACACGCCGCATTCTGGATATTCAATATTCAGATCGAAATGTGGTCAGCTTCCTTATCCATACCGGTTTCGAACCTGAGCTCCGTTCTCAGCTGTACAAACACAAAATCACTATTCGTGACGACTTTGACCCTCTGAGCCCCTCCATCATTCGTGATCCTACACTTCTCAATGAATCCATTGAAAGAAAAACTAAACTTGCTCGTCATGTATTCCTCCAACGACTTGGTTCTGCTTTCCGCCGTCTCAAGGCTCCTCTTTACAACGCTGTCACTAACTACTTTCTCCAATCTGGACTCATAGACCTCAATTTCTTGGAGTCTTTTGATCTCGCTCCCCCTCACAACTATCACAACCCTCTCCTAGACAAGATCTAGAGCTCTTTTCTACCTCTTCCCTTCCCTTTCCTTTTTCCCTTTTTGACTATCAAAAAGGTTTTTCGTTCATTTAATCCTCTTTTTGATCTAACCCGGGCAATGCAATCCTAAAAGTGATTATGTGCTCACATGGGGTTTTTAATTTTTATGAATAAAAATAATCTTTAATCGTATTAAAGGCAGTATTCTCCCCCTCTTGGTACCAAGTTGGTAGCTTGGATATGCAACAATTGATCTAGTATTTGAAGATACACTTTCTTTTTCCTCTCCCCTTCTTTCTCTTTTTTTTCTCTTTTGACTAGCAAAAGGTTTTTAGTTCCTTTTATACTCCCCTTTGATCTGACCCGGGCAATCCAATATTCATATTATTATGTGCTCACATGGGTTATTGCGAAATAATAATAATAATAAAAAAAACTTTTAATCGTAATTCAAGAAAAGAAAAAAAAATAAAAGATAGGCCTGTGTTATATGTAAAAGAAGGCTTCATGAACTTTATTTTATTAACATGTATTTTCTTCTAGTAGCATGTTAAGGACATCAATGAACCTTGGAAGAAGAATAATGATATTGCCAAAAAGAGGGAATGCTAGAAAATAATTTATTAAGAGAGAGACAATGCTTCAGAAGACCATCCCATAATATCACCAGCATCAGCACCACCAACTTGTCTTTTTTCTAATCCAACAGAGCCAAGAGGAAGTGAAGACACGATCATAAAGACAGATGATAAACCAAAGAAGATGAGAGATAAGCGCATTTTTGTATGTAGAATAGACTCTTGCTTGATGATGAGACGATTGAAGGAAAAGAGAGTGCTTCTTTTATATGTGTGAATGTAAAAAAAAATTCGAACGGTTGCAACCTATGCATGTAGACAGTCGCTTATAATTGCAAATCTTTTTGGTTTTTTGGGAAATATTAAAATATAAAAAAGAGGATGCATAGAAGTGTTTTCTGCAAAGGTCTCTGAAGAGAAGTGCTGAATTTCAGACTTTCTCAATACAGTTTAATAAAAAAAAAAAAAAAAAAGACCCAAACAAAAACATTAAAACAATAAAATAAAAGTGTAAAATTCGATGAGAGTGATAAAGTATATTCTTTATTTAATGTGATTATATCTAGTATTTATATCATTTTTCTTTATAAAGATTCAGTTGCATCCTTTCCAATATACTTTAATGAGCTATGACTATAGACTTAAGATAAATAAAGTTTGGTATTAAACTTGTTCCTTATCATGCTAGTGAACTGCTCATATCTATTTCTTTATTTATGAGTCATTACATCAAAAGGTGTACTAAAGTAACTTGTATTGAGTTAAAGGAATAGGGTTAGTTATGACCAAATAAGAGAGGAGAAGGGAAGTCTTTGCAAAGCATTCATTATTCTGATTTGGTCGTTTGAGTGTAAATCATGTTTAAAGTAACTCGGAGCACGAGAGAGCCATTAGAAATATTACTCTAACATCATTGTTCTCTTTCATGATTATTATATACTATGCAAGTATAGGAATTGTTACTTAAAAATAATCGTTATCGCTTGTGTGTCTTTTTTAGACTATTCATAACAACGATTTTATTAACGTATCCTACGACATGCATCATAAGGAGTGTGTACTACAATAAACAAAGGATTCAATATATGAAACATGTGCCTTATGAATCCAATAGACCCTATTGTAGATCATACCTTATGAATTCATGATTATGAAAGGCATTTTATGTTCTTAAGCTTTGTTCTTTTAAAAAAAAGAAACAATCTAACAAACTTTTTAATCTTTTCTACAAGATCTTTTCATACTAATTTTTGCTTATATTAATGATCCTGATTATGGAAATGACCATTGAAATGAACTCTACAGATAATGCCATGTCTACTATTAATATAGAGATAGAGAAGATGACGATGGACTTATCAACTCCTTTAATAAAAAATATGCCATAAAGTAATTAATTCGATAGATGTTATAGTTGAAGTAAAGAAGGATAGTAATAAAATCAGTGAATTATAAAGCAAATTGCTGACACAAGCTAGTAATCATATCACTTTGAGCAGAGTCAACGTTAATTAAAGTCTCTCTTTCTCTCGTTCTAAACCGGATGGACTGAATGAATCCAAAGAATCTAGATTGAGGCAAGGAGTGAACTTTACATTGTCAAGACGAGATTTGTCAAAATTTTAATTGTAGTCTGACGTGCTTTGTTTGCTTCCTCGTGTTTTCATTTTGTAGATCATTTTGAAAGCACTTGTATTTTTTTAATATCTACAAAAAGGGCAGTTGAGAATTATAGATATCTGTTGACTCTTTGTGTGCATAATGATCATGGTCTTTGATGAACAAAAGAAATGAAACTGTATCCTAATAACTGGGACGAAGCCAAGTATCCGTTCTCAAAGAAATAACGTCATTGGTCCAATCAAGAAAGAGATTCATGGAAAAGGTTTAGATAATAACAGCAAGAAATAATGAAAGCAGCAAATGATGCAGGATTTAGTGAACAAAAGTTCTTGCAGTGCCGATCGATTTGTCGCTTCTTGTGGAATACTACATTAATGTGTTAAGGTGCGGAAATCATTCAGAGGAAAAGAAAATGACAATTTAACAAGCAACAAGCTTTATCAACAATACCATGACTGGGGAATAAATACAGTCTATTTACTCGGAGAACATGAATCTTTTCAAAATCAAGAATGCTCTAATAGTAACTTGAAGTATAAATCAGTAGATGCTTTATTTGGTCAATTTTTATAAAAAAAAAATGCTTTGAAAATTTATTGCTATCGTCATTAGAGAAAATAATACAAATGGTATAAATGAATGAGACTCATATGAAAGAAAGGATTAAATCAAGAATAGTAACAAGTTGAAAAGTGACGAAGCTTGTAACGTTTATGGAAGATCATGGTTCAGAGGCCATGTCTGCGATGAATATCACAAACCTAAAGCTCTGAAAAGAAATGAGCTCAGATAGAAAGTTGTCGATGACTACTAGCAACAAGTTGAAAGAGGATTCGTTTTGACCAGCAACTCTATATATGGAAAGTTCTATGCTGATGCAAAAGTTGAAATGGGTTTAATAAATAAAGCTACATTTTCAATACCATCTTGTAAGCCAAAGGGACTCAAATCCCTTCAAAATATTTTAACTGTAGCCAAGGCTTGCTATAATAGCAAAAGGGAAATAAAAAGCAGCTCATTTGAAGATGCAAAAGAACTCAAAACAATAAGAATAAAAAATAAAGTAATAGATATCATGAAGAAAGACTATCATTTTAATAAAAACAGAAGAAATAAGATTAAGATGATGACAAAAAAAAAAGAACAGCTTGTTAACAAGATTTATTATTGAATACATTGATTTTTGAGAGATATATTTAATATGTACAGAAGATACCATTGATGTTATTCATAAGGTGTCAGTGATTGAGGACACCATTTAACCAAGAAGCACTTGATCAAGTAATCATTCATTTTGATGTGAGTAGGATGCTTACTTTTACTACACTTGCAACTCTCTATAAAGAAAAGCCCCAGAGTGTTTTCACGTGAAAAAGAAAGATGACAGTGAACTAGGAAAACCAGTCTTTGTTTACATGGTACAAAAACAGAATAGTCTCTGTTTATGTTTTCAGATACTTTTACAGCACGACCATTATTTAAATGTCTTTTGCTATTATTAACTTTTATTTTTTAAAAAAAAAATGCGATCTAGATTTTTATAATAAATTTAGATTTTGTAAGAGACTAGTAAAACATTCAAGTCTTAGCTTAAAAAGTGCTAATTTAAACCTCGACAAAAGTTTCAAAAAACACTTTCTGCATGTAGTATGTGTTGGAGAGCATCAGCAACTCTCATTCTGGTAATTTCAAGCCTAACGAACCAATATTCTGAGCATAAATACATTAATAGCAAAAGTCTTATGGAATTTTGTAACGCTTCTAGCAACTGACTCATCAGAAGACAGGATGTCTACGCTTTTTACAATATCGTTTATATCGAATGTATATTGGTATGAAGATCAGAAAGTTTTTATGCTTACTGTGAGAATAAAAAAATAAGCATGGTTTAATTTTACAACATGACATAGTAAATGCAAAGGATAAATCAGTATTAACAACAAGTACTGCTTTTTTCTTTTTATCGATGTGAAAGGCATCAGACTATTATACAAGATCAACGATAAATTAGATTTTGCTTCACAAAAATATCATAAACCATTTCGAATCTAGAACTGTTCAACATCGTATTGCATTGCTTCGATGGTGACTGAAATGCATATTGTGCTGATATACTGTTTGAATGCAAAGAGATAGTTACTGATGTATATTTTATGCCTTTTTGCGTCTTTATTAAATTCATGCTGAAGCATCTTACTGCTAGTGGCTAAGTGCGAATGAGAAATCAAAGACCTTAACAACAAGGCTTAAAATATTTGATGCTGATATTTTACATCATGTTTTTAACTGATTTTCAATATATTGTAATAACTTTGAACTATAGCTTTACCAGCAACTTTTTAGGAAAGATAGCTAATACCAAATTGTTCATAAGAGTTGGATTACAAGTCAGAAGCAATAACAACCATAAAGTGTTTAATCCCTAATGTCTAGGATAAATTCAAGAAGTAATATAAAAACAGCAAATTGAAAAATAATCTGAGTTACGGAGCCTCATACAAACCCAAAGCTTTGGTAAATCATTTAATAGCCAATAAAAGTGAAAATAATGCTAACACTTTAGAGAACGATTGCTTTGATTGTCCCATTATGTTGCTAAAGTGTCGTAAGATACCGCCTTTAATACGATTAAATTTTTTTATTATTATTATTATTTCGCAATAACCTATGTGAGCACATAATAATATGAATATTGGATTGCCCGGGTCAGATCAAAGGGGAGTATAAAAGGAACTAAAAACCTTTTGCTAGTCAAAAGAGAAAAAAAAGAGAAAGAAGGGGAGAGGAAAAAGAAAGTGTATCTTCAAATACTAGATCAATTGTTGCATATCCAAGCTACCAACTTGGTACCAAGAGGGGGAGAATACTGCCTTTAATACGATTAAAGATTATTTTTATTCATAAAAATTAAAAACCCCATGTGAGCACATAATCACTTTTAGGATTGCATTGCCCGGGTTAGATCAAAAAGAGGATTAAATGAACGAAAAACCTTTTTGATAGTCAAAAAGGGAAAAAGGAAAGGGAAGGGAAGAGGTAGAAAAGAGCTCTAGATCTTGTCTAGGAGAGGGTTGTGATAGTTGTGAGGGGGAGCGAGATCAAAAGACTCCAAGAAATTGAGGTCTATGAGTCCAGATTGGAGAAAGTAGTTAGTGACAGCGTTGTAAAGAGGAGCCTTGAGACGGCGGAAAGCAGAACCAAGTCGTTGGAGGAATACATGACGAGCAAGTTTAGTTTTTCTTTCAATGGATTCATTGAGAAGTGTAGGATCACGAATGATGGAGGGGCTCAGAGGGTCAAAGTCGTCACGAATAGTGATTTTGTGTTTGTACAGCTGAGAACGGAGCTCAGGTTCGAAACCGGTATGGATAAGGAAGCTGACCACATTTCGATCTGAATATTGAATATCCAGAATGCGGCGTGTGTTAATGTGCAACTCACGAAGGTTAGCACGGAGTTGATGGATGGGGAGGCGACGGTGAATGGGAACGTGAATAAACGTGAAGCTGGAAGGAGCAGTAGGAGAGGAAAATTGCCGAGCAATGGCAGCTAAACTGTGTTTGGGTTTGGGATTCGGAAGCTTAGATACCTTGGTTGTGGGAGGAGCAGCATCATTGCTGGGGGAGCGTGGACGTTTGGAGGAGGGGGGAGTAAATTCAGAAGGAGGACTGGAGTTTGCAGCTGGTGTGGGTTCAGAGGATACTTGTTTCCGCAAAGAAGCGTTTTCCCGTTGCAACTGGTGTATCTTGGCATTAGCGATTGCGAGTTCATTTTGTAATCGTTGAATGGTTTGAAGGTGGGTGGACATGATGGGTTATTTCCTTAAAAGGAAACAATTATCAAAAGCGTTGGGGAAGCGAAAGAGTTTCCTATTACGGGTATTACGCTTATTACGCTTATTACGCTTATTACGGGTATTACGGGTATTACGCTTATTACGCTTATTACGGGTATTACGGGTATTACGCTTATTACGCTTATTACGCTTATTACGCTTATTACGCTTATTACGGGTATTACGGGTATTACGCTTGTTACGCTTGTTACGCTTATTACGCTTATTACGCTTATTACGGGTATTACGGGTATTACGCTTATTACGCTTATTACGGGTATTACGGGTATTACGCTTATTACGCTTATTACGCTTATTACGCTTATTACGCTTATTACGGGTATTACGGGTATTACGCTTGTTACGCTTGTTACGCTTATTACGCTTATTACGCTTATTACGGGTATTACGGGTATTACGCTTATTACGCTTATTACGGGTATTACGCTTATTACGCTTATTACGCTTATTACGCTTATTACGCTTATTACGGGTATTACGGGTATTACGCTTGTTACGCTTGTTACGCTTATTACGCTTATTACGCTTATTACGGGTATTACGGGTATTACGCTTATTACGCTTATTACGCTTATTACGCTTATTACGCTTATTACGGGTATTACGGGTATTACGCTTATTACGCTTATTACGGGTATTACGGGTATTACGCTTATTACGCTTATTACGCTTATTACGCTTATTACGCTTATTACGGGTATTACGGGTATTACGCTTGTTACGCTTGTTACGCTTATTACGCTTATTACGCTTATTACGGGTATTACGGGTATTACGCTTATTACGCTTATTACGGGTATTACGGGTATTACGCTTATTACGCTTATTACGGGTATTACGGGTATTACGCTTATTACGCTTATTACGCTTATTACGCTTATTACGCTTATTACGGGTATTACGGGTATTACGCTTATTACGCTTATTACGGGTATTACGGGTATTACGCTTATTACGCTTATTACGCTTATTACGCTTATTACGCTTATTACGCTTATTACGCTTATTACGCTTATTACGGGTATTACGGGTATTACGCTTATTACGCTTATTACGGGTATTACGGGTATTACGCTTATTACGCTTATTACGCTTATTACGCTTATTACGCTTATTACGCTTATTACGCTTATTACGCTTATTACGGGTATTACGCTTATTACGCTTATTACGCTTATTACGGGTATTACGGGTATTACGGGTATTACGCTTATAAAAGCTATAAAGTATATTTTGCTGACCAGAAGGTAATTTTTCTATACTATTTGCAAGTAAAATTGTGTAAGGCTGCTAAAGCAGCTAGATTGTCGGGTGTAACTGAGCGCACTGGTCAGCAATGGGCTAAAAGATTGAAGGATGAGCCTGAATGGGATATTTTTGAGAAGCAAACGAATAAGGACAAGCAAAAGACTGGAATGTTGCAACAAGAGCATAAAGAGTATATTATTAATATGTACGATCAAAACCCTCAAGCACGTGTTGTAGATATTGTTGATAGTTTGACAAAGTCGTTTGAGAATTTCAGTTTGAAAAAAACCAGCGCTCGTAACTTTCATGAAAACTGAATGCAATTTGTCATTCAAACGAGTAACATTACGTTCTAGTGAACGAAACTCTGAAGATAAACTTCGACAGCGCTTTGAATGGGTAGAGCGCTGGACATCAACTGATATGGACTATCTTTTTAATTGTGTGTTTGTGGATGAAAGTGGCTTTGACATAAATATGCGTCCACCTTCAGCCTGGTCTACAGTTGGTACACCAGCAATTGTGGAAACCAAATCAACCAAAGCAACTTCCCATACAATATTAGGTGCTATCAGTGCAATAGGGGTAGTAGATATTGAGCTTAGAGTGGCAGCAAAGCCTAAACAACGTAGAATTGACGGAGTTGGAAGAAAAAGAAAGCAGACGCCAAATGTTAAAAAACCAAAAGGAACAACAGCAGGCCACTATTTGAATTTCATTCGAAAAACCCTTGATGAAATGGATAAAAACACTCTTATGAACGGCTTTTATATTGTTATGGACAATGTGCCTATTCATACACATAATGATATTGACGAATTGATCACTTCAAGAGGTTATAGAAGCATATATCTTCCCCCATATTCACCCGAGATTAACCCAATTGAGCAATTTTGGTCTGTTGTAAAGAACAAAGTTAAAATGGGAGTGTTTTCTGATGACGAAGATCTCAAGACAAGAATTGCAGACGCATGCAATAATGTTCCTATTCAACATGTAAAAGCTTTCATACAACACTCTTGTGATCAATTTGAAAAGTGTAGAAATAAAGAACCTATCTAATAATAATAGAAATCTTCTTTGTTTTATTTAGTATTACACCTGCAGTTTGATTTCACAGAAAAGCACACTTTGATTTTTGAGAAAGCCGCAAATCGAGAGTTGAGAAAACTGCATTTTGGAATTTTATTTCTCGCACTTTAATTTTTTTAAACCCGCAATTTGATGCTGCGTTCACTGTAACATAAGCATAAAGAACCTTTCTTTTTTGCAAAAGGAATCTTTCTTTAAAAATCTTTGGAACTCATCAAATTGCTCTTCACTTTTTAACCTATTTCTGTAAGGGCGCCTTTCATCAAGTACAATTGATGAGAGTACACTAGTTACAACAAAGATTTAAACTGGCTTCTTTTTTAGAAAAAAGGAAACATTCAAAAAAGCACACTTCACATTTTGTAGAGCTTAAATGAGTTGCTGATAGGAATTATTGAATTATTTCTTCTTTAAAGACAACTGCAATAATATATCGTAAGCGTGATCTGTTTCATTATAAAGAGTGAGTATGCGACTTGTTTTCATTTTCTTGCATGCTCCTTATTGTAACTTGTACAAGAAAATGCGCTCAAAATAACAGAAAAATAGAAAGCAGCACTAGCTAAGGGTGCTATGCTAGAGTCTATAGCTTTGTTTTCGTTACGTTGTTAACTAATGAAAGGATGATGGTTTTTATACCTACTTTTTTCTCTAGGAACGATAAGGGCAGCTTCTTCACTGATGCTTGTCTAATGTCACGTTGCTAGGTTGTAGAATCATAATTGGCTGTGGTCAGACAATAAACAAGTTGAATCTAGATGATCACAAGCATGATCAACGTCATTTAAACGCTCTTATCTTTGTTTGCAATTAGAATTTGACAAAAAGTATAGTCAAGAAGATCATAGAACCTCTCCTAAGCTTAAAGCTGAAGAAAGCTAGCTATCATGTCTATGACTGAGTAAATATGCCAATTATTTTGATTCAAATAAAAGTATTATCCTCATCATCTGAATTCATTGTCATCAATGAGCAAATTAATGAATTAAAGCTCACAGCTACCGCACCATACATTTATCGTAAAAGTGTTAGACTCTATTATCCACATTCATACCGAAATGGTTTTCAAGTCAATAAAACAGAAACCGAATTAAAAAATCAAGCTGGTTTTTTTACGCTTTCTCACTTTATTCCTCTTGCATTGATTTACAACTGTTGTTATTAATGTCTTTCTTCCTTTAAATTTGTATAAATTATTTTTGAAATGATGAACTTAAATTTCTTACATCTTTAAATGTTCATCTTAAAGAACAGATAAAGACTATAAACGTGTTTTTTTTTTTCAATCATTTACTCTTGGTCAAACTGTTCATTATCAATTGTACATGAGCATCATGAAAGCAACGGCACTTTATGTTTTTCCGAAACGACGCGCCGTTTCACTGTGAGCCTTTTTTTTTCTTTTTTAGTAAATTGGCGGCGAATAACGGATTCAGGCGCGGATCAGCGGTAGGAGCCAATCAAGTGCCCGCGATGCTCAGCCTATATAAGCATGCAGTCAAAGACAAGATAGCCTCATTTTATTCACACACCAAAAGAATGACAGTTGACAACACCCATCTCCCTCTTCAAAAAGTCCTCATCGTTGGCGGTGGTATCTCGGGTCTCACGCTCGCCAACGCGCTCAAGCATCAAGGCATCCCCTGTGTTGTCTATGAACGGGATGAAAGCCCTCAATCTCGTACGCAGGGATGGTCTCTCTCTCTTCATATGGCCATGGAACACTTGAAGCGATGCTTTCCTTTGGAGCGGTTTGAAAACTTTGGCCGAGAGGCAAGTGTGAACTATGAAGACAACAAAGGCAATGTGGTCTACAAGCTTTATGACGGAAAAGATGGCCGTGTCTTCACCACCGTTCAGCGCGAGCCTTATGCGGCCTATCGAGTCAGCCGATCCCGTTTCAGACATTGGTTGCTGCAGGATATTGAAGAAAATGTGCATTGGAACAAGAGAGTGAGTCGTTATGAAGAAGACGATCAAGGTCAGGTGACGGTGTACTTTACAGACGGAACACAAGACACGGGCGATCTGTTGGTAGCCTCGGATGGAAGCCAATCCTCTGTGGCCTGTCAACTTTATGGTGGTGCTCTTCCATTCAAACAGGCAACGCATATCAGTTACGCTCGCGGATTTGGTGCTACTTACTGGATCTCAGAAGAAGTCTGGAAGAGTGTCTCGACCAGCAACAGTCAGACCGCTGCCATCATCGGCACTGTAACTGAGGATGCAGATAAGCGTGTGGCAGGCAAGACGATCCGAATGTTGTATACTCTCAACAAGATTGATCGAAGCCGTCCAGAGACGCCTTATGAAATTTTATGGTTTGTTTCCATCTTTCTTGAACAGGATAACCTTGTTCCTTTTCCTGATGGATCAAACGATGAAGAAGTACTCAACATGATTCAGGCCTGGTGTGCTTCTGCCTTTTCTGGTTCTCCTTCCCATCAAAAAATCACTGCTCAAACTCCTAAACATACTCCTATCCATGGCCTCACACTACGAGAAAGAATCCCAAGATATGACGTATTGTATTCTCCTGGCCGTCGTGTGGTATTGACGGGTGATGCTGCTCACCCGATGACTGTATACAAAGGCGAAGGTAAATGTGGTTTATGAAGCAAGATGGAATTGGTTATTGATCCATTTTTTAATAGGCGCAAATCATGCTATTATAGATGCAAGTAACTTGGCAGTTGAAATCAGTCATGCTTTTAACAACACCAAAACATTGGATGAAGCTATATCTTCTTATTACGATGAAATGATACCTCGAGGAGAAAATGCGGTTACTCAATCTCATATTGCCTCTGAAAAAGTTCATTCTACAAGAGAACAAGTGATTGAAATGTACAAAAGTATGAGGGGTGCCACAGTAGGTAAGTTATCTTTCTAAATCTTAAAAATAGATTCATTCAACTAAACCTTATTTATAGCTTCCGTTTAACCCCTTTTTTGTTGCTTAGCTCTTGTTCATTATGCTAAGCAAAACTTAAGTCTTGTATTGTTGGCAATAAACAATTTCTTTTTTTGTTAAAGTGTTTTTATCCTTCATTCTCTTTCTTCCTCCTTCACCGTTTTCTTTTCTATTTTTAGTATTTTAAAGAAACACTCTTTCTTTTTTGACACGTCAAAGCCACAATTGGCTCTCTTTTTTCCAAACCATGCTTACGTCACGATTTATCCACCGCTTCGACCAGCTTCCCTTTTCTACAAACTTTTTTCGTATTTGAACTCCACATTCTTTTTTGTTTTTTTCAAACATGTACGCCATCCGTTCCATTGCTACCAAGGTAATAAAAAAAAGGAAGAAAAAGAGATGATGTTAATATGAATATACAAATAGCCTGCTCGCGTTGCCGTTCCTGCCATGGCCGCTCGCGGTTTCTCTGCTGCTGCTGTCATGAAGAAGGGTAAAAGAGAAAAAAAAAAAAAGATGGACAGAAACTGACTTGTGAATAGATGTTCTTCAAGACTTGTTTTTAAAGGAATTGAAGGCTTACAAGCCTCAACCCGTTGCTGCTTCTGAAGAATCTGCTGCCAAAGACTTGAAGCTTCCTCCTGCTCCTGCTGTAAGTTGAATAAGAAAGAGGGATGAAAAAGATGTTAACGATAGACAGGTTCCTGAGATCGAAGGTGATATTTCTCAACAATTAGCCGCTTACGATGCTGAACCCGAGGAAATCGCTCACTAAAGGATTGGAAAGAGAAAAAAGCAAAAAAATGGAAAATCAACAACACAGAGAGTTAGAATAATGCGTGTGTATAAATAAAAATGCCATCATTTTTTATTGTGTTGTGGACATAAAGGAATTTATTTCTATTCAACTCGATCTGTCTGTTTTATAAAGTTTCCCTTCTTTGTCAATCTTTATAGTGTCATTTTTAGTAAATATTCACAAAGAAAACTGTTTGGATTGTTATCCAACCGAGTTTATTTCGTAATATGTCTCAAGGTAAACGAATATGCATGTCTTTAGAGAACAATTCCTTTTTAGAGTGGAGGTTAATTTTGCTTAAATCATCTGTTTTTTTATTTATTTATTGAAAAGCAGCGCATATTGAACTTTTTTTTTTTTCTTCTTTTTTTCTCTCTTGCATAATGACCATAAAGATGAAGCAAAATGACAATAATAACAGTGGAGGTGATAACAAAGAAATGGAACAGTTAACAGAAGAGTTTGATGAGAAAGTAAACTTTATACAAAATGAAGATGATGAGTAAGAAAAAAAAAAAAAACAATAAATCATGATTGTTTACTTATTTTGTAGTCATCACAGTACAAGTGATAACAACAACAAAGAAGTAGAGAATATATTTAACCAAGTGAATGATCACCAAGGTTGATACAACAATAGAAAGTATGAACAATAAGCTAACTTGTCATAGCCCGTCGACCTTCACTTCAACTCGACTTAGATACCCAACCAGAACAAACACAGAAACAAAAACAGCAAGCAGAAATACCCTTTGATTTCAATCGATTCTTGGAACAGATGAAGAGTCGTAGTGCAAAACCTATCACTCGCTATTTTAAAAGGTAAACAAAACAAATGTGGTGTACAAGAGATATTGAGATCAGCACTAGTTTTTTACAAGCTTTTGATCGTCGACCGTGGACAGTGAATGAACAGATCAAGATCATTCAAGACTTTTTGGACGTAAGGGATGTGATCTGCCCTATGCAGTGTATATAACAGTATTTGTGTAGTTTATTTATGTAAAGATGCGTGAAAATGATATATGGAAAGACATGTCAGATCAAGAATTTTGTAATGCAAAAGAAGGCATGGAGAAATTAGTGATGAATAGGCTATATTCTGCGTAAGTGATCCTGCTGATGCCATGTGTGATGCTGATGTATAAAATAGTACATTTTGTTCAAGAACAACAGATGATAAAGAAAGAGATGAAATATTATATCAAAAAATAAGTATATTTCGATGGATACGTGAAAGACATTTGGATATTCCTGAAACTGAACATAACGATGCCTTCTTTACGTTTGCACAATCTGGTAAATCATCTAAAGAGCACAAGGTTGCAGCATTAACCATAGAATAGAACTTTTGAAAATGAATAATTATAAAGCACCAAGGGATAAACTGATTTGTATTTTAAATTGTTGCAAAGTTATATTTGGTAAACAATTTTAGTAATAGCAATTACGCATGTTAATCACACCAGAATAGGTTTAATAAAACAAGTAGAAGGAGAGGCTGGTGCTGATAAATTTTTACCCATTTTAATCTATGTTATCATTAGAGCAAATCCACCACGATTAGTATCTAATACACAGTAAAATATTTTCCTATCGAATCATGACTGTAACTCACTTGTTGTATTAGATATATTTATCGATTTAGAAATATAGATCAATTACAAGCTGAGTCGGGCTATTATTTAACAAACCTAGTAAATAATGACAATGATGTATTGTGTACATGTGTATATTCATGTGTGCTATAAATAGATGGGTGCTATAGCATTTATTGAAACAATGGATGATAAATCACTTTCAATTACAAAAGAAGAATTTGATAGGTAACTGCCTTCACAAACAAACAAATACCAACCTACTTTTGTAGTCATATTGAGCAAACAATGAATGAATTAAAAAAGGAAAGACCATCGATTACATTAGATAAAGAAAAGATCAGTTATGAGAGCGCACTTCATCCTTCTCGTTCTTCTCCAAGCATTTCTACACAATCTTTATTGGATTCATCAAAAGCAGCCAATTTGTTAGAAAAGGGATCTTTATTGGCTCAAAAGACGATGCAAAAACCACTTAGTTTTGTTGGGAAATTATTTCAAGGATTAACGGAAGATGAAGAAGAGTCAAGCCCACCACTTCCGCCAAGACCTTCCTATAATGATCAAGATTTACAAACATTATACAACATGTTTCCTAATATTGACCCAACCGTATGTTATTTGGTATTAAATGCCAATCAAGGTGTATTGGCTAATTCGATTGAAAAGTAAATGATAAGGCTTACTATTTACTTTTTTACTGACTTGTATCTCTAGTTTACTAGAAATATCAAACCAACAACAACATCGATAATGACAAACTCAGTTGCATGAAAATATTGACGTAATATAAAAATAGGAATGAAATAAATACAACTCTCTCTTTTTTTTTGTTGTTGTTTGCTTTCTTTCTTTTTTCTTTTCATCATGTCAAATCAAGAAGTCAATAACGTAGACAAAATTCCAACTGAACAAAAGGGTGCTTTTCATTCCTTTCTAAAATCACTCGCTTCCTTTTCCGGTGATCTTTCCTCCTTGACCTGCCCTGCGTTTTTATTAGCCCCTGTTTCACTCATTGAATACTCGTAAGTGTATTTGGATGACCCCCCAAAAAAAAACTCACTGGTTTGCTAGTGAATATTGGACACAGCAGCCGGACCTTTTTACCGACATTACCACATCGGATGACGAAGTTGAACGTATGACCGCTTTTGTCAAGTGGTTCATTTCCTCACTCAACGCGTCCTATGCCCGTCGGGTACCCAAGGGAGAGTGGGAAAAGAAGCCTTATAATCCCATCTTGGGTGAACAGTACAAGATGCACTGGGAAGATCTGAATGGGTCGGGTGAAACACGGGTGCTTTGTGAGCAAGTCTCTCATCACCCACCGATCACTGGATTCTGTATCAAGAATGATAAACATGGCTTGGTTCTCAATGGCCACACGGGTCAAAAAACACGATTCTCGAGTACGTCTTTGATATGTGATCAAGTGGGCCAGTGTGTGCTTCAATTGAAAAACAGGGGTGATGAAGCCTACATGTTTTCTTATCCTTCTGTCACTGTCAATGGTATTTGGTACGCAGGTAAAAAGTGCTTGTGAATCGGGTGATGATGATGACTGATAAGATGATGATGATAGCCCCCTATGTTGAATTGACGGGTACTTCCTATGTTCAATCCACTACAGGTTTATATTGTACGATCGAATACTCATCTCGTGGTTGGATCTCTGGAGAAAGAAACCATTTCAAATGCTATATTCGTCGTAATAGTAACCCGAAAGAATATGTTTACAAGATCGAAGGACAGTGGAGTGGTAAATCGACCCTGACACCCTTTGATTCTAAATCGTCCGTGCCCTTCCTGGACGTGACAGAGCTCACACCAGCCACGATGCATGTAGAGGATGTTGAGAACCAAGACGAGATGGAAAGTCGCAAGATATGGCAAAAGGTATCGGATGCGATTCGAGCCAATGATACCCAAACTGCGGGCATAGAAAAAACAAGGATTGAGAACAAACAAAGAGAAGAAAGAACGGCGCGTTTGGAAGCAAAGAAGGAATGGGAACCTAAATACTTTGATTGGGTTGATCAGCATCCTACTGTAACGAACCTTCAACGCATGTTGACTTCTACTGTCAAGGGCAAGTACAGCCCTGCTACGAGTGGTAATTGGGTTATAAAAGAATAAAGATGTCATGTTTTGTTTCGGAAATTCAAAAGATAAAATCAAATGGTTTTTTTTTAATTTTCATTTTTTCTTTTTTTTTTATTATTGTTTCAATACAACTATTCTCATGGGTTACGAACACCGTAAATCATTTTCAAGTGGACCACTGGCTGGTGGTACGGATGATCAACATGCTGCTATGGAAGAATTAAAGGGTCACTTCAAGTTGACGACTGAACAACTCAAAACATTTCGTGATAATCTAATTCAAGAGATGAACACTGGCTTACAATCGCATGAATCCAACATGGCCATGTTACCCTCTTGGATCTTTAGACATCCTACCGGTCAAGAAACGGGTGAATATCTTGGTTTGGAAATTAGTGGTAAGCGAGAGTGCGATCAGTTGACGTCATAAAATAGTAACACACCACGCTTAGGTTCCAATGTCCGAATCTATCTCGTCAATTTGCACGGACAGGGTCGTATCAGTACGCGTCAGCAGAAATATGTGATTCATGACCATCTCAAGAAGGGTTCGATCACTGCGATGATTGATTTCTTGGTGGAGAGTGTGGATTCCTTTTTGAACTTTGTGGGTAAATATGATATCAAGCAGCCTCTTGCCCTTGGCTTCGTCTTGGCCTTTCCCTTGGAACAAACCGCGCTGAACAAGGCCGTGGTGATCCAGTGGACAAAGGATTTCGAAATCACGGGTGCCAGCAACAAGAACATTGCCGACCTCCTCCAGACCGGTTTCAACCGTCGTCATCTCAACGTCCATGTGGAAGCCGTGGTCAATGGTGCCGTCGGCTGTCTCTTGGCTCACAGCTACCGCAGTCTGGACACACTCGTGGCCTGTACGATCAGCACGGGTACCAACGCCGCCTATTGGGAAAAGACGAGCGAACTGAAAAAGACCGAGGGCCAGACGGCTCCGAATGGGGATGGCGAGATGATTGTGAATACCGAGTGGGGAAGCTTTGGTGATCACAATCTCGATTTCCTCCCTCGTACATTTTATGATAACCGGGTCAATCGTCAATCGGTCAATCCGGGTGTGCACGTCTTTGAAAAGATGGTCTCTGGTCTCTATCTGGGTGAAATCGTTCGTCTGATCATGGTCGATTTCCTCGATCGTCGTCTGATCTTTAATGGACAGTACACGACCGAACTCAACACGCCTTACTTTTTTGAATCTTCTTACATGAGCGCGATTCAATCGGACGATTCGACTGAATTGGATGAGACAAGACATATTTTGGAGTCCATCATGAACATTCCTTCGACAACCTTGAATGATCTTCAGATGGTCAAGATGATTTGTGACTTGGTCTCTAGACGTGCCGCTCGTCTTGTGGCTGCTGCTATCAGTGCGATTATCGAAAAGAGAAACGCGCTGGATCAAGGGCTGACGATCAGTAAGTAGTAGGACTTGAAAGTGGTAAGGATAGGTATTAAAGGATAGAATAGGTATGGAAGGCTCTGTTTATGAACATTTCCCTGATTTCCCAAGACGTGTGAATGATACACTCAAGAGTCTTTACAGTGATCGTGTTGACCATATCAATATCGGAATCACTCGTGATGGACACGGTATCGGTGCTGCTTTGGCTGCTATGATTGCCATCACTCAAAGAAAATAATAAAGAATGATCAAACTTTTTATTTATGGTATTTAGCTTCCACAAAGGGCATCTTTGCAATCACGGCTTGCTGAACCTTATTTCTCACTTTTACATTTAATTCAGTTCCCTTCTTGTGAAAACCATTCTTTACGTAACCCATCGCGATATTCTTCTTTAAAGAAGGTGCAGGGCAACCAGACGTCACGGCCCCGATCACTTGTCCTTCCTTATTCAAAATCTCTGCACCCTCACGCGCAGGTGCACCTTGGACGACGAGACCGACACGTCGACGGCTGACACCGCCCTTGATCTGTGGCAAGATGTGTTCGGCACCCAAGAAGCCACCGGTCTCTCTGCGAGATTTCGCTAAAGGATAACATGTGAGTTCATTTTGTTGGGTTTTATAAAAGGGGCATCGTTACGAATCGTCCAAGTCAGACCAGCTTCGACCGGTGTCGTCGTCTCATCCAGATCATGACCATAAAGACAAAGACCGGCTTCGAGTCGAAGAGAATCGCGAGCACCCAAGCCGGCTAGCTCAACATCAGGATGAGCCAGTAATTTTTCTGTGAGTGTATTGATTTCCTCGGTAGGAATCGAAAGCTGTAAAATAGAGAGTGAGTTTCGGATGAATCCAGATGTCACCACTGACCTCAAAACCATCTTCTCCTGTATAACCTGAACGAGCCACATGGCAAGGAACACCGGCAATATCCATCTGTCTTCCATGCATAAAACTGAAATCTTCTAGACTTTTACCTACCAAACCTTCAAGGGCCTCGGCAGCCTTGGGTCCCTGAAGAGCGATCAAGGAGTGATCCTGGATGACGTTGAAATCGACATCAAACCCTTTATTTTGGAACTCTGCAAGATGCTTTCGGATATGTGCCAAGTCTTTATCAGCACAAGCCGCATTGGACACAACATAGAGACTGTCTTGCTGCTGCATGATGATCGTGTCATCAATGATCCCGCCTTGTTCGTTTGTGAATAAAGAAAGTGTGCCTTGTCCGATCGGTAACTGGTGTAAATCGGCCACGACCAGTCTCTCAAAGAACTTGTTTCGATCTTTACCCGTGACACTTTAGTAGATTAATATTCATTCCATCATTCCATCATCTCACTTACCGTGATTGAAGCATATGAGAGACATCAAAGATAGATGCCTTTTGTCTGGTATGAAGATGAGAAGCAGAGATACCGAGATTATCGTATTGAACAGGCATATAATATCCTGCAAATGGAACCATCTTGCCACCTTTCTTTACGTGAAAATCATACAGCGCAGTCTTCTTTATCTTCAAGTTCTATCAGTTCCCCATCTCTTCCTTCTTCTCTCTTTTCTTCTTACCTCACTAGAAGCAGAAGCGGCATAAAAACGTTTGGTGAGAACACGTTGGATGGATAAAGAAAGAGGTGATTTGGTCAAGAGCATTTTAAGAAGAAGAAGAAAAGAAAGAGAAAAGAGGGGGTATAGGTTTGTATTTATTGTTACAAAAAAAAAAAAAAAAGAGATGAAGAATTTTAATAGGTTCTTTGACTTGACTCGGTGGAAACAAAAGAGGTTTGAACGAGTTTTATGAATTCATCCACTTTTTTACTTCAATCAACCTTTGATTCAGTCTCTCTCGTTCGCTTTCACTCAGTGCGTATTTCATTTTGATTTCGATCAACACGTTTTCCATATCAGCCAATTGGTCTTGAAGTTGAGCATGCTGCTCTGTCAAGACCTGATTTTGTTCACACAGTGTTTGCAAGTCCGATTGTGACTCCATCGTGCCTGGGATGGTCTGGATGAGACGTCGTAGATCATTGGCTTGATGGCGTAGTGCATCATTCTCATCCGACACTCGGACCCATTCCTTCTTCTTCACGTCCAATTCCTCTGCGACCTGCGCATGTTCCCTTTGCACGGATTGATGTTGATCAAACAGGGTCTTGTAGTGTTGATCGAGTTGTTTGTTTTGTTTTTTAAAAGAGGCAATCAGGCACGCTTCATTATCTGCTTTGATACTCTCGATCGAAAAGTCTTTGGCTAATTTCTCTAATCGCTTCTTGCCAATCTTGATCTGACAGGCTTCATGCAGTAAATCGGTAACGTGACCCTATGATTTCCATTAGACACACGATTGATTCCGATCGGACCTCTTACATCATAAACATCCAACAGGTCATCTTTAAGAAACGTCACCAAGTGATCAAAATCCAGTGACAAGATGTTGACCTGGTTCTTTGCCAGCAGAGCCAATCCGATCCGAAAGAGACAGTGAATACCTTCGACAAAGAGGGTGTCATAGATGCGATAGACAATTTCCAGTGGGAATTTATAAGCAAACAAGGTGAGGAACCACTGTGAGGCATACATGTTGGATCGAATGCCTTGTTCATTAAAATGTCTGTGAATGTGGGGTAAATGATCTTGCAAGAGTCCATCAAATTGATAGAGTCTCAGGATCAGTAAATCCAATTGGGGTGTGAATTGTCCTCTGATTTCATATTTCTGCAACAATCGAACCAGTGCATCGAACGCTTCTTCTTCAGGCATCTAAAACAATCGTCAGTCTCTCAACAACCCCCTGACTCAGATCCTATTTACATTCAACAACAGTGGACCGGCAACAAAGGCCAGCCCTTGACAGTATCCGACTTCGGGATCATAAAGTGAGTAAGCCTTGACGATATTAAAGAGTGATTCTTGTCCTTGATAACTTTGAAAATAAGGATGATGTGGAAAGGTCCGGTGAAGATCTCGTGTGATGGCCTTTTCATACACTGATTCTTGCTTGAGTAGCTCAATGTACACATCTTGTAAGCCTTCATCACCGCCTGTCTTTGTCAGCAGAGGCCAGACGGTCCCTCTCAAGGCAGACGGGATGCCATGTTGTACAATTTGAGTGGACAGATGTTTTGTTTCTGATTGGCTGAATTGATTGAAATTTGAAATCACTTTGGACCAAAACTCTAATAAAAAACCAATTAATTCTGTGCAAATAAACAAAGCCTTTTGTTTACCCCAATCGACTTGTTCTTCTATCGTTTCTTCTAAAGGTGGGGTCAATAGTAGCTTATCATCCAAGAGTGAATCGAATGAACAAGTACTGTCATCATCATCACTGAATGTAATATCTGAAATCGTGTTGGATGAACTTTGTATTCGTTGTTTATTGATATAGGCTCCTGTCGTGCTTTTATTTTCTTTATTGATCACTGAATGAACAATGGTTGTCATGGATATAAAATAAGAAGAATGAAAGAGAAAAAGAAAAAAAAATAAATAAAAATAAATAAAAAAAACTTTTTTTAAAATCATGTTCCCCTTATTTTCCTGCGTTGTGTAGAAACAGGCTTATCCATTTAATACTCCTCTCTCCTGTCTTCTTGTTTCCATAAATAACAATTCACAAATTAGGAATCATCCCTTCTAAGGTTATGATACTCGTGAATTGGATTGATTGTTATTTACCTTTTTCGGCTGTTCAATTGATGACATGATCAGGTTGTGGCTACATCTTTTTTTTTCTCCATCAATTTCTCATCTCTCCTTTCACACTCGCTCACTGACCTTCATTCCTTCTGAGCCCCCATGTCGTTCGATCTGTGGCAAAAGGCTCCAGTGGCAATCTCAGCAGGAGCCTCATCCGCTTTTGTTTCTTCACGCCCATGATCTTTAGGACAACTAAACTCACCTAGTTCACCCCCCCCCCTTTTTTTTTTTACAGAAATCCTTTCATCCCAAAAAGGATCCATGACTTTCAAGTGTTGGATGACAGCTTGTGATCCGTAGTCAATGTCTGGAGTGATCGTATGGGTTGATACAAGCCCTGACTTGTGATTTTCAAGCCCCAAACGGTTTTTTCATACTCCACTTAATGCAGTAGACATGATCCCATCACTTTAGCAGCCTCGGGTGGTGTCTTTTAGAGTCAGCGTCCGTAAGTTCGGTCTGTACTGATCCGGATCATGATCTGGACGAGATGCTTGGATGCGCAGTAGATGTGTAAAGCGAGAATACGACCTGTGGATGTGCAGAATTTATAAATAGATTCTGTATGTGTAACTGTAAACACCTCCAAGGCACATCAGCATCCATGTTATCTTTCATTCTCAAAGGATGGTGGTAGTACACTATTTCCAGAAATCAAAGTCGCCGTGACTTGTCGCAAATATTTAAACGTTGATCCTTTACCATTAAATACTATAGCTAGATTGGGTCTATCATGATTCATTTTTTTATTCATGTTTTCTATTTGACCGATCATTCTTTCCTCAGTTTAATAATAAAGGATTAAGCGAGACTCATTTCTCATTATAGTCTTTATTTTTGTCCTTATTACATTATTTTAAATCGTTTAGTAGAAATAGGTCATTAGTAAATACCTAAGGATCGTTTTAAAATAGCCATTACCTCTTATCACACACTCTATTTCCACTGTAAGCTGTACTGCTTCACGTGACCAAGTTATACATGATATAATGAAGCAAACTTGTAAGAACACAACATGAGTTAATAATTTAATATCACGTTATTAATAAGTAATTTATAATTACACTTTGTTTAAAAATATAATAACAATGTCTTTTGTTCCAATCTCATATCTTTCGTTACATTATTATTTTATACTGAGCCTCAAGATCTTACATCCATTATAAAAGAAGTCTGCTGTCAAGAAAAAAAAAGCGTCTGTTTTAAAACTATTTCTTTTAAAAAAAATTACCATGGATGATATTATATATGAGGATGGCAAAGGAAATCTTGCTGATGAAAACGGTAACAGACTCTATGAATTCCAAATGGAACCCTCAACGCAAATTCATAGTAAATTACATCAACTAAATGACTGCCAGTGAAAATTATGGCATAAAAAATACAGCCCCTTTTTTCCAATTTATATCTTTGCAATATAATAAAAAATGACTCTAACAGAAGAACAAACGGAATACAAAATCCCTATAGTTAAAGAAGGTCCCAAGCACTTTTTTTCTTGCTACAAAATAAAAACAACAGTGCCAACGTGATCGACTTTAACTCAAATCAACTGCCATACAATAAAATACAGAAATAATATTTTTAATCAATATACGATACTAATATAAAAACAAAAGATATACATTTAAAAAAACAAAGAAACATTAAGGATGTGAAGGGGAGTACATAGGGCCTAAGTTGACCATTCCTGAGCAGTCTTCTTCCTTCGTTAACTTTAATATGATTGGGTTGATGGTATTGCTTAAAAGTACAGGCTTTAGAGGATTGTATCTATACTTTGATACTGATATGTTCTTGTTTAAGAGCCATAATAGTTTTTATTGATTCTTCTAAAATACACTATTTTTGCAGCACTGTTAGTATTATTGCATACATAAACACAAAAGAGATCATACGTTACCTTGGTCTCCCAACAAAACTGAATTAATTCAGGTACCAAATCACATTTGTCCCCAAAGTCAGGCTTGATTTTAAGGTTTGTCTCTCTCTCTCCAAAGGTCAAACATACCGCCCTTTTGATAACACACACTCCAGAAGTGCAATTCAATATCTAAGTTTTTTTGAAAATAAAAAAAAATGGATTGTACTGCTTTCATAAAATATCAAAAATTTACCTGCTGCATGAAGGAAAAACACCTTTATCTTTGTAAATGTTTCTATGGAAGCGTATGAATAGTCATCAACAATGCATTTGAGCATTGCTAATGCTCCATATACACCCTTGTGATGGTCAAACTTCACCTTTCGTTTATCTTTGTTGATAAAGCAGCCTGATGTCTCTAATAAAACTAGTTCCAAATTATTTAATCCAAAGAGTTTTACCAACCCGTCCGATTTATATTGATTCTTGTCATCCACATAAAGATGAACAGCCTTCAGTTGTTGAGTCATGCTTTCTAAAATTGGCTGACCTTGAACAAAATCAGAATCACAACCATCAACTTTGATACTTTTAGCGATGACATCAAGAGAGGGCCAAATAAAAAGTGGGTTGAATGCATCCTCAGTAGAATTGTAATCAACATGACTTGCATATGATTTGTGGACTTGATTCAAGAGCTGGTGCAAGAATTCCAAATTAGCGGTATCATCATCTTCTTCTTCATCCATTGCTAACAATAATGAAAGGGGGTTTAATCTTCTTCTTGGCCATTGTCAACTCGACAGGATCAATGTATTCGTCGATAGACTGATGAAAGCTCTGAGGCATTGGGTTTGCTTTCGTATCGCGAGATTTCATGTGCTTGTTATACAAATCAAGGTAGGGTTTGGGCGAAACTCCTTTGCCAGATCTGATGATTTTATTGGCCTCAAGACTGTACGGGTGAAATATCTCAGCATGACTTTGGATGTAGTGACTGAAGTCTAACCAAACACTGGGTATAGCGGGTTCAACATTCATAACATCTTGCTTTTGTTTTAACTCTTCATTTGCATTATCTTGTACTGACGTGGTTGAGCTTTTAGTGCCTGTTTGATGCGGAGCATCAACTTTGAAATTCTCTTCCCTGGGACCTTGATCTGCATAGTCTTGGTATTGAAGTTGAAGCCTAGGAACTCCTGTTGTTGCATAGGTGTTAAAACACTTTTCTGAAAATTGATCAGAAAACCCAACTTTTCCAAGTGAGATAAAACTTTTTGGGTGTGATTTTCGGTCTCCTCTGCCGTCGTTCCTAGAATACAAATATCGTCTAGATAATAAACCAGTCGAATTCCCTGCTGCCGTAATGGCTCTATCGCAAATCGCATCATTTTGCGGAATACCCTCGGGCTTACGCTCATTCCGAACGTCAAAGTTTTGTATTGGTAAATAATCCCTTGATTCTGGAAAGTTAAGTATTTCTTCGAGTTGGGATGAATTGGTGTGACAACATATGCATCCTTCAGATCCAGTTTGCAAATAAAGTCGTTCCTCTCTATGATTTCTCTCAGTGCAGGAACCCTTTCCATTTTGAAATGGTGGCATTGGATGTAGTTGTTTATTTGTTGGCAATCTAATATTGGCCGACGTTTTGTGGTTTCTTGAATTGTGAAAAAGTTGGATAAATAATCTTTGCTTTGTGTGGGAGATATTTCTATTATACCCGCTTGAAGAAAATTTTCCACAGCTTCGTCTACGGCTGATTGTTCGGTCTGGTTCAATTTTATTTGACGTAATTTCCATGGTGTTGGTTTTCTTATAAGTGGTCGGATGCTGATGGGGATGCTAAGGGCTTTGTCTGAATAATCTCTTGCTTCCCTTTCTTATGCTTTTGCTGTTGCAAGCCCAAAGACTGCCAAACGTCTGCTTTGCTCTCTACATTTATCAATAATTGCAGTTGCTTCTGCTTGAGACGTTGCTTCTTGAAGCACGTATTGTAGCTGCTCAAAGATTTCCATTGCAACTCTGGCTTGGAATCTAGTGTTTTCTGTGATTTTGTATATTGTATTGACAACCATTGCTGTTTCAGTTGAGTGTCTCTTGAGATAAGGTAGGATGGTTTTGTTGATTTTTTTCCAGAGTTGTCCACTCATCCAACGTGTATCGTTGAGTTTCTCTTCTGAACTTCTTAAAGTTCTCCTGGAGTTGATACGATGGGGTGTTGGCCAACTCATTAGAGATGTCCAATGGTATTTCGTTTCCATTGGCTTTTTCTTCTTTTTAACGTCCATTTGTCGAACGACGTTGCGTATAATTTCTTCCATCTCATTTTGTGTGTAGATTCGTTCATTATTTTCAGTAAATTCGATATCACTCACAATCTAGTCCACGAATGCGCGGCTTTTGAAGGTATGAAGGAAAAAGGGGGTTTCAAGGTACTTTTTTATTTTTATTATTATTTTTATCTATAAAAAGAAAATAAAGCGCGGCTCTTCGAGCTTGTTACCACATTGGAGTCCGAGTCGCAGTCAACAAGGATTGTTGAAGGAACGACCAACAATTAGTGTACCTGTCCTTCTTTTTGGACAATCTGGGATTAAAAGTAAGTCTTTGAGACAAACAGATTGGACAAAGTTTCTTTTTTTTTTGTGCTCTCCAATGACAAGTATAAAAAGTGGATTGTTGTCTCGCCCGTTGGATTTGATTTATTTTATTTATTTTGCTACTCATATTCCAATAACATTATGTATTGACTTGCAAACCTTTTGTCCTTCCAGTTGGGTTCCTAAAACCTTGATTGACCTTTTCAATTTTTACAAAATCACCTTCAAGGATCCGCTGATGGGAAGCAATGAACCCATGTATTGGTACCTTAGCTTCCTTGTTTGTGAGATGGTCATCCAATTACCTTTCTTTTTTGCTGCCTGTTATGGACTTTTCAAAGGTATTTATTTGTTTTTTTTTGACAAGCTCATCTAAACAATCTATAGACTCTCCGCATATTCGATTGCCACTTGCAAGTAAAGAATGAATCAAAAAAAAGGGGACATTACACTTACTTGTATGAATAGTTTATGGCGCTCATGTAACCACTACCGTTTTACCTACTCTTGCAGAAATCATGTTGAATCCTACTTATTCACTCGTCAGCCAAGAACGTTGGGTGCTGTTTGGATTTTATTTTCCATACTTTCTTTTACCATTCATCATGCTCATCGATTCCTATCGTTGTGTGAACCAGTCTATTTCACTCGCTCAATTAAAAAAATCCAAGGTTCAATAAAAGCAGACTTTACGTGCGACAGTGATCAATTTGGCAGCGATGGGGGAGAGCAAAGGAGTCTAATGAAATACAAAGCCCTTTGTTTAGACATGCTTTACAAATTTCAAACCTGTACTGTTTAAAGAGAGGGAAGGAAAAAATAAAAGAGGGGGTTTGGGCTACGTGCAAAATCCAGTTTTGAGTTTATTATCTAAAGTGATGATAGTAGTCTTCTTTCTGGATGCCTCGTCTCTCTTTTCTGAGTAAATGATGTGAAAAAGTGGTTTGTGTTGGGTGACAGGAACATAGGATCATGTTTTAATAAGAATTTAACAGAATTTACAAATCATCTGTGTTGGACAAGTTACGTAACAACAAAATAAAGAACACTTTTTTTTTTTTTTTTTTTTTTTTTTTTTTTTTTTTTATACTTTTATCAATGGAACAACCTCACAAAGGCAGTTGGTTACCACTGATAAGTGTAACTCTTATACTCTTTGCTGTTGTCATTGTCAACTTGACGAGATATGGCAATATAAAGACTCAATCTTGGTATGTGTCTCTTGTATGCATTGTAGGCTGGTTTTTCCCTTTTTGGATCATTGTTCTTTTACCACTTGATTTAGCCTCGGCAAGTATCACTATAGATTGTGCGTCAGTGACTAACATAATGTATAGACTATTTATGATAAACTGGACGGTAGATTACCATTTGCTTATGTATCTCGCTCGTTTTTATTTGTTGCATGGAGAGTGATCTATTGGACTTCATTCTCTTTAACTTGGTATTTAATAAAAGAAAAAGAAAAAAAAAAGAGAGAGAGAGAGAGAAAGAGAGAATAATGATTAAATGGGTGAGGTGAGAATATATAGGTTTCTGATTCCAATGATGCAAGCCTATGTGAACACTGGCGACTTTTCTATTTCGAAGCGGTTGAAAGCAGCAGTACAGACCAATCTTCGATTTTATTCAATTTATGTTGTCGTTGGGTTCTTTGGTTTGATTTATTTGATCTTTGGTAGTGGTTATACGACAAGGTACGCAAAAAGAATGAAGAACGAGGTGGGACTGATTGTGTTTTACAAAGAGAAAAGATTCAAAGCTATGTGATGGCAGCAGCTAATAGTTGGGGGCTATTTTTAGTAATTGTATTTATGGGATATGGATTGGTGTCTGTGCCTCGTCGCCTTTGGTATTCTGGAGATTTCACACGTCACTTGATTCAGCACTATGCCAACGCTGCTAAGCTAAAGGAAGAATGTCTAGAGAGTGAAGCAGAATTTAATGAAGTGGCAAAAGTAAATAGGATGATAGAAAGAGCCATCAACTTATTTATGATAGAAAATGAATACGATATCCAACAGATTGAATAGAGAAATACCACAGATAAAGTACTGTATTCAGACAATGATCAAAAGATTTCCATTCATAAAAGATGAATCATTCTCAGAAACTGGTGTGAGTGTACCATCAGAACTTACAGAAGAATACCTTGTCAAGCTGTCTCGAAGGATGATTTTAGCTATCCGAATGAAGGATAGAAAACGAGCGTAAGTGGAGAAGATGACGGGGATGACAATAGTTTTGATGATGTTAGGCTTTGGAATAATTTGCTAAAGGAAGCATTTTATCTTCAAGATGTGGTAAAGAACAAGGATAGATCGAATCGGTAAGTGTACAAAAAGAACCGACAGTGACTAACGGTTCACAGCCAGTTCTTTTCGACATTAAAGGTACCAAAAGAGGAGGGTCGATGGACATACCTGTCAGCAGCTGTTGGTAATAGCAAAAAAGATAAAAAAAAAAAGGAGGTGAGATATTGACCTGATAGAATAGAATGGTGGTGGGTGATTCGGGTATCACCACTTTTGAACAGATTCCTGGCCATTCTGTTCTCAATCTTTAGTCTCTTCATCATCTGGTCTGAACTTACCTTTAACGTCCAAAGGCCGACACTGTCTATTGTTTCTTTGATTTTGAAAGCATGTGGTACAAATTATGCCGCGGTTGAAGTAAGTGAGATGAAATGAAGTGATGAGGTTAACATGAAATAGTGGATGGCATTCTTTACACTCATGTACATGTGCATCTGTGTTTATTCTTCGTTATTCAAGATCAGATTCTTTAATCTCTATTTATTGATTCCAAATCATCACACGGATGAAAACAGTCTGTTATGGTTTACAGGATACATGTGTAAAATGATGTAAGAAAGAAAAATTGTCAAGTCTTGCTTATTTAACTATTAATACTAGGGCACCTTTGTGTTATAACTTTATTAACCTTGCAGGTAATGCGCCAACAGAAGAAGCACCTGCAACTGAATCTGTATTCAGCACAGTAAATAGAAAAAAAAAAAAAAAAAAAAAAAAAAGATGGTTACTCATGTTTTATCGTTAGTTTATGGGAAAGGCGGATCTTTTTGAATTCTTGGGTGCCTTTGTTGACTGGTTTCCTGTGGTGATCTTGATTCCATCCTTTTTATTGTTCTTTAATATTCAAGACCGTTTTCTCTCTATTTTTGGTATAAAGAGTGTTTACAAGAATAGCGATGATGATGAAGAATCTGGTGGTGAAGGATTACTTGATGCAGATTATGAAGAAGGAAAGGCGCTCGTGCTTGAAGGTAAAAGAAAAATAAAAAGAAAAGCGCTAATATTGTTTATAGAAAGAGCGATAAAGGAAAGAGAAATAAATCCGAATGCGAGATTATTTAGTGGACGACAACCACACAGTCCAGTAAGCTCAATCATCTCTACCGATTCTTTCTCACTCATTCATCATAGCCTCATATGCAAGCTTACATAGCCAAATATAGATTAAATCAACCTCAGAAATCGCGTAATGAACGGAACAGAAAGATCAATGAACTGTTGGATGGATCAAGGATAGCAAACCAATATCATGACGATACTTTATCGGCGTCATCATTATCACCAAATGAACCTACAGCAGATGTAAAATCATTTGGAGACATGATGAAACAGATGTTAGGTGACTTTTTTGGTTCTATGAAACGTAATAATCAAACTGGCAGGCCAATCTCCTTACATCACCAATCTCCAGTAGAACCATCGTCGAGACCAAAGTCAACCGGTCGAAATAGTGGCCGGATCATTGGTAGACCTAGTATGGAAAATGATGAAAGAAGTAGAAATGAATCATCCAATTCAACTGCTAATGATAGCTCATCCTTTATGAGATTTGATGGTATTCCTTCTACAAAAACACAATCTCATTCTATATTTGATGACATTTAATAAAGATCTATTGACTATTTGAATAAAGCAAAATGTAAATAAATCACATTCTTTGTTTAACCCCTCCCCTTGTTTTTTGAATAATGAACTGATGCCAAAGAACAAATGAGACAAGTCCTTTTTGTTTGTTGAAAAGAATGCCACAACTGTACAAAAAAGATTTGTTTCCTTTTTAAGCATTCCTTCTATTCACCCCATCCAAGATGGATTTGGGCAGGGAATGTGATCAAACGATAGAGCTGAAGATCGGAATGTAATATTAGTAGACTATAGGACATGTGTTTCTGAGCGCAGTGGACACACAAAGATGACTGTCAAAACCCAAAGACATTGGCCCGAGAGAGTCTGTTGTTTGTTCAAAAAGGAATAACGACAGTTTATATTCAAACTGAGACGTAATATAGATTGTTAAAGTCAACTTGTAAGACAAAAGAAGGGTCAATTGGATACAATGTTGTATAATGGTAGAAGTAATAAAAGAATAGGTGGAAATAAAGATCAAGAAACAGTTTGGATACGTTTTGAGATTGATCTTTATTTCAGTTTAAGTTAAAGTAAAAATTATTCTAATTGAAGACAGGTATTTATATCTTATTGAGTGAGTGGCTTGATATCTTCTATTGTAAGCGTTCTTCTAATATTCAGGTACTTTAGCAAGTGTCATCTATAATTATGATTATGAAAACTTTTCATTTGTTCTTTTGTATGTCTGTCATAGATTATCTTTTATTTTGGGAATTCCTCACTGATTTGAATAAGGTTATTTTACGCGTTATTTCAATTATGTGAAAGATTAGCAATATTCCTGATATTGGATTGGATCTTGTTATTTTAGTTGATACTTCTTCTTATCAAAGAACTCTTATTAATACAAAGCATATTCTAAAAGAATATGTTTAATTGGAATTGATTGTATGATCTTATTTAAATAAACTTATATTTTTATTTTATTTAATTATGATCTTGTATTAAGACTTATATTTATCAATGTCTACTACGATCAGTTACTGTTCTACAACAATCGGTGCTATCTCTACAAAAGGTGTCATTCATATTGCGTTGAGAAAGCCTCCTCCACGACCTGTGAAAGATACAAAGAAACGTGTGAGGGACAATAAAGGCAAGAAGACCAAGTTAATGCATTCGTAAAAAAAGGAACAACTGACAACAGTTATTATTATTTTTATTATTAAAAAACAAAAAAAAGAAAGGACTTTAAGCCAGTTTTTGCAACGAATCGATTGGCCAGATCGGTTTGGTGCCTCACTAATCATGGCACCATTGCCGTGCAGAAAAAGAAAAAGAGCTGGGCAAAAATGAGTTCTCTCTCTTACGTAATAGTTGTTTCCATCTGTTCGAAAAATGAAAAAATCAGATAAGATCATTAATCTTATTTTTTCTTTTCTAATAGGATAGTTCAATGTACATTTATAAATTGAAAAAAAAAAAATATATGTAAATAACCATAAATGTGTTGTAAGACGAACAACAAACTCCTATCGTCAACTGTTTATTTGTTTGTGATCATAAAGGATAAGGTTATGATGATGGTGAGTAAGTTGGGGTGGTGAAGAAAGAACTTGGCACTATTGAATCCGATTACTCCATAATTGATCGAACCAATGGACCGGAAGGTCGATCCACATTCACACGTTCTTCAAGTAACTTGCTCTCAACTTCCTGTGCATGTAAAAATTCAATCTATAAATGTATAAATACAATACTTGTTAGTATAATGAAATAACCCGATGCAACAATCATTATCCAGAACCCCCATTCATCACCCGTTTGCCTTACGTAAAGTGTTTCCAATAACTGTTTAGGAAAGGGGAGTTTTAAGTAAATATAATATAGCAATCAAAGATAAAGAAATACTGTTAGAACTTGGTATCTCTTTATTAAGTTAAGATAACTATGATTAGATTAAAAAATAAATTCTACATGTAAAAAGTGAGAGTATTTATAGACATGATACGGATAAAGAATTAGGACAGATTTATAATCAACTTGACAGAATAGATGATTACTATTTCTAATTATTAGTTTAGCCTGTTCCTAGCTTGTATTGTCAATTATGCTATTGGGATGGTTTCAGATAACTCTGGATAAAGGATTATTTAAGGAGACGGTACGGATGAATATAAAGACTTTTAGTTCCGTGATTGGATATCATTGCTGACAACAATATCTCAGTCAGGATAGATGTTTTCATGACTAATGATGATCCGGTAAGTAATCGTCATTCCTTATTCAACATGCTCATATTATCAATAAACTATATTACAACCATGTCATCTTATTTGACTATGTGAAGTTAATATGAATAAAGCTTAATATAAAAATCTAATCGAAGTATTTTATTGATCTGTGTTGGGAATAACGTTATAAATGATTCCAAGTTATGTCAACATATTATTCAGGATCATATTTGATTCCTTTTACTAAAATAAAGTGACTATAATCTTATGTATCCTTAACAATAACTCCAAATATTCCAGTATTAATATGTGATCATCCCATGTTCTTGGTATTTGTGATGACCGCATTTCAATTTTTTTCCAACGGTTTTTGTCATGAATCATCGTCTTGCTCAAGGTCACCTGCGTTTTAATGATTTGAACTCCATAAGCACCAAGTTTCTTAAATGTTTCCAAGGATGCATTTTCATAATGAGAAGCCTCCCCCCTCAAAGCAGTGACGTTGCACTCAAGGATCTTCACTGAATCCTCAAGACTATGCGTTGTGTGTTCTTCAACCATACCACTATAGGTATTCATAAAAAACAAATTAATTATCAGATTATTATATTCATGTGTTATCAATAATAGTATAGTTATATTTTAATTTAATACCTTGATGATTCTACAACCACCATCTCCATATTATTTTGCGTCTTTAAAATACCCAAAGTATCGATGTATTTTGCAGGTAGAGTAGAACGATCATCATAATTACCATCCTTCAAATATAATGTTTTGGGCAAGGGCAAAAGATAGGTCCCGGAGATCGCTGGCCTCAATTAAGCTCCGATCTGCATGAAACTCCGAATATGCATTCTTTTACCTCGTATCATCTTTGATGCCAAATTTGGTAAGATTTCAATCAGCGCATCAGGTTCTATTGGCCATTGAATTTGCCTAGTCTACCACTTAGTAAAATGAAATTGGGTGACCAAGATTTCAGAATTGGTCCAGCAGTTGCGGATGAGAAATTTATAGGAGTAGATACAATAAGCTTTATTAAAGTCTGTAACAGTAATTAAACTTTATTAAATGAATAAAACTGCACTGACTATGCACGATGAACTCTACGAGACCTTCTGTGTTGTCTAGTAGTAGGTGTTTCCAGACTAGAGCGACCAGCTAAATCGGTCATTGCATCCATTATCGGAGCTGTGGGATCAATCATTCCAGGAGTTACTGCTGTAGAGCGAGTAGGGGGCATCCAGTCCTCGTCATCTGTACTATCCTCGCTTGAAGAAGCATCAGAATGATAGTCGTGCTCGAACTGGAATGGCTCATGCCGGTCTTCTTGACTATCATCGATCTCAGCACCAACGTTTCCATCTGCAGCACGAGTAATACATTCATATGAGTCAATATTATCTTCTGTTACCCCTTCACTAACTGTTCGCTGAGATGATACCTCTTGCAAGCATCGCTCCATCCCGCGGATAAGTCCATTGTCCCGATTTTCATACCTCCATAAGTACTCTAATAAACGTGCTGGGCAATGCTTTGCGGTGCGATAACGAGGGTGAACCAAAGATTTGACATCTCGCCATAGACCTTCTATAGTGTTTGTATTTATCATGCCCTCTGTATGGTTACCCTCTACATTATCCCGAGTAGCAAAGCCATGGGAATGGTTAACAACCTCATGCCGACGGAAAAAAAACTCACTAGAGCTATAGTTTGCAGGAGCGAATATATGATTCTGCAATCTTACATCATCAGGATGAAGTGAGGAATACAGTGGGTGAAAAAACTCTAAAAACGTTATGATATTATTAGCGTTTTTGGATGCTCTGTTTTATCAAGTTGGTGTATCACCGTGAAATTTTGCACATATGTAGCACAGATAGTAGCATATCGTATGCTATATTTTCAATCTCAGCTGATAAATACTGATCCGAAATCAACTGCTAAAAGAAGACTGGCTTATTTTTAGAGTTTTTTCACTTCCATAATTGTCGGATACACGGACCGACAGACAGACTTTGCGGACTTTTATTGATATATTATGAGTCATAAAGTCTCCAAAAGTATAAACAAAGTCATTTTTCTCTTTTTCTTAAAATTTTTCCATTTAATTTTTTAAATTTCCTAAACACTTCAATTATGCCTAAATCTCTCTCAGCTGACATCAAAAACAATATAAAGTCCGCTCTACTTGCCGGAAAAGACTCTATGGATGTTGCAAGCCGCCTTGGAGTTACGTATGCAACGGTTAATAACTATGCGAACAAGTTTTTCCCTAACCGACAGCGTGGACTTGGTGGTAGACCGATGGTTGTGTCCGCTCAGACGAAGAGATTCATCAAAATTCAGGTGGTACATGGCCAACTCAAGACTGCGAGGGAAGTACATGATAAACTTATGGAGCTAGGGTATTCCATATCGTACAAAACCGCTATAAACGTATTAAAATCGATGAACTTCTTTTCTGCGATTAAGGTCAAAAAGCCTTTATTAACCACAAAACACATGAAGAGACGGCTAGCATGGGTCAAGAAGTACCAAAACTGGACTACAGATGACTGGCGACGTGTAGTGTTCTCTGATGAAACAAAAGTCAACATTTGGGGCTCTGACGGATGTAAATACTATTGGTCAAGACCAGGGGACCCTCTTAAGCCTCACCATATCGACGTAACAGTTAAGCATGGAGGCGGTAGTTTAATGATGTGGGGGTGCATGACCTATGAGGGACCTGGGTACGCCTGTCAAATATACGATGGAACTATGAACTCGGATCTTTACCAACATATATTGGATACAACACTTCGGGAAACAATGGAGTACTATGATATGGATTGGTCTACAGCATACTTTCAGCACGATAGTGATCCAAAGCACCGTTCCAAGTCAACTATCCAATGGCTAAATGCCAATGGAGTTAACTATATTGATGACTGGCCAGCTCAAAGTCCTGATCTTAACCCTATTGAGCATCTTTGGCATCATTTGAAGTTGAAGCTATCGTTATATGACAAGAAAGCCAAGGGTGTTCATGAATTGAAAAGGAATGGAACTCCTTTGATAAAGAAGTTTGCAGAAGGTATATTGACACTATGCCTGCACGTATTAAAGCAGTAATCGATGCCAATGGTGGATCTACGAAGTATTAAGTCATCTATAACATAATAAAAGGAAAAGGAAAAAACTCTAAAAATAAACCTACAACACTTCCATCGCATTTACGGACTGTTAAATAATATTCTGAGATTAAAAATTTCATGAGACGTAACAGAAAGTCAAATAAACATGTCATAAAGTTGTTGCATCATCTAAATCACTATACATGCTCACAGAGGCTAAAAACAGAAAAAATGTCTGACGTTTTTAGAGTTTTTTCACCCACTGTAGGCCCTCCATCCATCGCTACGGATGACTGCTCCTTCCTTGCAAAACTGGTAAAGGATAGGCAACAATGTAGCAGCAATCCTATTCGGAACGGTACAGAGCATACGGCGTCCAGCAGAGAACTTCTGTCTCGTCTCTTGAACACCAGTTGTACAGTAAGGGACAAAATCAGTCCGTTTTTTGGTTTTTTCGCAATGCCTCGCCGGGAATTAAGCTTAGAACTCTGCTTTGCTGACGAAAAATTTGTCTCTTCCTTCAACAAAGTTGACAATATTTGTCGGAAATGGTATTTTTTATTTTCCGCCATGTTATAAGAAGATATATTGAAAATAATGTATTTTTATTTTTTTGAATTTCGATTAGTACTTGGTATCGCGGCCCTTACGCTGGATTACGTCCCGAACTCGACGGGGCATAGAGTGAATAAGGTTTCTACAGTACTCTGGAGTTGCTAGGTCGTACCAAAGCTTCGAAACCCGGTCAAAAAATGCTTGGTCAGTCTCAACCACAGAAGAAGGTGGTCTTGTCATCTGTTCCTTCTTTTTAAGCATGGCCCATGCATTTTCAATCGGGTTAAGGTCAGGGGAGTATGCTGGCCAACTCAGGAGCTTAATCTTGTTCTTTTGGAACCATTTTGAAGGAGCTGAAGCACAATGGATGCTTGCATTATCTTGTTGAAAGATCATGTCCTTACTTTGCAGGCCATAATACTTCAATGTCTCCTTGTATTCCTCCTCAAGTACTGACGTGTATAGCTCACCATTTACATTACTTTGTAGCCAGGACATGTAGCCCCCTCCATGTATAGTTATGCAACTCCAAAGCATGATCCCGCCTCCTCCATAAGCATGTTTCTTTTTGTAGTGATGGTCTCGGTAAGGTGCATTATCCTCTTTCCAAGCGTATTCTAGACCATTAGACCCTCTTTTTTTGGATCTTTGTCTCATCAGAAAAGACAACGCGTTCCCAATCAGTCTCGGACCAGTCTTTATGAGCCTTTGCCCAATCATATCGTGCCTTTTGCTTGTCATTATTAAGTGGAAGTACCGTCTTTTTCTTAGTGTTATAGGTAGACATAATAAAATAATAAATTATGCTATAAACCAAACATCTCCAACACTAGCATAGTTAAACCATAAAGATCTGACGATGAATTATATCATAAAGAGTAATAAATGTCTTGCATGTATAATACCAACCTGTTATAGTATTAAGTCTTTGCATAATCTCTTTTATGATCCAATGTATTTAGTTGCATTGAGACTATGTGTGTCAGAATAGAATATTGTTTTTCTTGCATAGTAACTTTATCGATCTAAACGAATGATTGAGAAATATTCTTATCAATAATCCGATTGGTGCCTTAATGACTCCTGTTGTCTCCATTATTAGGTTTCAGTCTTTCTGTACTAATTTAGTAACCAAGTTTACTCAAACCCAATAACCATTCAGGAACAAAATACAAGTGCCGTCTTAAACAACAATTCCATGGATGCCTATTTATAAATGCAACACTAGTAGCTTAGAACAATGATTTATAATATAATTATACAAGATAAGATTCCATGGAACAAGATATGATGGCAATGCCCCAATCCAGAATGAAACATCAAGAAAGAACCAATTGATTTAACTCAATCATCCCCATGAATTATTCTTCAAAAGAATACAAATATCCCACCTAAATCCTCATTGAAAAAAGAATAACTTTAACTTGGATATAATCAAGAATAAAAAGTATCTCAAAGTAATTATCGTTTTGGTGCTTTTTTATTTCTTTTTATCTTCGTTTATTACATTTTTTACTTTGAATTTATTTTTATTCAAACTTTACTAAATATTATTTTTGATTCTTGGTAGTATGTCTGATAAACATAACCCATTGAAATCAAAGTCCACTGATACCGCTGGTACTGTTGGAAAGTCCATTGAGACAGTGAATGGTGACATTACGATGGAAGAGGTTGATTCTTCTTGTCAAAATGTTCAGCCTTTGGTAAACTCTGTTGCTTCGTTGCCTGGTACATCCAGTGGAACAGAAAGTAAAATGGAAACATCCAAATCAATTGTAGAAAACCTACAGGTCATGATGACCGAATGGGAGAATAAGCTGTTGTCCTTGGCCAAAGAGTACAATCAGGCTACTGAGAAAGATGATACTTTGCGTAAAAAAGTATTAGAAGCAGAAATGAAGAAGGCTCAAGAGAGCATTGCTTACTTCAAGAAAAGTGTTTCGTCATTAAAAGGAATCTGTCAAGACACAGAAGCTACTACGACCAAAAGAGATATTGCTAGGGTCGGGTTGACTTTAACCAGAAAAGATTTACCTAAGTATCAGTTGGCGTCAAGCATTCGTTTACCATTCCCAAATGACGAAGCATTTGACTCTGAAGAACATTTTTTAAGAACGTTTGAAAAGGTGGTATATTCCGCTGGGATGGACATCGAGTTGGTGTGGGACAAATATTTACCACTTTGTATCCATTATGACCATGATCCATGGGTAGAAACCGAACTGAAAAGGTGTCATGACTGGAAGCTGGCAAGAAAATGCTTTTTAAACAAATTCACCACTCAACATCGTACAAGAGAGTCAGCTACCATGGTTTTTACAATGGTGATGAGAGATACAGAGACTGTAACTCAATACAGTACTAGATTTTTGCGTGCGGTGAATGACGCAGGATTGAATGCTTCCGATCCCATGCTGGCACAAAGGTTTATAGCATCTTTGACACAGTCGGTTCAAGTCTGTACACGTATTGCCTTGTATGGTAAAAATGAATCACATGGTGATCTGACGATTGAAGATGTGGCCAAGGTTGCAAGAGACATACTGGGTGACAATTATAGAAGCTATGCGGCTGAAGCTGCTCTTGTAAATGCTGGTTTGAATTTGACATCTGGCACTGGGTCAAGTTCGGGCTATAGTAGAAAGAAGCAAAGAATGAACAATGGAACTTCCGCACCTGCAACTTCAAGCCGAGACCCTCGTATCCGGGATAAAACATTTTGTAAGAAACATGGTTGGAACAAGAGCCACAGTACACAAGCTTGCTTTAGTACAAAGGAGAAAGAAAAGGAAACAAGTTATGGCCTCAACAATAGGTTTTTTGGTCAAAAAAACAAACCTCACTCTGCATCGGATGAAAAAAAGGATTGTCTGTATTGTAAAAAACCTTGGAGTCCTGGGCACAAGTGCAAAGAGTATTTTGAACAGAAAAAGAACATGTCGATTCTCTCTGTCAAAACCAATAGTGATCAACAACCTACAAATGAAAGAGCTCACAACAAAAACAATGAATCTTCCCCATCTGCAAAGGATGATGAGAATGATTTGGAAAATGGAATCAAAGATATTATGATGGATGACATCGATTATGATTGTAAGTCTCATTGACTACATAGCAAACAAGATGCATTTAAATTAATTACTCCTATTTATTTAGAGGTGTCGTATTTACCTCATTAAATACTATTATTCGTATGAGATTACTCAGATCTTATATAAGAAATAACAAGTACTGAATAGATAATATTACTTATTACATATTCCTTAAAAGCTCATATACAATGTTTATATTGTTCAAGCTCAATACTAAAATTGACCTTGAACTCACTTCGGTCCCTGAATAATTTCATTTCCTATATAAAGGCGTAGTTTGATTAAATGGGTTCTCTCTCTCGTCTTGAAATCTAATAAAGAGGTTACATAGAGACTCATTCACTAGTTTTCAAGCACTTTTTCCTTTCTTTTTTCTCACTTTATTATCTGCAAATATCTCATTTTTTTGAATGAATTCTTCTATTAATCAATCCCCTGCCAAAACGTTGAAAAGGATTCAGCTGATGAAGTAGCTAAGTCCTTGGATAGAATGGATCTTGAAACTCTCGAAAGTAGAGCGTCAAACCCATCCATCCATCCTCGTGATGATGCATCCATTGAAACTGATGTTGAGATGGATGAAGTTACTGATTCTTCTCCTGCTGTTCCTTCTTCGGACCCTTCCAAGTATATGGAGAGGTTAATGGCTCAAAAATCCTTGTTCTTTGATTTAATTGAAAAATTAAATAATAATAAAGCGAGTTTTATTTTAGAAAATAAGCTAACTTTACTTGAAGAAAATGAAAAGCAATTGAGCTATGCTGTATCAGCCTTAAATGATGTTGACGCTCTTATTGCTTCCCAGTTAGAACTGCGTAATCATGAGTTGAAGGGCAATGGATCTAGAAATTCATCACCCAAGGATAGACTTATCCCAAGCCGTGAAATCCCAAAATTCAACGTCAACCCTACCGCTAGTGCTCTGTATCAGCTCACTCTTCGCGAAGGTGATAAAAACGTCAATCCAAGTAATGAACCATCTTTGGATATGTTTATTAGAGATTTCCAAAGAAAATTCTTGGATTATGATGTATCCGTAGAGGATCATTGGTTGCACTACCTGGAAGTTTCATTTGAAAAGTCTGACAGTGATACCGACCATGACTGGTTCGAACGATTCATTAAAAGACGTTGTATGGATAAGAAAACCGCTTTGAATTGGGATCAGGCAAAAGAAGTCTTGAAACAACGCTTCGATCTTGCTTCACAAACTACACCAGAGATGTGGTTTAAAAATCTTATCAATTTCAAGCAAGAACGTTGTGAAACTTTGACCCAAGCAATGGATCGATATCGTCTTTTCTCTCTTGGTGCAAAGGTTAACATGCATGATAACACTTTCTTGATTGGACATTTCATTTCGAGGCTTTACACTGTCAAGTTTCAGGAAATTGTCCAAGATACTGTCAAAAAAAATCTTCCCTCGCTTGTCTCTACTAGCTCCAATATCACTGGAGAAAGTATTTATTCAACACGCAACTTACCTATTCCTCTGCCTAAGGAATGGAATGTCCTTGAGTCAATTCTCATTAAAGAAATGGCCAACTTGGAATCTGCTTTGTTGAACATCCTTAAGGATAAGAAAAAGGAAGATAATAGCAAAAAACTCGTTGAACAGGACGATAACGCCAATACTAAAAAAAGAAAAATGGTACATCAAAGTGAACATAAGAACCAAAAAGTTTCCAAAACATTTGTTGAATTTCAGCAAGAAATTGCGGATTTAAAGAAACAAGGTATATGCACATTTTGCAAAACTGCCAAGTACTCTCCTGGTCATTATTCATCTTGTTCTGTAAGACTTGAACATATCAAAAGAAAATATGGCAAACAAATTGTAAGTAATTCTTCTAAAGGAAATGACAAAACTGTTAGCAATTTAGAGTTGTCCAACTCAATCACTAGCATTAGTCAGATAAATAAATCTCCTAAAAACAGAGTTACTGATTTATCTTTATCTCCTAGTAAAAATGAATCTACCTCGCAATCGTATGAACAATGTGAATCATCTGATGACGAATTTGAATTTCTTTATAAACATTATGACAGAAATATAATCTGTTCAAATAAAAATATAAATACTAGTTTTGATGAAGAGTATAACAAAAATGTCTTTGCCATTCGTAATAATAAAGTTGGAGAAGATGATAGTCTATTCGAATCGGATAATGTGGCTTATTCCCCCGTTACTCCAATCACGCTTAATAATGTGAACACTTATGGTATCATAGATACTGGTGCACGTGTCTCTGTCATAAATAAAAAATTTGCAATAGACAATAATATTAAATTTCATTCAGTTCCTGGTAACCTAGTTTTAGCAAATGGCGACCAAATTCCCAGAATGAGATCTATTGACTATGTGAATGTCGAATACGACAACATTGACCACATTATTAAACATAAGTTTGATATTATTGACGATCATGCTTCCTCTCACAACTGTAAAATTCTTATTGGAACAGATTTGCTTCCTAAACTTTCCATTCATTTAATGAATGTAGCAGTTAAACATAAGAGTACTGAAAAAGAATTAGACGACTCTATTCTAGATAAAGCTTATGAACCAAATATTACACGAGCCGGTACAGAAAAAGAACAAAAAGTTTTTGATATGGCTATTAAACCATACATCGAAGCAAATAAAAACTTAAATAAGAATTCTTTATGTAATATTAAAGAGGCTGTTTTACATCTTCCAACACCAAAAGATTATGTTGCCAATATAAAACAATATCCAATAGCATATACCTTACAGCCTAAAGTAATGGATATAATAAATAGTTGGTTAGATGAAGGTATTATCATTCCAGCAACTCCATCTGGATGGAATCTGCCTATGACAGTAACTCATAAAAAAAATTTAGACGGCACTAAGACAGATAAAATTCGATTAGTGTTGGATCCTAGAATGTTAAATAAGGTCTTACCAGTTGATAATCATCAACTTCCATTAATTAACGACATATTCAATTCTATGTCTGGTGCAGTCATTTTTAGCACGTTAGATCTAAAATCTGCATTTAATCAGTTTCCTGTAAATAAGGATGATCAAATTAAAACTACTTTTACTGCACCCAATAATTTACAATATATGTATAGAGGTGCTCCTTTTGGAATATCTACAATAAGTCAGTTATTCTCTCGTATAATGTTAACATTATTTAAAGATCTTCCTTATGTAAAATGTTTCGTTGATGATATCTGTATATTCAGTTCATCTATACATGCACATTTTCTTCATGTTAAAAAAGTACTACAAATATTAACTGATGCTAATTTAAAAATCAATTTTGAAAAGACCTATTTGGCAAAATCTGCCGTTTACTTATTAGGATATTCTATTTCTGCCTCAGGAAAGCAGATAGATGCCCGAAAATTAACAAATATATACGATTGGCCTCGTCCTACTACTCAGAAGCAAGTGCAAAGTTTTCTTGGGTTTGTCAACTATTTTAGACAACATACTCCCAATGCTGCACTTCTCATGGCTCCCTTAGATGCTTTGCGTTGCCATGATGAAAAAGTTAAAGGTCCTTTCGAATGGACAAAAGAGCATCAAATGCACTTTGATAGTATCAAGCACATTTTGTCTTCAGAATTGATGTTATCCCATCCTGATTTGTCAAAACCATTTTGTATCGCTACTGATTCATCAGATTACAGTACTGGTTGTTGCTTATATCAAGAGTTCGAGGTGACTAAACCCAATGGCGAAATATCTAAAATCAAAAGATACATTGGTTTCATGTCCCGTTCCCTGTCAAGAAGCGAAAAACGCTACAGTGTTACAATGCGTGAATTGCTTGGTGTAGTTTATGCCTTAACCCAATTTCATAAATTTATATGGGGCACACGATTTACTTTATACACTGACCATAAAGCTTTATGCTATATTCATTCCCAAAAGAATGCAAATAGTATGCTTATTAAATGGCTTGACGTCATCCTTGATTATAACTTTAGTGTCATTCATGTTCCAGGTTTGGAAAATGTCTTACCTGACAAACTATCCAGATTATATCCGCCAAAGGATACGGTCGAGCATGAAAGCGATATCAAAAAAGGCAAACGATTATCCTCGTATAGACAGAATCATGCTATTTCTGAGACAATCAATACAAAGAAAAGACATCGAGCTTATTCTAAATACAATGCTGCTATTAACATTATTTCAGTAATACAAGAAACTACAACTTCTGATGCACAAAAGGACATCAATCAAGTTAAAGAAAATACTGATCTAAGAAATATTGATAATAACATCAATGATCAATACCTATTTTATGTACAATCTGCACAGCCATTATATTCGGATTATCTTACACCGCCTTTGGCTGAACACCAACAGTTACTTATAGATGCCCATAATAAAATTGGTCACTATGGTGCTGAACAAATGGTCAAACATCTCCATAATGACGGTATTCATTGGCCTAACCTGATAGGTGATTGCATTAAATTCATTAAGCAATGCAAAGATTGTATGAAACATAATATAGAAAAAAGAGGCTTCCATCCTCTACGCAGCATTTATAGCTACTACCCTGGTGATCATTATGCTATTGATCTTGGTGGTCCTATGCATACTACTTCCGTTTACAATAATAATTATTTTATGGTTATCATCGATGTTTGTACACGTTTTTGTATACTTCGTGCTCTACCTGATAAAAGATCAGATACAATTTTACGCTCTCTTATTGACGTATTCTCAACTATGGGTTTTCCTACAAAACTTCAAACTGATAATGGAACAGAGTTTAAAAACTCGCTCTCTAAAGATTTAGCTGATGCTATGGGCTATGATCATCGATTCATCACCCCTCTACACCCATCTGCTAATGGAATCAGTGAACGTACTGTACAATCAGTCAAAAAATTACTGGCTAAAGCCACTCATGGTGTTGGCAATGATTGGGATTTATATCTTCCATCTATTCAACTTGCTATGAATAATCGTATATCCAAACGGTTAAATTCCACACCTTTCTCTCTCATGTTCGCACGTAAAATGAACGAACCTTATGGTTTTCGATCTGACAAAGATAAGCTCAAAGAAGTTAAAGATAAACCACCAATGTCTCATGAAGAACTCATGAAACGCATTGACTATATGACTGATATTGTATTCCCAGCTATTGTAAATAAAACCAAAGCACAAATAGAACTTGAACAAGCAAAGTTCAATGATTCTCATAGACTTGTTGATTACACACCTGGCTCTCATGTCATGGTTCGTATTCCAAATAAATCTGGTCAACTTGCTCCTGCTTATGAAGGACCATATACAGTCGTACGTAAAAATAAAGGAAATGCCTATATCTTACGTGACGAAACTGGTGTCCTTATGCCTCGTGCCTACACTTCTGTTGAGCTGAAATTAATCTCTAATGAAGAAGTGATCGAACTGGATGATGAAGGTAATGAAATCATAAATTTCGAAATCGAGGCAGTTATAAACCATCGTGGCCCTCCAAAAGACCGTGAGTACCTTGTACGTTGGAAAAACTATAGCAGTGAGTGGGATGAATGGCTATCTGCAGATAAGTTTAATGACCCTAACACACTACGCAACTATTGGAAGAATCTTGGTAAAAAGTATATTCCTCCAAAAAATGCTCCAATTACCAATTCTCCATCTTCATCTGAAGTATTAAAATCTACACCATCTGGTACTATAAGTGCTGCGATGAAACATTTCTCTTCTGATGATGAAACCAATTCTAATTTGGTTGATAAAAATCCACAATTAATTCTAATGTTGGCTCTTCAACACGATCTGTTAAAAGAACTCGTCGTAATAAGCCTTCAACTAAAAACGTCTGTAATACTTCATCCACAGATACTCGATCCAGTAAACGACTTAAATCTCTTCATAAGTAAATTACTTTTCAAAAAAAAAAAAAAAAAAAAAAAAAAAAACATATATATTAAAAATAGTCACAAGATTTTCTTCAAAGTAATCTCATACTGGTCGGGGGCTATGTCGTATTTACCTCATTAAATACTATTATTCGTATGAGATTACTCAGATCTTATATAAGAAATAACAAGTACTGAATAGATAATATTACTTATTACATATTCCTTAAAAGCTCATATACAATGTTTATATTGTTCAAGCTCAATACTAAAATTGACCTTGAACTCACTTCGGTCCCTGAATAATTTCATTTCCTATATAAAGGCGTAGTTTGATTAAATGGGTTCTCTCTCTCGTCTTGAAATCTAATAAAGAGGTTACATAGAGACTCATTCACTAGTTTTCAAGCACTTTTTCCTTTCTTTTTTCTCACTTTATTATCTGCAAATATCTCAAGAGGGAATTAAACTACTAGCAAAAATTGACACTGGTAGTGACGTAACATGCCTTAAATATAAAACTTTTAAAAATATTTTGAAGTTAAATAAAATTAAACAATTATCTGGCAGTTTAAATTTTGCATCTGTTAATAGTTCAGCTAAAAGAATTGGTAAAACTGAGCCTTTAAACCTGTCTTATATCAACAACATCACTTTTAAGCATGAATTTGAACTTGTAAATTTCAACCATGATCTAGAATTTGACGTATTACTTGGTGCCGAAATTTTACCTAAAATGGGAATAGGGCTTACAGGTGTAGCAGTCAATTGGAATGATGGTGAAAATGTGTATTCTAAAAATAAACAAAAGGATGAATTGTTTAATAGCCTCAATATTGATCATGATGAGCTATATGAACCTGATAACTCTCCTGCTGGAACATCTGAAGAAAGAAAGGCTTTTATGAACATTATCCAGCCTTCAATTGATAAAAATCAAAAGATACCAATAACTTCTTTTTGTACGATTCCTGAATCAGTTGTTAGACTTCCTACAGAAAAAGGTGCTACCTCATATCAGAGACAATATCCTATTGCACATAGCTTAAGGCCAGTGTTGGATAAGCAAATTGAAGAATGGCTAGAAAGTGGTACAATAAAACGAACTACAATTAATACCAGCTTTAACAGTCCTTTACTGTTGGTTCCAAAAACAAATAAAGCTGGCGAAATTGTTTCACATCGTGTTTGTGCGGATGTGAGAGGATTAAATCGTTTACTGCCTGATGTCAATTATCCAGTACCAATAGTAAGAGATATATTTGACAATCTTGCGGGTAAGAAAGTATTTACCACCTTAGATTTAAAGAGTGCATATAATCGTTTTTTGGTTCATCCTGATGACCAACACAAATTAACCTTTACGCATAATAATAAGCAATATAGTTTTCAAGGTTGTTGTTTTGGTGTAAAAACGGTAACAGCTATTTTTTGTAAGGTAATGGATATCCTCTTTGAAGATATGAGAGATATTGTTCAGACTTTTGTCGATGATTGCATAATCAGCAGTTCGTCAATTAACGAACATGCTAGAGACGTCAAAAGAGTCATTGATCGTTTAACTTCTGTTAATCTGATCTTGAACCCTGAAAAATGTAGCTGGTTTCAACATTCTGTACACATGTTAGGTTTTGTTGTTAATGCTACTGGAATTAAAGTAGACAAAAATAAACTGACAAATGTTGAATCCTGGCCTATTCCAAAAACGTGTAAGGACATTCAGCGATTTATGGGATTGATCAATTATTTTAGAGACTTCATACCGATGATCTCTGAAGTTGCTGCACCTATTGACAGCTTAAGAAATGATCCACATGTTGATAAAAATTGGACAAGTTTACACACTGAAAGGTTCAAAGCTTTGAAAAACATTCTACAATCAAAGCATATTTTACATTATCCTGATTTAAATAAAAAGATGTACGTGGCAACTGATGCTTCACAGTACGGCGCTGCTGCTGTCTTATTTCAAAAGGATGAAAAAGGACGCATTAAGCATATTGCTTTTGTTTCTCAGTCATTATCACCTAGTCAAAGAAACTGGAGTACGACTAAAAGAGAATTATATGCAATTATTCTTGCCTTAAAAAAGTTCCGCGTTTTTCTGTTAGGTAAACAATTTGAAGTACAGTGTGATCACAAATCACTCGTCTATATTCACTCACAGAAAGAGCTGTCGCCCATGTTGGTTGGCTGGCTTGAAACAATCCTTGAATTTAATTTCAGAGTAGTGCATATTAAAGGAATCTTAAATATACTACCTGATGAACTTAGCCGCTTGTATCCTCCTAGAGATGAATCCAAGCTGGAAGGGGGTAAAACACCTTATAGAAATAATAAGAAGGCAATGAATAAAAGAAAAGCTTACAGTAAAGATAAAAATGTAAATGTACTTGCTGTAAAGTTAGTAAATAACAAGCATGCTACTTTAGACTATATATGCCCTCCTGAGGAAGAGAGAGATAAGATCTTAAATGAAACCCATGAATTTGGTCATTTTGGTAGTGAAAGCATTGTTCAAAGGATTCATGCTGACGGTATGCATTGGACTAGTATTTATAAAGATGCAGTAGAAACTGTAAAATCATGCTCTGAATGCCAAAAACATAACATTAGTAAAAGAGGTTATCATCCCTTAACTAATATAGTAGCACATGCACCTTTTGACCATGTGACTTTAGATTTAGCAGGTCCATTACCAGTGACCGAAAATGGCAATATATATTTATTTGTGCTTACAGATATTTGCACAAGATATACAATATTAAGAGCATTGGCCAATAAGCAATCCGATACAGTAGCAAAGACTCTAGTCCAGATCTTTGGAGACTATGGCTTACCTAAAATTATAAGCTCTGATAATGGAGGAGAATTTAAAAATTCCCTTCAACATGATATTATGAAAACACTTGGTATTGACAGACGCTATACTACGGCTTATCATCCACAAGCTAATGGGAGTGCTGAATCAGCTGTCAAAATTGCACTAAATACAATCAGAAAGATGTGTAAATCTAATGCACAAGATTGGGATCATTATCTTCCTATAGTTCAATTAGCTATGAACTATAAAATAAGAAATAGAACAAATTCTTCTCCTTTTTCTCTGATGTATGCAAGAACCATAAATAAAATAAAAGACTATAATAGTGAAGAAGAAATAAAACAAATGCCCTCTCACTATATGTCTGAAGAAGAGCTTATAGAAAAAATAAAAGAAATGGAAAAGATAGTGTTTCCTGCAATTAAAGAGAGAACACAAAGAATTATAGAAGAATATAGCAAAAGATATAACAGAAGGAAAATGCTAATTGAAATTGAAAATGGTACTCATGTGATGGTGAAACTACCACACAGACCAAACAAATTAGCACCTCTTTACGAAGGTCCCTATACAGTTGTTAGACGTACTAAAGGAGGATCATATGTATTGAAGGATGAACAAAATGAACTTTTGCATAGAGATTATACTCCATCTGAATTAAAAATTGTATCAATTGATGAATCCATCATTGAAGATGAATATTACACAGTTGAGGAAATTCGTGATCATCGTGGCCCTTCTGGTAATAGAGAGTATTTAGTTAAATGGGCGGGTTACGGTGATAGAGCCAATACATGGGAACCAGCCAGTAACTTTTCTGACCCAACATTCATCAATCAATATTGGGATAAGCGAAAACAATTAGAAGAAAGATCTAATAAAAGAAAAGTAGCCTTTTTAGGGGAAAAGAGCATTAAAAGGAAAACAAGAAAAACTAATTACTACTAATGGAGATAAAAGACAAAAAAAAAAAAAAAAAAAAAAAAAAAAAAAAAAAAAAAAACAAATATATATATATATGATAATAGTAACAGTAATAATAATAATAATAATAATATCATTTGATTCAGAGCATTGCATGCCAATAAGAACTAATGAAAAGATATTACTTTACTCTAATAATCTTTGTCGACTTAGGTAAGACTAAGTCTGGTGGGGACGCATGTTATAGGTAGACATAATAAAATAATAAATTATGCTATAAACCAAACATCTCCAACACTAGCATAGTTAAACCATAAAGATCTGACGATGAATTATATCATAAAGAGTAATAAATGTCTTGCATGTATAATACCAACCTGTTATAGTATTAAGTCTTTGCATAATCTCTTTTATGATCCAATGTATTTAGTTGCATTGAGACTATGTGTGTCAGAATAGAATATTGTTTTTCTTGCATAGTAACTTTATCGATCTAAACGAATGATTGAGAAATATTCTTATCAATAATCCGATTGGTGCCTTAATGACTCCTGTTGTCTCCATTATTAGGTTTCAGTCTTTCTGTACTAATTTAGTAACCAAGTTTACTCAAACCCAATAACCATTCAGGAACAAAATACAAGTGCCGTCTTAAACAACAATTCCATGGATGCCTATTTATAAATGCAACACTAGTAGCTTAGAACAATGATTTATAATATAATTATACAAGATAAGATTCCATGGAACAAGATATGATGGCAATGCCCCAATCCAGAATGAAACATCAAGAAAGAACCAATTGATTTAACTCAATCATCCCCATGAATTATTCTTCAAAAGAATATAAATATCCCACCTAAATCCTCATTGAAAAAAGAATAACTTTAACTTGGATATAATCAAGAATAAAAAGTATCTCAAAGTAATTATCGTTTTGGTGCTTTTTTATTTCTTTTTATCTTCGTTTATTACACTTAGTCGATTTTAGACCTTTGCGTTTCAAAGTACGAGCAATTGTTTTTGGATTGACCATTTGATCTGGTTTTTTAACACCAAAGGAAGCATCGGCTGCGCTTTTAGATAAGCCAAGTCTTATGTCTCTAGCTGCTTTGGTTTCCTCCCTAGGTGTGAGTAAACGATGTCTACCCGCGCTATTTTTTGACTGCAACTTGGTTTTCCTTGAAATTCTTCGAATCATGGACTTTCCACAGCCTACTTTTTTTTTAATTACATCCCATGGAATGGAGTGGTTCAACATGTTTTCAATTTGGGCATGTTTGTCGGCATTCTTTGCTGTCATGGCGTGTTTGGCTAATCTGAGATGAGGTAAATGAGGAAAAAGAAAAAATGTAAAAAAATAAAAGAAGCTAAAATATGAGAACACGTTAGCGTTCACTGACGTCATAAGACGTACCAAACTAAATCTCAAGTCAGTCCAGTGACTGTTTCTGGAGATATGGTGTCTAATGCAAAATCGGGCGTTAGCAACAATCACGGAAAATCACTTTTTCCGCCATAACTATAGAGAAAATGGTGGTAGAAGCAATTAGGTTACACCAATAATTTTGTCTAGCTTGCGTGCAAATGTTTCGTCAGCAAAGCGAAGCCCTAAGTTTAATTCCCGGCGAGGCATTGCGAAAAAACCAAAAAACGGACTGATTTTGTCCCTTACTGTAGTACCCATACTGCCAAAAAAGTCTCTGAATGGCTGGAAAACAATAATATTACTGTATTAAGATCGCCTCCTCACTCTCCTGACTTAAATCCTATTGAGAGTCTATGGTCAATCGTAAAACGTCGTTTATTACCATATGAAAAGCAGCCTGACGGAATGCTGGAATTATGGTCAAGAGTAGAGAACGTTTGGGAATCAATTACTCAGAATGAGTGTCAAAAGCTCATAGAAAGTATGCCTAAACGCATTAAAGCAGTTTACAACGCAAAAGGAGGACATACTAAATATTAATTGTTGTTAAATAAAAATTCCACAAAACCCTTCAAGTGTGTATCTGTTTTTAAAATGTCATTACTCCGCGGTCAGTGCATGGAGCGCGGAGTTTAAATATTAACCAAATACCCTGCCACCGCAGCTTTCAAATGAGGTATAGCATGCTACCAATTGTAGTACTCAATGCTTCGTGACAAGCAAAAAACGAAAAAAAGCAAAACACTTGAAGGGTTTTGTGGGGCACTGTACGAGCAGTACAAGGATCAAGGCGTTTACGAAAGCTATCCAAACTGTGAGTATTTGCTTCAACAGCAATACATGTCTGAAGAAGAAGACATGTACAACAATGATACAATCGACAAGGTGGAGGAAATTCTTCTGGAACAAAATCCAGATAGAATGGCTCCTTTTACTGAAAAGGAACGTACAGTGACTCCCAAAAGTGTCCCAATGTTTTGTAATTTTGTCTTTCACTGTCATTGGTGCTATTGCTATTTGCATAAAATATGCCTTGTTGTACCTCATTTGAAAGCTACGGTAGTGTAGATGTACGTGGTACAAGTTACGTCTCAATTGATGTAGCGCAGGCGGAGATAAATCATATACAAAACGAGTGGTGCATTGGGACACTTTTGGGAGCATATTGAAAAAATCGGAATATCTACAAAATATCCACCCACAACTTGCATACAATCACCAAACTGCATATATTAGCGTCGCAAACGTATCTGATGCCCAAATTATTATTTGCTAAAGTTTTAAGCTCCTACTCTGCTATAACTCGCTCATTAAATCTCAATATGAAACACGTCCCCCAAGGCATGGTATTTCAAGCTGTTTCTCTCTTTAAACAAGGTAAGTCGGTTCGGGAGGTGGAAGAATTGACGGGTTTAAGCAAGAGTACGGTTGGGAGACTCCGAAAAACCCATTGCGCTGGTGTTATGAAGCCAAACATGGGCCGACCCAAGGTGTTGTCTGCAGCCGATGAACGTTACTGTGTACGCCAGGTCACCAAAAATCGTGTTCCTAGTGCTGTGAAGGTTACCGAATGCCTTGAAAACGATATTGGAAAGAAAGTAGGTGTCGAAACAGTTCGTAGAGCCCTTCGGAAGGCAGGCTTAGGTGTGATTGAGAAGCCAAAGAAGCCATTACTCAGCGCGAAGAATATCCGAAACAGACTTTCTTGGTGTATTGCTCACAAGGACTGGACAGTAGATGACTGGAAACGTGTTATTTGGTCAGACGAAACAAAAATAAACAGATTTAATTCGGATGGACGCACCTGGGCATGGATTCGATCAGGGGAAAGCCTAAAATCTCATCATGTGAAGATGACTGTTAAACACGGTGGAGGCAGTATTATGTTGTGGAGTGCTATTACCTACAGTTGTTGGAATAATTGTTCGGATGTTTTGCAATTTTATACGTTTTGCTTTGTATCTCTGCAGTCAGATAGGATAGAGCTACTTACAATACCTCATTAGAAAGCGACAGCTGTCACATATAACATATAAAAAGTTAAGGTTAGGGGATTACTTCCATATATAGTAAGGTCAAATTGTGTCAAGCATGTGCATTCGAACAATTTTTCCAACTCAATGCATTCTATAATGATGATATCATTGACGTTTCTGACGTAATAATGAAATAGCGCTTTTGCTTTTAGTCAGAGCTTAAAATATATAAATAAGGCTGGATTTTGCAGTGTTTCCCTTCTACCTCGTACAGCCTATACTTCTTTATATCATGGTACACCCTTTATCTCGTAGCAAGCAAGAAAGCATCCGGTCGTTGTTGAAAAAGGGTTTATCATACTCAGAAATCATGAAACGTGTTCCAGGAGTATCAAGGTCCACTTTGAGCAAGTACAAGAACTTGTATGCACCTAAACGTACTCGAGGTCATGCTGGTAGAAAGACTACTATAAGCTCAACGACAAAGAATTACTTGAAGAGAGAGCTTATAAATGGCTCATTTCAGACTGCAAAGAGCGTATGGTCATATTTAAACAGTATTGGCTGTAAGATAGGCTATTTTGGTACAGTAAAAATGCTTCACAGCATGGGTTTCAGTACCCAAATTAAGAAGAAAAAGCCTCTCCTCAAAAAATCACACATGGAAGCTAGACTAAAATGGGCTAAAGCTCATAAAGATTGGACAGAAGATGACTGGAGGCGTATGGTGTTTTCTGATGAGACCAAGATTAATGTTTGGGGCTCGGATGGTTGTAAATACTTTAGGAGAAGACCTGGTGACAAATTACAACTTCATCATCTTGACCTTACAGTCAAAGGAGGAGCTGGCAGTGTGATGATTTGGGGTTGTATGACATGGGATGGTCCTGGATATGCCTGTGCAATTGAGGACGGTACTATGAAAGCATCAGATTATGTTCATTGTTTTGCCAAGTATTAAAATAAGAGACAAAAACTAAAAAAGACAATAGTTGTGAAACTAAAGATTATATGTTGCTTTATTAATAAAAACATTTGAGGCTATTTATACTTTTGGATGTCTGGATCTTTACCGCTATTTCAATTAATCGGTTAAAAGAATGATGTGGGAAGAATGGGAAGATAAAGGAAAGATAGTAGATAATCAATAGCCGCTGTCTTCTTGACGAATCAAGGGACAATGAAGTAGATAAATTATTGATCTAACGATAATTATCGAATAAGATTGGATTAGACTGCCGTTGTTATAATCAGGTTCCGATATAGTCGTGGGAACGCCAATAGAGACAACAGGGCAGAGTTAGCTATTGCGGAGATCTCTCGTTTATCCATGAATGTTCACTGTCATGTTTTGACATGTCAATAAGATACAGTCTTATCATTCTGGACTAAATCTTTACAAATGAGTTTGAATAAGAATAGAACCTGATAATTATCACTGCCCTAAACAGCCAAGTTTCACTTTCATCTCAACAGTTGATTATTAACATCAGTCTATAAAATTTTTCTTATACATGTCAAATCATATCGGTCGTAACTATTTTTGTCATCTAATCTCAGGTCTTGCTCAACTAATATAAATAGCCTTGAAATCTTTCTTTAATAAAAGTATTCGACTTTAGAACTATTGTTCGGTCTCGTTAATTCTTCTTTATCTTATTTTTGAATACTTAAAACACTTCATTCACTTTACTAGTTGTGTGGATACAACATTCATATCCTGTCAACTACACTGATGGACAGTCTGAACTACTGTGGCTACAAGCAGGAGGCTATCTATTTTCAACAAGATAACGATCCTAAGCACACATCGAAGCTTGCTCGTGCTTGGTTTAAAGAAAATGGGTTTAAAGAAGAGTACACCTTCAATTGGCCAGCTCAAAGTCCTGATTTGAATCCTATGGAGCATCTCTGGCACCATTTAAAGTTGAGGCTGAATTTATATGAAACTAGGGCTAAAGGAGTGCATGATCTCCGGTCTAGAATCGATAAAGAATGGAACTTTTTTACTAAAGAGCAATACCAAGCATATATCAAGAGTATACCAGCTTGTTGTAGAGCAGTCATTAAAGCTAAATGCGGTTATACACGATATTAAATAAAAGATGATTCAGTTGGAAAAATTGTTCGAATGCACATGCTTGACACAATTTGACCTTACTATATATGGAAGTAATCCCCTAACCTTAACTTTTTATATGTTATATGTGACAGCTGTCGCTTTCTAATGAGGTATTGTAAGTAGCTCTATCCTATCTGACTGCAGAGATACAAAGCAAAACGTATAAAATTGCAAAACATCCGAACAATTATTCCAACAACTGTATGCTGGAGTCGGTTGGATGTGCAAAATCAATGGTAATATGGACAAAGAATTGTATAAAGAGATTTTGGAGGATGAACTGGAGCGTACAATTGAGTATGGTGTCAGTAAATTAGGCTTCGAACGTCACCAGGTGATTTTCCAGCATGACAACGACCCTAAGCATACATCAAAAGTAGTAAAGGAGTACCTCCAAAAACAATTTTATACTGTTTTACAATGGCCTGCACAATCTCCGGACTTAAACCCTATCGAAAATATGTGGTCATTGCTGAAAAGGAGACTTAATGACTATGAAACCGCACCAAAAGGCATGAACGAGCTTTATGAACGTGTGACTAAGCTTTGGTACGACCTTATGAAGCCGGAAGAGTGTCAAAAAGTTATAGAAAGTATGCCACAACGTATACAAAAGTGTATTCAGAACAAAGGACGTTGGACAGACTATTAATAATAAATAAATAAAGATATTCCGATTTTTTCAATATGCTCCCAAAAGTGTCCCAATGCACCACTCGTTTTGTATATGATTTATCTCCGCCTGCGCTACATCAATTGAGACGTAACTTGTACCACGTACATCTACACTACCGTAGCTTTCAAATGAGGTACAACAAGGCATATTTTATGCAAATAGCAATAGCACCAATGACAGTGAAAGACAAAATTACAAAACATTGGGACACTTTTGGGAGTCACTGTATGTCTGTCTTGTGCAAGAAAACAGTTGATTATTTTGAAGTTCGCGTACCAAAGTACAGATCACCTGCTGTAAGTTTAATTAATATCTTTTTAAGCGCAATCAACTAATTATCCAATATTCAGTGTACCGAATTTTTTAAGCTGTTGGATGATCAGATAGCAAGTGACAAGGCAAAGAGGCAAAGAACTGGAAATAACAGCATCCAATTTCTTCCTCGTGTTCAAAGAAAATGCTCGTTGCCTGTTCCTGACTTCATCAAAAAAGAAAATATAACTGAAGAGAGTATCGCTTGGGCTTTTGGTAGTGAAATAGAGTTGGATGAAATCAACTTGCTGTTTTAAAAAAAAAAAAGTAAAAAAAAAAAAACTTGTGAAATAAATAAAACAAAAAAAATGAAAGCGGTGTTTAGATCTTTAAATTTAATTTTTTTTTTTTTTACCTTTGTTTCATTCTAGATTTGGTTACAGATAAAATCAGTTTGCCGTTTGTATTGTGGTCTTTGAATCTTATTTTAGATTTCTGTTTGATGCTTTCCACCTTCGTCATATTTGGTCCACCTTTATTTTTTTTAATGAAAAAAATTTCTAAAGCACTTTTTTTTTAAAACCCAAATTTAAAACGCTGCGTTTTTTATTCAAGTTAAAACAGTACATTGAATGGAGATTCCTTTTGTAATGTCAATACTGGGAATGTAATTTTTTTTTTTACAATTTCAACATTGCCACTTTTTTTTTTTCAAAAGTACTCAGTAACAATATACTTTTTCTTTTGTTTTTAACTTTTTCATAGAAATCTCAAGACATGTAGCATAATAGACATTCATTCCGTTGCCGCCTTTTTTTTTTCTTTACTCTCAAAAAATAAAAATGATTATCAAAAATACTCTGTTTTTTTTATGCCGTGATCTTACTATTTAAAACATATCTTTTTCAGCTTTAAAACAAGTTTAACTTCTTTAGAGCCAAAAGAATCCTTCTTTTTTTTATATATTTTATTCAATCTTTTAAATTTTCTACTATATTCACATTCTTTTTTTTTTGTTCCAATTTATAAACACATACTTTTATACTTATTATTATAGCGATATTATGCACTTATATAAGAGTTTCATCCCTCTTATTCATATGTATCTCTTTACTCTTTCTTTTTTTTTTTTTTTTTTCTTTTGTTCATTAGTAACCAAAATAAATCTCCTTTTGTATTAAACAAAGTTTTTTTTTTTGGTAAAATACGACATGAGAACCGAAGAATGCTTGAAAAGAAAACGCCACGACTCAATCACTTGGATTTCCGAGCTTGTAGGCCAATAGAACTGTGTTTTCGATCTTTGTTGAAGTTAAAAAATATTGCACTGAAGTTGAAAAAGCATAGTCTTCCCAATTTGTAATCTTGTATGGCATCATGTAGCACAACAGAAAATTATTTATTTTTTTAAAAAATACAATGTCTTTTTATTCAACAAACATATTATATACTTTTGATTATTTTTTTAGATTTACAATCTATTTTTTTCAAGCTTTCTTCTGATATAAAAATCAGCTTTCTAACATTTAAATCCGAGTTCTCACTCATTTAATAGAATTACCACTATCAAAAAAGATCAACTTTATCAACTTGGATAACGGTGATTGGGTGCAATGTTCATTTGAGAAAAAGAGGCGGCCCTGGTCAACATAGCACATATCAGATCCTGACAGTTGCTAATATGTTTGTTATGTCTAGTTTCGCTATACGGTGAAGTGATAACAGAAACCAATTAATAGAAGACTGTAAAAGACTATTAATGTACAATAACAACAAAGTTAACAATATAAACTAGTTCTTGACTTCAATTGCTTGAACGTGCAAAAAGAATTTACTCGGCACCCAAAATTAATTTTAGCGGGAAGAAAGCCTTTCTTTTATTACTTTACAACAATTGATACTTTTAGAATAACATATTAATATAAGGTAATAGGGGAAAATATACAATTATAAAGGGAATGATGGTAATTTTTGATAAATAAAGTAAATAATGTATCAATTGAGTGTTCGTCTTCATGTTGATTTTTATGGTGTTCTTTTCTGTTTAGTGTGCTGGCACATTGGGTGAATAATGCGTCCAGAGATCGTCTTCTTGATGTATCCTATGAGGGATAGAAAATAATAGGTAAGAAAAATAATGTCGGCCAATTGTGACGTGTGTCTTTTCAATTCCCGATGCGGTGAAGCTGATTATTTTCCTTTCCCCTTATTTTCTTTTACATTTTCTTCAATAACGTCTGTTAGAGTTATCCAACCACACCGAAAAGCATACCATTCGAATCGCCATGAAAAGGAGCATCTTTTGAATACAAAATAAGCTTTAAAAATCACACTGCAAATAATTGCTATATATATAGTATTATATTTGACAGAATATAATGAGATATTTCGGGTTTACGTCAATATATTTACAGATTCCATAAAATATGTACTTCGTATATTTTGCTCGAAATGTTAAGATATGTATATAAAATACCGTGTTACTTTTGGTGACGCGCCGCTTCATTGTTCTTTCTACGATGATACACAAACATAACGCTTTTCCATTGGACCTTACATGCTTGCGTTTCTCTTTGATGCTACTTCTTTATTGGCTTATTGCCTTTTCACAATACTTTCTTATTGGTTTATTATGATTATATATAGCTCTGGATGATTTGTATTAGGAAAAAAATAGGCTTAAAACACGGTATTATTGGTCAAAAATGTGGTTTTATTCATTTATTTTTGGGCTCTTTTGCCATATTGATTATATATTATTGGTTCATTTGATTATTAAATATGATTTAAAAAAAAGAGTGGGGGGGGGGAGGAGCAGGGAATTTATGGGAATAATGAAACATCACCTTTAAACGGTAGATACAAAAAAATTTTTTTTTTTTCAAAATTGCACTTACCTTGACCTCAGAAGCATCAAACAATAGAATATAGCAGACAAATCAGACAAAGCAAACAAATACAATGAAGCAGCCTCAAAAGAGATCAAAAGCAATATAAAGATGAAGACAGTAGACTAAGCAGGAGGAAAGTAGAGTCAAAGCTAAATAAAATGAAAGATTAATTACAGTGAAACATGATGTACCCGATTTTCTTACATTAAACCTCTTTAAAAACCAGAAGACGATGCCAAACTATTCAAACAGCTTCAGAATCAAGCCTAGAAAACCAAATTTGATTGTTAATAAAGATAATGAAGGTTTAAAAGCATACTTACCACATAAACAGATACAGAAAAGACTCAAGAACTTATGACAGCCATGAGTATATCTATAAATCTTTAATAAAGAACATTAGAAAAAAAAATTTTAAAAAAAGAGAGACTTACTTGGGATAACAAATCAAAAAAAAGAAAGAAAGAAAAGAAAAGATTCATCTGAGACATCAATCCTTTTATAGATTTTTTGACTTGAATAGAACTGAGTTTACAGTTGAACGCAATAGTATTTAAGATGTATCTAGCTTCAATGTTATGTTTCTTTACTTTTCCTTCAAAATACCTTCTATCATTATGTCTGACCGTATTATCGAATTCAACCCTGCACCTGCCAATGCTCGTGGTCCTAGCTCGACTGGGCAGCCAATTGCTGTTCCTTCCCGTGTTGCTTTTCCTGAGGTTGCCTCAAGCGATGCTGTTTTTGATAGCTTTGCCTATCCTAGACCTGGCTTCCCTCCTATTACCAATGTGCAGAAGCGAATGCGTGAGGCTGAGGACATTGGAAGTGATGAATCTTCTCTTTCCTTCTCCATTTATATGGATATGAAAAAGGAAATTGACTCTCTGAAGGAGATGTTAAGGAAAGAACAGGAAGAAAAGCGTGCCTTGCAAGTGGCATTTAGCAAGCTGAAAGAAGAATATAGAGAGCTTGAGGAAGCCTCAAGCAAAAGTGCAAAGCCAATTGCAACAGCTATCAAAGTAAGATTATTAATAATTTAATTTTAAACAAGTGTACTAAGTACTTTTTTTTTTTTCTTAAAATATAGGATGCTGTGAGGAATCATTACAATGATTTACCTCCATCATCTAAGTACGATCTCAGCAAGCCTTTAAAGTCTGCTGAGAATCAGAGAGTATTTAAGCTGTTGCAAGAGTATGTCAACAGCCATTATGCTTACAAGAGTACTAATGGCCGAGACTTACGAAGATACCTTGAACGACAGTACTATACCAAGAAAGCTGGTATGGCTGGAGAAGAGGTTGGTTTTGTCGACGAGTTTATGAAAAAAAGAAAGGCTGCCAAAACAACTCGCAAAAATACGGTAAGTAAAATAAAAGTCATTATTATCATAGTTGACTTTTTTTTAGAAAATCAAGGCACGTAAGGCTATATACGAGCAGTATAAGGATCAAGGTGTTTATAACAACTATCCCAACTGTGAATACTTGCTTCAACAGCAATACATGTCTGAAGAAGAAGACATGTATAACGACGAAACAATGGACAAGGTGGAGGAAATTCTTCTTGAACAAAATCCAGATAGAATAACTCCTTTTACTGAAAAGGAACGTATGTCTGTCTTGTGTACGTGTGATATTTAGGGTTTATAATATAAAAAAGTACTAAGTCAATCAACAAATATAAAAAATAAGTGAGACTCAAAGTAGGTTGTCCTTTATTCAAGTTAAAAATATGAGGGTATTTATACTTTTCTATCCACGGCTAAATAATAGTATTTACAGTATATGATTATTGATTATTAATCGATATTAGACGATGCGTTAATTACATGATTGGTATTGTTTAACATCTTTTATCAAGAAGTAATTATTAATCCTGATTCAGGAACTTGTTAGAATATTCTGGAGTGGATCGGGATATGATTTTATTTGACGTGGCATAATACAATGTCCGATATTCCTAATTTGGATGATCATTGTTCGTAGTAATTTACAGTATTACTTTATTATATGTGTAAATACCACATCCCTCCCTGCCAGGTTGGGACAATCGTTTATTTATGTACGATTTCTTTTGCTTCGTCTTAAGTCGTTAATATCTGTGGCTTTTCTTTTAGTTTTATTATGGGTCTTGTCTATGTCTTTAGATAATTTATATTTATTATCCTGATTAACTTTGGCGTCCTTATCATAGAGTGATTTAAGTGATTCTGTAGCTTTATGTAAAATTCCCTTTTCATTATTGTGTTTATGTATTAAAGGCTTATTTTTTATGGGACCTTTCTTGAATTTATTTTGTGGATGTAATCCCATTCTTTTCATATAGTTCTCAATGGTAGAGGTATGAGTGATTTTATCAGGCGTAAGCCATGAGTCTTCATCCTTACTATACCCTTTCCAACGTACTTTGAACTCTCTGTTATTACCGCTGCCTCTGTGATCTACGATTCCTTCGATTTCATAAACCTCTTCATTGTCCTCATTTATATTATGCAGATCAATTGGTTTTAATTCGGAAGGAGTATAGTCTCGAGACATTAGTAATCCCATTTCGTCCTGGAGCACGTAGGATCCACCTCTGGTTTTACGAATCACTGTGTATGGGCCATCATATACAGGATTTAATGAACCAGTCATAGTAGGAACTTTAGCCATGACATGACTTCCTTCTTTGAAGTCATCAACTATTGTGTTATGCTTTTCAAACTGCTTTCTCATGTTTTCAACATACTTGTCAGTTTTATCTTTAATGGCTGGGAAGACTACTTGATTCATATGATCAATTCTTTCCAACAATTCTTCGTATGAGAGCGGTACGGCTTTCTTAGGATCCTTTTTTCGGTAATCTTCGAATCCGTTCATTTTTCTCGCAAACATCAAAGAAAAAGGTGGAGTGTTGAGTCTTTTAGATACTTTGTTATTTATAAATAACTGTACACTAGGTACATAAAAGTCCCAGTCTTGTCCTGTTCCTTGTACTGATTTAGCAATAGCAATCTTAGCAGTCTTAACCCATCTTTCCGCACTGCCATTTGCTTGCGGATGATAAGGTGAGATAAGTCTGTGATCTATGCCTGTACTTTCAGTTAACAGTTTCATTGTGACATTTTTAAATTCGGTTCCGTTGTTTGATTGTAAAATACGTGGGTAACCAAAGTCACTAAAAACTTGAACAAGAGTTCCAGCAATAGTTTTGGCTTTCTTATTTGGTAAACACCTTAGAATACAGAATCGTGTGCATATGTCTAATAGCACTAATAAGTATTTATTGTCATTCGGAGTTGTGGGTAATTCAGCTAAATCCATTGACCAGTGATCACCAGGTAGATATGAGTATACTGGTCTTAGAGGATGATACCCTTTTCTGGTTATATTATGCTTTTGACAAGCAACACATGATTTAACAAGTTCGACTGCGTCGACTATCATGTTTTTCCAGTGCAATCCGTCATTATGTAATACTTTTACTATATTTTCAGCACCAAAGTGACCCATTAGGTGAGCCCTTAACATCAGTTGCTTCCTTTCATTTTCAGGAGGAGTCATATAGTCACACTGCTTATGTTGTGCAGGTTTTTTTACTGTGAATTTTTTACGATTATTTGATCTTATAGCTCTTATTGCTGTATGTATAATGCCATTTTTAGCTCTAGTATCCTGTTCACTCCCCCTCAGCATTTGATCCGTAGGGAAAAGGCGAGATAAATGGTCAGGTAATATGTTCTCCATACCAGGAAGATGAATTACCTTAAATTGGTAATCGAGAATGGTATCAAACCAATTCATCATCATGGTATTTGCATATTTTTGTGTATGAAGATAAGTCAGAGCTTTATGATCCGTATAAAGTGTAAAAGGATTACCCCATAAAAATTTATGAAACTTTTTGAGTGCAAATACGATTGCTAAAAGTTCTCTCTTCGTGGTACTATAATTTCTCTCGGACTTGGAAAGAGAACGTGCCATGAAACCAATATATTTTATCGTGGTCTTTTTCTTTCCTTTGTTCTTTAAAACATTATCGTTTTTAGCTACATCTGTAGAATCAACATTAGATGTCAACTCCACTTGTTCTTGATATAGCACAGCACCAATACCGTAATTTGAAGCATCAGTTGCAACAAAGAATGGCTGTTGGAGATCAGGTTGACTTAATACCACATTAGAAAGTAAAACTTTCTTTATTGCCTCAAAATGAGTTTGATGCAATGGTGTCCAATCCTTTTCAGTTATTATTTTGCTGTTACGAAGATGATCTAAAGGAGCAGTTAACATGGCTGCTTTAGGAATGTGTTCGCGAAAATAGTTTACAACACCTAAGAATCGCTGAACATTAGTGCCACATGTAGGTTTGGGCCATTCCTCAATATTTGTTAGCTTACGAGTGTCTAACGAAGATCCTTTAGCAGAAATACAAAAACCGAGTAAATAAACACAGTTTTGTGCAAAATGACATTTATCAACGTTGAGAACGAGATTCACCCTGGTAAGCGCTTCTATGGCAGCTTTTACATGTACAGCATGCTCTTCCATATTTTTCGACATTATAACGATATCGTCAATGAAAGTTCGTACAAAGGGCATGTCTTTAAATATCTGCGTTATCACTCTTTGGAATACGTTTGATAGGAACTTTATCCCAAAACGAGCACCAACAAACATATACTGCTGACCGTTATATGTAAATGCGGTTTTAGGTTGGTCTTCATCATGAATTTTAAAACGATGAAACGCAGCAGTTAAATCCAAAGTAGTGAAGATTGAGGATCCAGATAATTCATGAAAAATATCCGTTATGAGAGGTATAGGAAATTTATCATCTGGTAATAGAGCATTTATATGTCGAGGATCTAAACATGGTCTTTTTCCAGTTTTATTTCCATTTGCATCCTTTTTATCAGCTAAAGTTAATGGAGAATTCCAGGCTGTATTTACAGGAGCTTTTGTGATGGTACCATTGTCCAACCATTTATTGATGGCTTCATCCAAGACAGGTTTCAATTTATACGCTATGGGATATTGCTTATGATTTACAATTTTTCCTTTTTCCGTGGGTAAGTGGATTATGGATTCAGGTACTGTGCAGAATGCATCTTTGGGTATGTTCATATTTTCAGTAAGTAAAGGCTGAATTTTTTCTATGAACTGGGTTCGTTCATGCTCAGTGCCAGCAGGAGAGTTGTTGGGTTTAACAGTGTCATCAATTGAATCATCAAAGATGACTTCATTATCATCCCAATTATGAGCGACTCCAGTGAGAGCAATACCCAAATAACTTAAGATATCAAGTCCAAGAATGACATCACTTTTGTCATCTTCGTTAAAATCCATAATCTCAAATGAATGATGGAATGTTTTTCCATTATACTTTAATTCAAGTGGTTCAGTAATACCAATTCTTTTTACAACATTGTCTTTTCCAGCTAAATTAATAAGACCAGTTTTATTATAGAATTTAACTTTATTTATTTCAATAAATTTTCTATTTATAACTGATATTTCTGCACCAGTGTCAATCAAACCAAGTGCTCTATTCGTCTGGATGATAATAGGAGTATATAAAGAAAAGGAATTGTGAGTCAACAAGTCATTTTTTTCTTGTTTTATTGCTCTTATGCACTTACCAAGTTGCATTTTATCCTCTAGTTCATCATCAGTACTAGATTTCTTGTTATTTGATTGTCTCTTGGCAAATTCATTCCATGCCTTAGTAGAGGGGTGATCAAATTTTTTAACTTCTTGTTTTCGTTTTTCTATTTTCCTTATTGTGCTTTTATTCTTTTGAGCAAAGAATTCCATGCACTTACAGTAGGTCAAAAAATTGCTGCAAGGAATTGCAAAATACCGGTTTTACAGCTGGTTGTCTATGGATACTGCATGAAACTATCTCAAACATTGATTGTTTGTACCTCACTAGAAGGGGCATTTATTCGTCGATTATCTGATATGGGCAATGATTATTGGTGGAATTTGATATCGTTAAAGGGAATTTTATAAACATCCGGCATTTTTTACTTGTTTACATATGTTTGGAATGACGAATTTTAATACGACCCAACCGGTTGCTATCATAATTTTTCACATTCTTGACATGATTAGAATGTTGTCAGTATATAAAAGCGCTTACAATTCCTTTATTCTAAATTTTAAATTTTCTTATCTAAATTATTTCTCTTTTTTACCTTATTACCAATCGCATGCCTAAACGACTGCCAGAAGAAAAAGTAAACGATCTCAAGCAAGCATTAACTGGATCCACATCAACGTACGATATTGCTAAGGAGGTTGGAGTACATGAATCAACTGTTAGTAGATACTCTAGGCGGTTGTTTTCAAATAGGACAATGGGCTCAGCTGGTAGACCTACATTAGTCTCCAAAGTGACGAAACGGCTAATCAAAAGAAAAGTCATTGAAGGGGTTCTAAAGACTGCCAAAGAGGTACACCGGGAGCTGGTTCAACTTGGCTATGATATCTCATACCAGTCAGCAATTAGCGTCCTGAAATCAATGGAGTTCCATTCTTCAATAAAAAAAAGAAGCCGTTTCTGACAAAAGCTCATATGCAGCATCGATTAGAATGGGCCAAGAAGCACCAGGATTGGACAGTGGAAGAATGGCGAAAAGTAATCTTTTCTGATGAAACCAAGATCAACGTATGGGGCTCTGATGGTTGCAAGTACTATTGGAAAAGACCAAGTGATCCTCTTCAACCGCATCATCTAGAGTTTACAGTCAAGCATGGAGCCGGCAAATTGATGATGTGGGGCTGCATAACATCTGAAGGACCAGGATATGCTTGTCAAATTTACGATGGGAACATGAACGCGGATGTTTATCAGCATATATTAGACACTACACTTCGTGATACTATGGAGTACTACAATTTCAACTGGTCCAACATTTACTTTCAGCATGATAATGATCCAAAGTACAAGGCAAAATCTACAATAGCCTGGTTAGATAATCATCAAGTGCGCTATATTAGCGATTGGCCAGCTCAGAGTCTGGACTTAAATCCAATAGAACATGTATGGCATCAACTGAAGTTAAAGCTCAGCTGTTACGAACGTAAAGCAAAGAATACGGATGAGCTTTGGGAACGAGTAGAAAAAGCATGGAATGAATTTGATAAAGAACTTTGCCAAAGGTATATCGATAGCATGCCGGCAAGAATTCAAGAGGTTATTAATAAAAAAGGAGGACCAACTAAATATTAATAAATAAACCCATTTCGTTCAAATTTTCGTTTTTTCAAATTTTCAAATTGCGCGCCTCATATTTCCTTCAATACTTATCCAATGGGGCTTAAACTCTTTCGGATTTTTCAAGACATGTAGGAAATCTACTATGTAGAAACAGAAGCAGTTTGTACCATTGTGACAGGATGTACGCTACAAAAACTGAGAAAAATGGATTCCTTGCAGCAATTTTTTGACCTACTGTATGTCCCTTGAACCATGTATCTTTACAATATAGACACTTTTGGGATTGGAGGAGTCAGAAGAGCTTGAAGAGGTGAAGTGACCATTAGAACTCTTTGGTTTCTTTATAAAGTCACCATTTGAGGACTCAGAATGACCTCTTTTTGCAGCCTTGAAACCATGGCGTTCACTTTTAGAGTTCTTGTATGGAGCGGAAGCAGCATGGGGTTGATGCTTGTGTACTTCCAGAACAGAAGCAAGTTTTTTCACTTCCCGAATTGAGTTTATGTCTTGCAGGAAAGTAGCACCATAGTTGGATGACAGTACCGTTCTTATATGAAGGTTTAAATCATCATGAAGAGAATTGATATATATACGTGCAAGCATGTTTGAATCCGTACATTGGGCTGTTTGAGCAAGGCGGTTGAAGCGAGCAGTGAAATCAGACACCGTTTCATTGTTTCTTTGCTTGGATGAAAGTAGGCGTCCAAACATTTCAATTGCCTTAGCAGGGTTTTCAAAGTGCTTGCGTATTATATCCTTGGCTTCTTCCCAAGAGTACGAAGGGCTGTGTGATTCGATTGTCTCTTGGTACCAATCTAAATTGGTTTCACCAATGGATAAAGCCATGTAGTCACGCCAGTGGACCAAGATATTGACTTGATTGATCCTGAAAATACGCTCGAATGTCTTGAAAAATATTTCCAGTCAGCAGGGTCAGAATCCTTCTTGTCCACCGAAAGATGAAGAATGGGAAGCTCAGAGCGGCTGATCTTGCTGTTGTTGAAACTTGACCACTCGTCCTGTGACGCATGTTCCTTATTGAAAGCAGATCTAGAGTTCCCAGCGTGAGATAATATAGGCTTATGCATCCTATTTTTCTTGCATTCATTGTATAGTTCAACTATACCGTTATATCGGTATTTAGCCTGTTGAACTACCTCTCTTCCTTTGTTAATTTCTTCCATAGAAGCCTGAGGATTTGCATACATACGAGTGAGTTCCACCCGAACTCGTTCAAGGAGGTCATATGCCATCCTTTTAGCATTTTTCATTTCCAACAAATTGTCTTCAGAAGAAGAGGAATTGGCTCGGTTATCTTCATTTATAGATAGCTCATTTAAAGAGCTAGTGTAATCTTCTGTTTCCTTTAAGACGGCATCAGCAGCTTGCTCAGGAGAGTTGATCAGTTCCATGGCGTAGTCAATGGGAGCAGAAGCATTGGGAGTAGCAGGAGTAGAGTTACCAGTAGCAGACATCTTGATTTTAGAACAATAGCGTAGTGTATTCACTTAAAAAAATGTGATATTTAGGGTTTATAATATAAAAAAGTACTAAGTCAATCAACAAATATAAAAAATAAGTGAGGCTCAAAGTAGGTTGTCCTTTATTCAAGTTAAAAATATGAGGGTATTTATACTTTTCTATCCACGGCTAAATAATAGTATTCACAGTATATGATTATTGATTATTAATCGATATTAGACGATGCGTTAATTACATGATTGGTATTGTTTAACATCTTTTATCAAGAAGTAATTATTAATCCTGATTCAGGAACTTGTTAGAATATTCTGGAGTGGATCGGGATATGATTTTATTTGACGTGGCATAATACAATGTCCGATATTCCTAATTTGGATGATCATTGTTCGTAGTAATTTACAGTATTACTTTATTATATGTGTAAATACCACAGTACGAAAACCATTGATTATTTTGAAGTTCGTGTACCAAAGTATAGATCCCCTGCAGTGAGTTTAATTAATATCTTTTAAGCGCAATTAACTAATTATCCGACATTTAGTGTACCGAATTTTTCAACCTGTTGGATAATCAAATAGAAAATGACAGGGCCAAAAGACAAAGGACTGGAACCAGCAACATTCAGTCTCTTCCTCGCATTCGAAGAAAATATTCGTTGCCTGTTCCCAGCTTGATAAAAAAAGAAAATATAACTGAAGAAAGCATCGCCTGGGCTTTTGGTGATGAGTTAGTATCGAATGAAGATAACTTGCAGTTGTAAAAATAATCATTTGCGAAATAAAAAAAAAATTAAAAAGGAATACGGAATTTGAATTTTTGGTTTTATTTTTTATTTTATCTTTTTATTCTTCACTTTTTTTTTTTTTTTTTTTTTACAAGTCAATGGTTTTTCTTGGAAGAGGTTAAAAAACAACATGATTATCAGGATAGCCTTTTTTCATTGCAACGCAAGTAAAAATACGTGATACCGGAAGAATGCAGTCTGAATCAGCAGGTCGAAATGAGTTATGATAGTACGCGGCACCAAGACATTCAAACCCTTGAAAGGGATGAAGTGGAGGATTGTACCAACGTACAAAAGCAAAGGTATGCTCATCAAAGACTTCTGGCACAAAGACTTGACCATTTGGAAGGACAGATTTTTTCATTTGAAGCTGATGGCTAAAATAATATTGAACTTCGCCAATTCGCATTTCAGGCTCTTGTCCAAGAACAGCAGAATTACAAGCAACTTCAATATAGCAACCACGAGTAGCACGCGATGCCTTTGACCGATATCTTTGTCCAAGAATTTGAATTTCAGAAAAAAGAGAAATATCGGGAAGCACCATTGTAGACAACTTGTTAAATTCTTCTGGAGTGAATGCACTTGCAAACGTTCGATCAGCATATACTAGTTTGTAAAAAGAGAAAAGATAACCATAGTGTTCTCGATTCAATCTATCTACATTAACTTTGTGTCTAACGAAAGCTTGCGTATCAGGAGGTAGAATTTCAGCACCAGTGAAGATATCATTCAAACGTAGAGGAGCACTGACAAATAAACTGAAATCAAAGCAGGTCGAAGTAGATGAAGAAGCAACTAGGGAATCAGAAGGCGTTGGTGACAAGTAACCAAAGGAAGACATCATCACAGGATTCTGTTTAATTCCTTGTGGTAAGTTACGGATGTAGTCACCATAGTGCACAACGGAAAGAAACTTCTTCATATATGTAACTTCGAACGCTGTTTTGTAGTTTACTGTCATCTTCTTAATGTCGCCATTAAGCCTCTCAAAGCCATACAACCAAAATGCGTATATTGGGCCAAAGTCTTGGATAGAGTCCTTTAGATGCAGATGAAGATGCATATTTGGAGTGACCATCTCTGGACCATACAATTCAACAACACCTATGACAAACTCATGGAATAGCTTGTGGGCCATCATGGCTTCATTCTGAGTAATGCATGGACGACATACGATGTGACAGGCCTGTACAAACTTTGCCCAATTTTCTTTGTGACGGACTGGAAGACGAGACTTCAGTAAAAGGGGCGAAAGAGCAAGACACCAGGTTCTCCATTCATCAGCTTTTAAGTCAGAAAAATTGCTGGCAATTTTCTGATTGATTGGCGTGTATTGTGCTGGCAGTATGATATCGTTTGCTTCCTTTTGCATTTCTTTCACGTCAGCATCGGTCAAATATAATTCATGGGTAAGGTCACAAATAGTAGTACGCCATATTTTAACCATTTTCTTTGCTGTTCCTAGGAAAAGGCCATGCATAGGATCAATGGCAGTACAACGAACAAGATCAAGGTATTCCAAATCATGTAGGGCAGAAAATCGAGTACCAAATTTCTGTTCCAAGTCGGTCCTTTGTTTCTTTGTAGATGCTTCTTTCCAATTTCTTGCATGATGACGATTTTCAATATTGGTACGAAGTGACCAAGCATCAAGATCTTCAAGACCAAAAGAAAAATCACGTTGAAGATTTGTATTACAACGAGCAGGAAATGCTGTTGAGCATTTATTACAAGGTACAGTTGCATTGAATGAAGTAAACCCACTAACCTTTCGGCTAGCAGGAATATCGCAAGCAACCAAGAATAAAGCAGCACGAACTTTGACAGGAGTATTGGGAGAATCAGCTGTACATGTGAAGAAGTCACCATAATAGAGATCCCTTAGCTCCTTCACCAAAACTTGCAAATAGTTGTTGATTTGCATGTCTTTAGGCTCTTTGGGTCCAGGAATAACACAAACCAAGATGATATTTTCTTTTTTGTATCTGATGGATCTTGGAAGATTATTTATTGTCAAGTAAACAGCACCAACAGAGTACACGGTTCTTTTTGAAGATTGAAACCAATCGACATTCAAAGTGAACAGAAGAGATCTAGCTTGACTGGTAAATATATTACCATCTCTATCTTTGAATTCATTCCAAAATTGACCATCATAGATATCGTACATAGTGTTGTTATGACGAGTACGATAGCGCCATGCTTCAATTGCTGATTCAAAGCCTGGTCGTGAGAACATCACTGTCAAAGCGTACTTGATCGAATTGAATGCCGAGACCTTGTTAGCGTACATCTTGCTTGCACCAATATTCACAGATTGAAAGAGCTGTGCATTGCAAATGCCTTGGAATTCGGAAAAAGTACACCTTGAGTCACAATGAATTGCTTCAGGTTCATATAGTGTGTGGCATTCAGGGCAGACAACAAGGCGAAACATACAGTGGGTGGACTAATTGTCCCAGTGTTTCAACATTTTTTACTTTGGACACTGTAACTCGACCAATTCTTAGGCTATGTGGCTAGTTTTATGCTCATTAGAAAGGTCGCACGTCGTGCTACATAATATTAAAGAGCCATTGTTCGGAGTTAGCACAGTCTGAGTTAATCAGCAATAGAAAAAAAACACCGCACTGGGACAATTTTTCCGCTTGAACGTAAATTTTATTTAATAACGGGTATGTCCCCCTTTAGCATTAATAACTGCTTTACAACTATCCGGCATGCTATCTATATATCTTCTACACTCATCCACTGTAAAAGTATTCCATTCTTTTTCGATTCTTTCCCATAACTCATGCACTCCTTTAGCCTTAGTGTCATGTACACTCAGCTTGAGTTTAAGGTGATGCCATACATGTTCAATAGGGTTTACATCGGAACTTTGGGCTGGCCAGCTAAAGATATGATCACTCTTGAAGTTATTATCCACAAACCATTGCTTAGCAAGCTTCGAAGTGTGCTTGAGATCCTTATCTTGTTGAAAATAGATATTCTCAGGATTGTATCCATAGTACTTTACTCTGTCCATAAGTGTAGTTTCCAAGATATTTACATAATCCTCAGCTTTCATAGTTCCATCATGTATCCAACAAGCATACCCAGGGCCATCATAAGTAATACAACCCCATACCATGACACTTCCTTGGTCGCCTTTCACTGTAAGGTCTAAGTGATGAGGCTGCAATACATCGTCTGGTCGGCTCCAGTAATACTTGCAACCGTCTGATCCGAAAACATTAACTTTAGTCTCATCACTAAACACCATACGCCTCCAGTCATCGGTTGTTCAGCCTTTGTGGGCCATAGCCCATGCTAAACGTCGTTCCTTGTGCTGTTTACTGAGCAGAGGCTTCCTCGCTTTGATTTTAGCTCTGAAGTTCATACTTTTAAGAAGCTTCAAGACTCCAGAATAACCAATAGTATATCCCAAACCATTCAGATATTGATGTACTGCTTTGGCTGTCTTGAGTTCACCATTTATTACTTGTCTACGGATGTATGACTTGGTAGTTTCACAAATAGTTGCTCTTCTACCAAGGGCTGCCTTCATTTGATTTGGAAAAGACTTGCTCACATACCTACCTAAAGTGAACTTTTTCAGTTCTGGGATGTGTTCCATAACTTGTTCATATGTCATATTACTAGCCAAAAGCATTTGGATTTGTTTCTGAACAGATTTGCTGATAGTAGGAGTCATTTGATGCGGGACAAAGTCGTAAGAAGTGCAGTATATAAAGAGACTAAGAATAATGTTAAAAAAAAAGAATAACATAAAGCTATTTATACTTTACATTAAAGATATGAGTCATAGATTATCATAGATAAGACTGGTACGTAAGTTCCGGTGATTTCTGATTGATAAAAAGGCGATGTTTAGAACACATTGCAAAATAAGCAGGTAGCGGAAAAATTGTCCCAGTGCGGTGTTTTTTTTCTATTGCTGATTAACTCAGACTGTGCTAACTCCGAACAATGGCTCTTTAATATTATGTAGCACGACGTGCGACCTTTCTAATGAGCATAAAACTAGCCACATAGCCTAAGAATTGGTCGAGTTACAGTGTCCAAAGTAAAAAATGTTGAAACACTGGGACAATTAGTCCACCCACTGTACCTTTATAGGTATAGTCGATTCCAACAGCATTTCGAAGAGTATCCAACTTGGCAGGAAAGATTGGTTCGTAATTCAAGAGGACAACAAGATCGTTAGCAAATTTCATTACTATTTCCGCAGCATATTCAGAAATGAAAAACAGCTGGAAATAGGTCAAGAAAATTGCTATAAAAGCAACAACATCATTTTGGAATCCTTCAAGTTTAACTAAAAGTTGACAGGGTAAGTATTTTATCTTTTACTAACACAATTTTAGAAGACGTTTACCTTTGGGCACATTAAATTCAACAACATCCATACAACTGGAGGCATCATCTTCACCATCGTCAGTGATTTACCAATTAGAAAAGTCTTCATCACCATCATTCTCAGAATCATTTTCACTTGACGGAATCACTTCATTATTGGCATTAACTTCTGGAGTTGCCTCTGATTCACCTGTTTATATATGATGCGTTAGCAAAAGAATTATTTTAATGTAAGTAACAAACCTTTAACAGCTTCTTTTTTTCTATGGCGAGCAAGAGTCCATTGGGTAACAACTTGGTACTTGCCTGCTTCTCCTCCAGAGCATTGGGTACAGTAACAATGGAATTTGTATGGGCTTGAAGAGTACATTATAAATACAATAAAGAATTTGTATTACTAGATACAGTAGCGGACAAAACTGGTGCACAAAAATTAAAATCAACATTGTATCTCCGCCATATGTCTGCGACTTTTGTGGCATATACCATCTGAAAGACAGTCCAAAATATACATTATGTTATGTAAACCGGAACTGTACCGGACATCCCCCAGGCATAAAGTCATTTTTAGTGCTTTTTTGCATATTTCAATTTTCGCCAAAAATGTGGTGCTTGTCTAGCCTTCTTTCAATTTTCCCCATATCTCTCCCGTTTGCTTTCAGATTTCACCGCATATTAGTGAATTTTAGTAGCTCTTAAAAAATATATAAAACCGTAGTTATTTTGTATTTCCCATTGAATCCCCCCTTTTGTTTTTACCCTATTCACTATAACAAAGTACTAGCCTTATACAGTTGTTGGAATAATTGTTCGGATGTTTTGCAATTTTATACTTTCGCTTTGTATCTCTGCAATCAGATAGGATAGAGCTACTTACAATACCTCATTAGAAAGCAACAGTTGTCATGTATAACATATAGAAATTTAAGGTTATGGGATTACTTCCATATATAGTAAGGTCAAATTGCGTCAAGCATATGCATTCGAACAATTTTTCCAACTGAATCATCTTTTATTTAATATCGTGTATAACCGCCTTTAGCTTTAATGACTGCTCTACAACGAGCTGGCATACTCTTGATATATGCTTGGCACTGCTCTTTAGTAAAAGAGTTCCATTCTTTCTCGATTCTAGACCAGAGATCATGCACTCCTTTAGCCCTACCTTCATACAAACTCAGCCTCAACTTCAAATGGTGCCAGAGATGCTCTATAGGATTCAAATCAGGACTTTGAGCTGGCCAATTGAAGGTGTGCTCTTCTTTAAACCCATTTTCTTTAAACCAAGCACGAGCAAGCTTCGATGTGTGCTTAGGATCGTTATCTTGTTGAAAATAGATAGCCTCCTGCTTGTAGCCATAGTAGTTCAGACTGTCCAGCAGTGTAGTTGACAGGATATGAACATAATCTGATGCCTTCATAGTACCGTCCTCAATTGCACAGGCATATCCAGGACCATCCCATGTCATACAACCCCAAAGCATCACACTGCCAGCTCCTCCTTTGACTGTAAGGTCAAGATGATGAGGTTGCAATTTGTCACCAGGTCTTCTCCAAAAGTATTTACAACCATCCGAGCCCCAAACATTAATCTTGGTCTCATCAGAGAACACCATACGCCTCCAGTCATCTTCTGTCCAATCTTTGTGAGCTTTAGCCCATTTTAGTCTGGCTTCCATGTGTGATTTTTTGAGGAGAGGTTTTTTCTTCTTAATTTGGGTACTGAAACCCATGTTGTGAAGCATTTTTACTGTACCAAAATAGCCTATCTTATAGCCAATACTGTTTAAATATGACCATACGCTCTTTGCTGTCTGAAGTGAACCATTATAAGCTCTCTCTTCAAGTAATTCTTTGTCGTTGAGCTTATAGTAGTCTTTCTACCAGCATGACCTCGAGTACGTTTAGGTGCATACAAGTTCTTGTACTTGCTCAAAGTGGACCTTGATACTCCTGGAACTCGTTTCATGATTTCTGAGTATGATAAACCCTTTTTCAACAACGACCGGATGCTTTCTTGCTTGCTACGAGATAAAGGGTGTACCATGATATAAAGAAGTATAGGCTGTACAAGATAGAAGGGAAACACTGCAAAATCCAGCCTTATTTATATATTTTAAGCTCTGACTAAAAAGCAAAAGCGCTATTTCATTATTACGTCATTTTGTAATGCTGTATTTGTGACGTCAGAAACGCCAATGATATCATCATTATAGAATGCATTGAGTTGGAAAAATTGTTCGAATGCATATGCTTGACGCAATTTGACCTTACTATATATGGAAGTAATCCCATACCTTAAATTTCTATATGTTATACATGACAACTGTTGCTTTCTAATGAGGTATTGTAAGTAGCTCTATCCTATCTGATTGCAGAGATACAAAGCGAAAAGTATAAAATTGCAAAACATCCGAACAATTATTCCAACAACTGTATGTTTAAGAAAATAAGCAACTGTAAAAACGAAGCTCTGAGATCTCGAATACACTTAGTTCGTACGACAACAGATATTTCTAGAATAACAAGAATCTCTAAATGGACAATCAACAGGAGAAAGAGGGAAGAAAGAAACTTAATGCCTTGTGATCATGAAGGTCTCCCGCTTTTAGTCTGAAAAGTTACTAGCTCAATCACTAACCTAAATCTTGGACAAGGTCCGTTACACACAGTTTCCGATGCTCAGCACATTTTGAGGACCTTAAGATACAGTATTAGCAAATTGTCAGTCTGAAGGCACTGTACGAAGCTAGATTTTGAGTCTGGAAGTAAGGAATCGAAGAATTTCATCAGCTGTATAAGTCGGAAAAAGCGATGAATGTGGTATCACAACAAGCCATTGTATACAATAGAGGGCTGGAAGTCTGCTATCTTTAGCAATGAAACAAATATGAACATTATGGATGCAGATAGTATACACTAATATTGAAAGCAAGTCGAGCAACCTTAGCGATTTTTTCACGGTGATCAAACAATGAAGCAAGCTGGCTGCTCTGTTATGTTTTAAGGCTGTATTAGATATTGAGGACCAGAATATGTGTGTCAGGTATACGATGGTATAATGAACTCATAAATATACACATATATTTCGCTTACTTCATACCACAAAAGCCTAGCGTATAGTGGTCTAAAACGTCGTAATCTCTCGTTTCAGTATGACAATGACACAAGGCACAAGTCAACGCATGTCACAAACTCAATATTTGATAACAGCGCTTCTGTGCTACAAGTTTAGCCGCCACTAATCCCGGCCTAAGTCCGCTTAAGCATGCCAGGTGGCAATTGATGGCAAAGGTATGATGATACGACACTAGATCAAAAAGGGTCGATGATCTTTGGAAAAGAGTAGTTAAAGAGCCGGGTTCTTTTATTGAAAATGATATACACGCATATTATTAGCATATGCAAAGAAGAACATCCGATGATATCAAGAGATGAGATGATTATATAAAGTCTAAGATTTTAGCCACTTTTGCGGTTTTTAGAAAATATAAAATTTTATAAATTTAAAGCACGCTTATCGCTCAGTTTTAACAATGTCATGCTTAGAACATACATAAATTACAATGACTAGTATATCCTCCTTCTAGTACAGTTTCATGACTATTGCAATTACCATGAGCAGGTAATGGTAGTTAAAAGCTGAAAAAAAGTTTTGTGCACCAGTTTTGTCCGCTACTGTATATACTATTTGATTAATAGCAACAATTGATGTTATTTATACTTTTTGAATATACAAATTTTACCGTTATTTCAATTCATCGGCTAAAAATAATAATACAAGGAGGATGGGAAGATGCAGAAAGATAATGGATAAATATGACATGTTGTCTTCTTGACGAATCAGTCAAGAATGGTGTGAATTGTTCATTGATTTAACAATATTTATCAAATAGGATTACATTGATCTGCTATCCTTAAAAACAGGTTCCGATATGGTTCTTTAAATACCGATATGAACAATACATCAAAAGACGATCATTGCAGAAGTCTCATATTTATTTATAGAGATATGGTTTTACTATGATTCAGTAGTATTAAATTTATCTATGAGCATTTACTTTTTGTATAAATACAACAAAAACTTTTATACAATTGATATGTCGCTTTATGAACTCCTTATATACAGCTCCAAAATCAAACAATAAGAATCTTTAATACTCAGTTTGAAGTTCCAGAGGAAGAACAAGTTTCAATTGATGTTGTTATGTTACCGACATTATACAAGTGCCGCTAAACAAGAATAAATTTTCATCAAGTAAAATCAATTCAACTTTTGTGTTAAGATATTTGAATCTTTTCCCATCATATTCAGTATTATATTGATTGACTTACATAAGTGCACTACTTTACAAAAAAAAATGATGGAGTTCAGTTAAGTGTACTACGGTAATCCAAAAAAAAAAAAGAAAAGAAAAGGCAAAGTGATGATATTCTTAATCAAAGATAGGACAAAAAGCTCATAAATAAAGGGCATATATATTGAATAATAAATTGTAATTAGCGCACAAAGGCAAATGAATTAAAACATTTGAAATTGCCGGCTCAGCTAGATTTTTTTTTTTTCAAAGTACTTAATCAAAAAAAAAAATAATTCCAATTTCAGTGCAATTTCTAAAACCGCTTTTTATAACCCAAAGTAAATCTCTGTATGCTCTATGAATAAAACGAAGATCCTGTAAGTAGGTTTGTTCAACTTAAGGCAATTTGTAAAAGTAAGTATTCTTTTGCAATTTCACTTAACATTCTTTTTTTTTAACATGCAAGTAATTCCAACATTGCTTTTTTCACATGCAAGTAATTCCGACATTGCAATTCTCTAATTTCAACATTACTTTCTTTTTTTTCTAAATCTATCAAAATGTTCGATTTTATTTCATTAACAATAATCCTTTCTTATAGTCTCTGTTATAAGGAATCTCGAGACATGTAAATTCACTTGATTTTAATATTGTTGTTTCTTTTGCAGTTAAAAATAAAAATGATTATCAAACCCATTCCCTTCTATTTTCTGCTTAGCTTTAGTCCTTTAAACATTGCACTATCATCTTTGATAGATGCTATTTTCCTTACGGTCAAAAAAGAAATAACATTTTCTTTTTTTTTCTTTTTTTTCCTTTTTTCTTGTTCATTTTTGTTTCTAGCTTTTATCTTTTATTTAACATTTATATTTATTACTTCCCTGTAGACCATTCTTTTATTTCAATTGTAAATAATTAATTTTACTCTTCGTTGGATAAAAGCATTGAACTCATGTTCCCTTTCACAATTTAAGTAATGTTGCTCTCTATCTTTCATTATAAACCTACAAAATTATTTTTTTGGGTAGATGTACTATGTACTTTCTTTTTTTTTTGCAGTATAGCAAATCGAGTATGCTTGGCAAGAGGAGGTCGCAGCTCAAGCAGTTAAATTTCCGAGCTTACAGTCCAATGGATTTACTTCATTGACCTTTGTTGAAATTAAAAAATCATACACTGAATTTGAAAACTTTTCATTTTCCCAATTTATAAGTTTGCATGGATTCATGTAGTACAAAAGAGAGAAAAAATTTTTTACAAGAAATACAATTTCTTTTTATTCAATATACAGATTATAAACATATATATATCATTATAGATATAACATATATTTTTTTCTAGGTTTTTTTTGATACAAATATTATATATCTATCCTGCAAATTCCAAATTTGTATTATTTATTCGAAGTTCAACTGTTAAAACACCCGAAGTATAATAATTTAGAATATAGGGATTGGGTGCAGTGTCACTGCAAATAATTGGAGATATTAAACGTAGTTTTTTAGCATAAATGAGCGCAACAACGCGAAGTTTAACGCAACTCCACGGAATTTTATTGCTCTTTTAAAACGATTTTCGAGGCAGAGCAGTAATCGTTAAATAACTTTTACGCAAGCAAGAGGAGGTCGTTAGTGTTCTTTTACCAACCATTTTTTTACGTTTCAATTAATACTAGTCAACGTTTGGGCACGAATGATACGTTTAAAACATTACTTTATATGTCTTTTGTTCTTTTATCGACCGCTCATATTGCCTTATATACTTCTTCATCGAACACTCCTATTGCCTTATATACTTCTTTATTGACCACTTCATATTGCCTTATATATTCTTTATGAACCACTCATATTGCTTTATATGGCTTCTTTATGAACCACTTATATAGCTTATATACTTCTTTATTGACCATTCATATTGCAATAAAATATTGCTTTATATATACAAAAAAATAGGGATTTGGTTATAAAAATAGCTTTTTTTTTATTTAAATAAAATAATAATAACAATACATAGTATTTCTTTGCTTGTAGCGTTTTAAAAGTGTACTTGACTTACCTAATGTCACCAGAATAGCAGCATCTAATCTAAAAATACATCAACTAGTCTCGTGGAACTCAAAAAGTTCTCAAAAGAAAAAAAAAAAGCCAAGCTCAAGGATTCAGAGACACAAGGATTCAAGAATTCAAGGACTTGGGCACTCAAAGCAAAAGAAAAGACATCAGTACTTAAGAACCAAAGCGAAATTAGGAAAGAAACAGAAAGAGGCCAAAGCAGAGCAGCATTCATCTATAACAATTATTAGCTATCGTGTATATGTAGTAAAAGTAATAGTACCTTTCTTTAGATAGACCATGGGAAGAAAACTAGCTAAGCGTATACTCACAAGTAAAAAAAGCAGCAGACATCTATAATAATTATTAGCTATTGAGTATATATAATAAAAGTGATAGTACCTTTCTTTAGATGGGCTAAGAGAAAAACCTTGCTAAGCTTTACCAACAAGTAAAAAAAAAAAAAAAAAAAAAAAAAAAAAAAAAAAAAAAAAAAAAAAAAAAAAAAAAAAAAGGAAGCAGTACTCCTCTATAATAATTAATTAGTTATTGAGTATATAGTAAAAGTAATAGCACCTTGCTTTAGGTGGACCATGAGAAAAAAAAAGAAAAAGAAAAAAAGACAGCAGCCAAGCTTATACTAACAGCAAAAGAAGAAGCAACTATAATCCTGGGAAAAAGACTTTATAAAGACCATTTGAAACATCAAGAAAGCAACTAATACGATTTACTAAAGTTCAAGTACCATCAGAACAATAATAGAGTACATATATATTAAGAACTTACCTTTTAGAAAGAATGTTTTGTTAAAAAAAAAAGAAAAAAAAAGGAAAAAAAAAAGTAACTTTTTTTATAGCCTCATTTTACCAGTGTTACAGTTACCCACTATCGATTAAAAAATAAGTCTTCTTTAATACTGTTTAACTATTGAAACATTCAGAGAGGCTATTCATAAACAGTTTAAACTTTCTCTTCTTCTTCTTTTTTTTTTTTATTTAAATGTAATATCTTTAACTCCAAAGGCTTTTTTTTCTTTCGCTTTTTTTGTAGAACAAACAAAAGTATCAGGTTGTTTTGTGTTCATCTTTAGTTTATTTTGTACTCTTGTTTTTTTTTTTTCTTCCTTTTATATAGATTTATCTTGAAAAATGTCTCGTCGTCGCGCTACCCCAATCATGTTCCCAGTAATGCCCCTAAAAGGGCAAGAATATCTTCAAGCATTACTGGATCATCATCCACCGTTCTCCCGTCCTCTTCTCCTGCCCCCACTGCTGTTGGCGTCTTTTGACAGCTTTGAGCCTTCTCGCCTTCAAGGCCCAGTTGGGCTCTTCTGCAAATGGCCAACCCTTGAGGCCATCTTATGCTCAGATGCAGCAGCAGGAGCAGATTCAACGCCGACAGAGGAGAATCAACGTCGGCAGGAGCTGAAGATTGAGCAGCTAACTCGAATTGCTGCAACACAACAACAAAGGGCAGCAACAGCATCAGCAGCAGCCTCCACAGCAGCCTCCACAGCAGCAACCTTCTGAGGTCAAAGAGAATAGGGCCTTGACCAGTGTAATTTGAATTTAAAAGCTAAATTAGCATGTGCAAAATAATAACTACAATTTTTGTTTTAAACCCTTTTTGAAATATAGGCTTTCATATTGAAGTACTACAGAGAGCATCTGGTCCCTCGTGGTATCACCTTTGACCTGAAGGAGGTCTTGCGCTACAAGCAAAACGCAAAGGTCAGAGATTTGCTTGTAGCAGCTGCCAAGAAGGAGCCATTTTCTGCTGGCATTACTGTTTCTGACATGCGCAGCATGGTCAGAAACAATTCAACTACATGGTGAGAGAAAATAAGGGCTGACGGCTACGTCAGAAGAATCAACGCGCCGTAGTCGTGTGCATGCAGTAAGTAATTAATATTGGAAAATTGAAATATAGTGTTTGAAGTACAGTAGCGGACAAAACTGGTGCACAAAATTAAAATCACATTGTATCTCCGCCATATGTCTGCGACTTTTGTGGCATATACCATCTGAAAGACAGTCTAAAAATATACATTATGTTATGTAAACCGAACTGTGCCGGACATCCCCCAGGCATAAGGTCATTTTTAGTGATTTTTTGCATATTTCAATTTTCCGCCAAAAATGTAGTGCTTGTCTAGCCTTCTTTCAATTTTCCCCATATCTCTCCCGTTTGCTTTCAGATTTCACAGCATATTAGTAAATCTTAGTAGCTCTTAAAAAATATATAAAATCGTAGTTATTTGTATTTCCCATTGAATCCCCCCTTTTGTTTTTACCCTATTCACTATAACAAAGTACTAGCCTTATATGTTTAAGAAAATAAGCAACTGTAAAAACGAAACTCTGAGATCTCGAATACACTTAGTTCGTACGACAACAGATATTTCTAGAATAACAAGAATCTCTAAATGGACAATCAACAGGAGAAAGAGGGAAGAAAGAAACTTAATGTCTTGTGATCATGAAGGTCTCCCGCTTTTAGTCTGAAAAGTTACTAGTTCAGTCATCAACCTAAAGCTTGGACAAGGTCCGTTACACACAGTTCCTGATGCTCAGCACATTTTGAGGATCTTAAGATACAGTGTTAGCAGACTGTCAGTCTAAAGGCACAGTAGGAAGCTAGATTTTGAGTCTGGAAGTAAGGAATCGAAGAATTTCATCAGCTGTATAAGTCGGAAAAAGCGATGAATGTGGTATCACAACAAGCCATTGTATACAATAGAGGGCTGGAAGTCTGCTATCTTTAGCAATGAAACAAATATGAACATTATGGATGCAGATAGTATACACTAATATTGAAAGCAAGTCGAGCAACCTGAGCGATTTTTTCACGGTGATCAAACAATGAAGCATGCTGGCTGCTCTGTTATGTTTTAAGGCTGTATTAGATATTGAGGACCAGAATATGTGTGTCAGGTATACGATGGTATAATGAACTCATAAATATACACATATATTTCGCTTACTTCATACCACAAAAGCCTAGCGTATAGTAGTCTAAAACGTCGTAATCTCTCGTTTCAGTATGACAATGACACAAGGCACAAGTCAACGCATGTCACAAACTCAATATTTGATAACAGCGCTTCTGTGCTACAAGTTTAGCCGCCACTAATCCCGGCCTAAGTCCGCTTAAGCATGCCAGGTGGCAATTGATGGCAAAGGTATGATGATACGACACTAGATGAAAAAGGGTCGATGATCTTTGGAAAAGAATAGTTAAAGAGCCGGGTTCTTTTACTGAAAATGATATACACGCATATTATTAGCATATGCAAAGAAGAATATCCGATAATATCAAGAGATGAGATGATTATATAAAGTCTAAGATTTTAGCCACTTTTGCGGTTTTTAGAAAATATAAGATTTTATAAATTCAAAGCACGCTTATCGCTCAGTTTTAACAATGTCATGCTTAGAACATACATAGATTACAATGACTAGTATATCCTCCTTCTAGTACAGTTTCATGACTATTGCAATTACCATGAGCAGGTAATGGTAGTTAAAAGCTAAAAAAAAAAGTTTTGTGCACCAGTTTTGTCCGCTACTGTACTTACATTACTTCTTTAAAGCTCGCCATGAGGCGAAATGCTTACAATGCAGCCCCAGAGGAATTTGAAGCTCGTTTTCCTTTTGGAAAAAAGCTTCTGATAACCGATTGGACCTCAGAGGAAGAAGATGGCCCTGAGGATGAACATGGTCCTGTGTTTGTGGTAAAAAGACCACTCTTTCGAAGTAAAGCAGTAAGTAGTAATTTTTGTTATAGTATTTATTTTCTAATATACCTTTAATTAATCTACAGGTGGACGAATTCCATGCTTCTCTTCAAAAAGCATGGAGAGACTCCTTGTCGAAAAAAGGCACCATCAATAGAACAAGAAGGGTGGTGGACTACTTCGACAAGGAGTTCCCCACAAACCTTGACCATGAGGATTATCCCTCTTGGGCCTTTTCTTCTCCTGGCCTTGGCTTTTCCTCTTCTGCTGCTGCTAATCCTATGCAGTAAGCGTTTACTTTCTCTTTTCTCTCTCCCTCCTTTTTTTTTTTTTTTTTGCTGCCTTTTTGTTGTCTCTGCAAATTGAATAAAAATTTCAAAAAAAAAATAACAATAATAGTCTATTGAATGATTCTTTAGTAAAATAAATAATAATAATAATAATAAAAGAATGTTTGAATAATTTAGCATAGTTGTTACATATAAATTCTTCTTGGCAGAGCGAGAGTAAGAAGGTGGTTATCAACATATGGACATATAGCACAGGGTTGAAAATCCTGTAAATTGGAAGTATATTGCTGCTTGTAACTGGATCAAATTGATTCTTCCACACTTGGATGCCAGTACCATCAAAGGTGGGAAAATGTTGGGTCGCATGGCTGTACCAATTGACGAATGCAAAATAATGAGTGGTATTGTTGAAGGAATGTGAAAAAAAATATAATATTTGACCAATTCGTAGTTGGTTATTTACAACGGCTTGAATGTATGATGATGATGAATGACTGTCTGATTGTTGGTAACGTTGTCCAAGCAAGTTAATTTTCTTAAATGATTGTATGATTGTACTAATTGTATTCATAATAGGTGTTTCATAGGTATCCATATACAGTAGCGGACAAAACTGGTGCACAAAACTTTTTTTTAGCTTTTAACTACCATTACCTGCTCATGGTAATTGCAATAGTCATGAAACTGTACTAGAAGGAGGATATACTAGTCATTGTAATCTATGTATGTTCTAAGCATGACATTGTTAAAACTGAGCGATAAGCGTGCTTTGAATTTATAAAATCTTATATTTTCTAAAAACCGCAAAAGTGGCTAAAATCTTAGACTTATATAATCATCTCATCTCTTGATAATTATCGGATATTCTTCTTTGCATATGCTAATAATATGCGTGTATATCATTTTCAGTAAAAGAACCCGGCTCTTTAACTATTCTTTTCCAAAGATCATCGACCCTTTTTCATCTAGTGTCGTCTCATCATACCTTTGCCATCAATTGCCACCTGGCATGCTTAAGCGGACTTAGGCCGGGATTAGTGGCGGCTAAACTTGTAGCACAGAAGCGCTGTTATCAAATATGAGTTTGTGACATGCGTTGACTTGTGCCTTGTGTCATTGTCATACTGAAAACGAGAGATTACGACGTTTTAGACTACTATACGCTAGGCTTTTGTGGTATGAAGTAAGCGAAATATATGGTTATTTATGAGTTCATTATACATCGTATACCTGACACACTATTCTGGTCCTCAATATCTACTACAGCCTTAAAACACTAACAGAGCAGCCAGCATGCTTCATTGTTTGATCACCGTGGAAAAAATCGCTCAGGTTGCTCGACTTGCTTTCAATATTAGTGTATACTATCTGCATCCATATGTTCATATTTGTTTTCATGGCTAAAGATTAGCAGACTTCCAGCCCTCTATTGTATACAATGGCTTGTTGTGATACCACATTCATCGCTTTTTCCGACTTATACAGCTGATGAAATTCTTCGATTCCTTACTTCCAGAATCAAAATCTAGCTTCCTACTGTGCCTTTAGACTGCGACAGTCTGCTAACACTGTATCTTAAGATCCTCAAAATGTGCTGAGCATCAGGAACTGTGTGTAACGGACCTTGTCCAAGCTTTAGGTGATGAACTGAATAGTAACTTTTCAGACTAAAAGCGGGAGACCTTCATGATCACAAGACATTAAGTTTCTTTCTTCCCTCTTTCTCCTGTTGATTGTCCATTTTAGAGATTCTTGTTATTCTAGAATATCTGTTGTCGTACGAACTAAGTGTATCGAGATCTCAGAGTTTCGTTTTTACAGTTGCTTATTTTCTTAAACATATAAGGCTAGTACTTTGTTATAGTGAATAGGGTAAAAACAAAAGGGGGGATTCAATGGGAAATACAAATACTACGATTTTATATATTTTTTAAGAGCTACTAAGATTTACTAATATGCTGTGAAATCTGAAAGCAAACGGGAGAGATATGGGGAAAATTGAAAGAAGGCTAGACAAGCACTACATTTTTGGCGAAAATTGAAATATGCAAAAAATCACTAAAAATGACCTTATGCCTGGGGATGTCCGGCACAGTTCCGGTTTACATAACATAATGTATATTTTGGACTGTCTTTCAGATGGTATATGCCACAAAAGTCGCAGACATATGGCGGAGATACAATGTTGATTTTAATTTTTGTGCACCAGTTTGTCCGCTACTGTAATAATTTTGTAAGACTTCATAGTGTTCAGGGCATAGATTGTTGTTTGTTGTTGGTTTTTGAAGGAAGGGATTTTGGTGGCAGAGGCTCACTACCAGTAATTGTCAGGTTAAATAGACTTGGTCCGTCTATGAACTGAGCGTAATCAAATGGCGTTAGACCACTCTCGTCATTCGTAACTTCGCCTATTTCCTTATAAAGTTGAGTAGTAGGAGCATGTCTTCGTTGTTGGTATTAAAAAGTTGTTGATAATGAATGTATAAGATCTTGTGTATGTAGTGTTTGTGTAAGCATAGTGACATAGTAGTTTCGAAGCCTGTCTTGTTAATTGATATTTATCTTTTTGACATCACCATTCAAGCGTTTCAAACCATAGAGCCAAAAGGCATAAGAGGGACCAAAGTCCAAAAGCATTCTTTCAATGCATGTGCATATGCATATTTGGTGTTATACTTGTTTTTCCATAAAGTTGAGCACAAGTCTTGCCAAAGGTCTTAAATAATGAATGTGCTGTGTGTATTTCTTCAATTGTGATCAAGGACCAGTCACCAATCTTACTGCTTCTACATATCGCAATCCATTGATGAAATGTTCACCGATTAGTCTTTGTTTTTAACAGAAAAAGCGAAAGCACAACACACCACGTTCTCCATTCATCGGATTTCATATTGCTAAAAGTACTTTCAATCTTGCCTTTTTTTTTTTTGTTTTTTTTTTATACAAAAAATTAGTGTTCAGAATTATCACATAATTAATTCTTTTATATTTGTTGCATACCTTTGGAGATTCTGCAGTACTGTGAAGGAATAGCAATTGAAGCTGATTCATCAGCCATGGCTTTGAAATCAGCCGTAGAAAGAAGCCCGTGATCTACCCAAACTTCAACCATTCGTTTTGGCGTACCTAGAAATAAATTGTGCATAGGATCAACTGTTGTTAACCTTACAACATCAAAGTATTCTAGTCGGTGAAGTTCACTCCATTTACTTCCTGTGTCCGTCTGCAGGGTTCTTTGTTGTGTAATGTGAGTGGCATTAAGCCAAGCATATGCTTCTTGGCGCTGCTGGGTATTGTTTCGCAGAATCCAATGCTCATCGTCAAAGTCTGAAAAATCTGGCTTCGTTGAATTTGCACCAGTACTGATTCGCGAAAACACAGTGGAACACTTGTTGCAGGCTTTGTGCGCGGATTGACCCATGAATCCAGCTACCTTACGAGCTGCTGGTATATCACAGTTAACGGACATCAAAGCAACACGTACCATCTCACCGTTTCTGTTCTGGTACGTTGGCATCATCATACCTCCGTACAAGGTATTCAGCTCTGCAATCATTGGTCGCAAGAAATTTTGGAGCTGGTCATCCGTGGGTCTCGCCAGGCCCAGGAATCATACCAACCAGGATGATGTTGGAAACCTTCATCCTGGAACCCCTTGGAAGGTTGTTTGATAGTGAGATATACACCACCGCAAGAGTAATGCATACCATCACTAGGTTGAAACCAATCAACGTTCAATGACACCATTAATGATCGTCTTTTATTCACAAATGGCTCCCCAGCTGAGTCGAACCATCTCATTCCAGACTCTACCATCATAAATGTCATACAACACACCTTCCTCCACATATCGCCTCTCCACTGTTCAATTTCTGTTTCAAAGTTCGGACGGACAAAGAACTTCTTCAACGTTTCGACAATTGAGTTGTACGGGAACTCAAGGACGGGCTTCAGGCTGCTGCCAACAAAAAGTGAATTACCACATGGGCGCTCTTGTCTGTGGGGGTTGTTTGCAAACCTGACAAAAGGGCATAGTCGGGTATGCAAACTTCCCGTGTCATAAACACTTCTACAAAGAGAACAGACAAGGAAACGGGAGACACCACTACTGGCAGAGGAATAATTGACCATGGCACGAGCAGTGGAGATCTTTGTAGGAATCTCCATGCCATGGCCAAGGGCACGAACAAAGAAAGAAAGAAAGGCCAACAGTTCTTCACCGGCTTCAACAGAAAGGTGCTTTGCTTGAAAAGCACAAGGTAAAGGACCAGGAGATACTCCAATTGTTGGTCGTTGGTCATTCTTCTTCCATGTCGACATCCATGTCAGCATCAAGGTCGAATTCTAAATTTGTTTAATAAAAAAAAAGGGTGTGTTTATGAATATACCTTCAAACGTGCTTCTTTCGGTAGAACTGGAGGGTTGCTCGAAGATATTTTCTAATCTTCTTTGTCTCAAAACTATTTTAATTGCACTTTAGTCTTTCTGCATTTCTTTAAAAAAAAGTACCTTCTCCAACTTTGTCAATACGCTTATGAGTATTAGCGGTTTCTTGGCAATCATTCTGAATCCTTCAGGACATTTGCTGCATTTGGTGCATTGGCATTTAACTTTGTTGTTAGTGGCGTTCATTTCAAAAAAAAATAATATTCAGGATTTAGTAGAGGAATAAGATAGAAAAAAATGCGTGATCAAAAAAAACTAAAGCAAATATACTAAATTTGGATGTCGTTTCCTAAACAGTAACAGTTTTACGTGTACTAAAGAAATGTTTTTTTTTCCTTGTTTTGTTTCAGAGAACATATTTAACATTGAGGATACAAAAGATATAAAAGAAAACTCAACAATGGTTAAATGTAAGTTTGTAACAACAAAAATAATACCAGGTCTAACGTCGTTTTTCTTTTTTTTTTTCTTTTTATATTAAGGATTTCTAATGGGACACAAATGGATGACGAACATGAACCTCATGAGTAAAGTTATTCTTTCCAACAGATAAAACTATAAGAATATCAAACTTATATTACTGCTTGTTGCTGCAAAGTTTTTTTTTTGATAAAGGTTGGCAATGTTAACATCTCTAATGGCTAATGGCAAATTACACCCATGTGTAAACATAAAGTAAGTAATGAACTAATATAAGCTTAAAAACATATATTCTTTTTATTGTATGTCATGAAAAATAATAAAGCAATCATTTACTTGAAAAATAAAAACCCTGTGCTTGTATCTATTGATTATAATTGCCTTGTAACAAGATGTTAACAAAGCTTCTTTTTTTTTTATTCTTTTTAGAATATACACGTATTCTTGTTATAATGTACAAGCATTTGTATTTTTATAAAACATGTTTACTGTTAGGTTATTGTTTTCATTTGAATAAGTAACATTTTATTGCTATGCTCTTTTTTTTTTTTTTTTTTTTTTTTTTTTTACTAGGTCTTTTTTTTTTAACCTTGTCTTTTTTTTTTTTACTTCTAATTTTCCAGCTTCTTTTTTTTTTTCCCAACACGCAACTATTTTGTTACGTTCTGTTACACGCTTCAAATGAACTAAGCTAAAGATCACAGACTGCCTTCCTAATATGTATTCTTTGATCAAAATAATCACAATGTTGTCTTTTGTTTGCCGCATTTTGCCCTCAAAATAAAAAAAGAAAATATCGGTCTTTCAACCGATAGAGGAGAACAGGCTTTCCAAAAGAGACTATTTGAAAAAAAAAGACACTTTTTTTAAAACATGAATAACTCTAGAATACTTACACCACAAAAAAATAATAAAATTATTAAATTTCTTTATTTTTTTCGCACTAAATCTTTTTTCAAAAATTCAAAAAGGTGCAATACAGAGCATTTTAATTTTTCGTCGTTAATCAAAGTATTTTAAATCGTTGAAATTTTGATGTTAGAAATGACTGCCAATGACTGATAACGCTGAAAATCACCAACTATTTGCAGTGAACACATTTCACCGAGAACGAGAAGTCGACCTTTCATACCAAAGTAAGCCAGGTGAAGAGGGATTAGCTCAGTCGAAAATTTATGTTTTTATTTAAAGATTAATGCAATCGACCTTTAGGCATTATGTGCTATCAAAGTACAAAAAAGAGAATATACATGATACGAAAAAAAGTCCTAGCGACCATTTGATGGACCAAAAAAAGAGGAGAGAGAAGAGAAGCCAAAAGAGAAATCAAAGAGCTAATTTGTAGGATATCAGTTCGTGGTCTCCTCCGCATCGTGCACTAAGTGGTGTGGCAGTGGGAAGGTAGAAGCCAGAGGAACAATCAAAACACATTTCACCGAGAACGAGAAGTCGACCTTTCATACCAGAGTAATCCAGGTGAAGGATCATTGGTGTAATCACCATCAGGGTTGCAAAGCTGGTCAAAGTGCCAAAGGATGGTACAAAGACTGACCCAGAACGGAGGACAACGAGCAGAAGGAGAAACAGGCAACAAAGACAAGAGATAGTCAATGTGCAGCTCGGTAGAACCAGCAGGAGGGAAAGGAAGACAACACCAGAGAGCCGATGGGACCTGAGGACAGACCATGAGATGGGCACGAGTGGTATGACCAAACAGACAAGCACAAGGACGAGGATCACCAGGCAGCCAACCCATACGCCAACGTATAAGCCGACTACGATCAGCACGCGAGGCAGGAACATAGAGGATTGGATCCACTCGCAGTACAGGACGACAGGCTCGAATCAAGACTTGAGATGTAGAAGCCAGGAACTGATGAAACTCTTGCTGACGATACGCATGTAACCAGGTTTTAAGCCGAGAAGGAGCCGTAACTTCTGGTGGGTGATCCAGCACAATGCGTCGAGAGCGAAGAGTTGATAGTAGTGACGATGGCAGCGAAGAAGAAAGCAGCGACAGAGACAGTCATCAGGCAAAGACTGGACACGAAGGCAAAATTTTAGCACCAAGGTATCAGCACGGAAACGCATCGACGGTAGGTTACAGATGTGCCGAAGCACAACCGTCGACGAGGTCTTGTGGCCACCAACGATCAGACGCAGACATCGGCTTTGAGCGCGCTCTAGCTCGTCATAGTCCTTTTTGAGCAGCTTCGAGATGGCTAGGCCATACTCTAACTTGGGACGTACAAACATAGCATAGAGGCGAGAAGAGAACAGCAGCGAGAAACCAGACCTATTGGCACCAATTGCAGACAGTTGAGACATCTTGAGTTGTGCACCAGGCTTGCGGTGAGCTACCAGACGAGACGGAGAGATACCATTGCGAACGAATGGCACACCAAGATAAACGAACTCATCGACAGACGGTATGTCTTCATCATAGAGAGTGAGACGGACGTATCTTGACGACGTCGGATCTGGAGCATTAAGGATGGCACATTGGTAGGACTCCATCTGTAGCCGAGCACTGTGAATGGATTTGGGCCAGGTCAAGCATCTGTTTGACTTCGCTTGCAGAACCGAGAATAGCCACATCATCAGCATAAAGGAGAGAGTTGATGGCTGTGGGTGACAAAGACAGAGAGGAGACATCCAATGTCGGACCAAAAGGAAGACCAGGAGAAAGACCAAGATCAGAACCAGGAGGACCAGAAGGAGACAAGGATGAGACCATTGCTGTGGTACGCGTGGCAGCAGAACGAAGAAGAGCAGGCAGCGTGTTGATGTAGATCGAGTACAGATGCGGACTCAAGACAGAGCCTTGAAGTACACCTGTACTCGGAGTGAATGGCGTCGAGACTTGATTAGACATCAGGACCGAGATTGAAACATCATCAAAGAGATGAGCCAAGACAGAGACCAGAGCAAAAGGAGCAGAGACAGCCAAGAGTGATTGCCATATGACACGTCTGTCGACAGTATCATAGGCAGCCTTGATATCAAGAAACGCCACGACAGGGAAATGACGCTTTCGACGATAGTACTCCTGTATCAAGTCATGCAAGCAGAGGGCTTGGTCAAGAGCACTTCGCTGTGGACGGAAACCACCTTGAGCAATGTCCAGTGGAGGCGAGACATCTTCTAAATGTGGAAAGAGACACATCTCAAACAGCTTTCGGATGATGGACGTCAAGGAGATCGGCCTGAAGTTTGACGGTTGATGAGGATCGCCCTTCTTGTAGATAGGCACGACCTGCGCATGACGCCAAAGAGAAGGAGTGTAAGACCATTGGCAGCAGATATCAAAGAGACGAGCCAAGAGCAGCTACTTGTTTGCGTATGGGAATAAGCATCTCTGTACGAAGATGATCAGAGCCAGGAGCTTTGCGCAGAGGAAGTCGACGCATTGTGTCAGCAACAGTGTCAGCCGAAAAAGAAGAAAGACCAGAACCAGAACCAAGACCAGCACCAAGACCAAGACCAAGACCAGAACCAGATGGGTCATCCTCAGACAAGGATCCAAGATCAAAAGGGACATGATCATCAGACGATGGAAGAGGAGGAGGACGGGTGGACGGCAGACCAGAGCCAGAGTAGACAGATGCAAGATGATCCGCATAGCATTGGCACCAGCGACAGGGCCATCAGGATGAGCATATGAGACTTGAGGACGACGACGGTTATGGACTTGCTTGACCCTACGCACCGCAGAAGAAAAGTCGCCACGAGCGAGGGAGTCACAAAAGGCACGCCAAGATTCTCGTTTAGCTCGCTTGACAGCCGTGCGGAAACGGACATGAGCTTCTTGATGGAGACCCCACCAGTAAGCTTTGTCAATCCCAAGAGACCAACGCCACTTACGGTAGAGCCA